>WEKY01037884.1:12841-41751 GCA_013390045.1 Picathartes gymnocephalus | reverse complement strand
TTTTTTTTTTTTTTTGTAAACTTATAGAATGTTTTGGAAAATCTCCTTTTATCATCTGGATAGCTGGAAGCATGTGAGAAAATTCACCCTCCTTTGGTGGTTTACTCAAAATTTGAGACAAACACCAATAAGAAACTGAAACCCCCTGGAATGGTTCAAGATGTTGTTCTCATTCATCTTCTTCTTCCATAGTCCTGACAGCTCCCCTCCTCTTTTTATTTTCACTTTGGGGTTCATGTTCTTCATTTGTAACTAGCAGCTATCTGGGATCTTTTGCAGCAGCCACAGCTGGATCGGCACGCAGACACAGTGTTGGATGAAGATGCCTTACCCACTTACTCCACTGATTCACTAAAGCAGCAAGGTGTCACTTGAATATCACCAGCAGAACAACAAGACCAGAGATCTGGTCTGGTCTGAGTAAATCAGTCATCCTGTATCTGACTGCCAAATCCAGTGACTACTGAGTAAATAGGAAATATGAAGAGAATTATTTGATAAGTATCCAATGAAGATAAATCCAATCCATTAGCTGTTGATTGTCCTGCAATTATACAACAATAGGGTCAGTGAAATTTTGCTTCCAGTCAAAACCTTTGAAAATGTGGTGGGTTTGCCTTTAAAACATAGCCAAAGGCCTTTTCCTGCTTAAGCTGCCCTTCTGAATGCAGTTATAGAATTGGACATCAAATAAATTGATCTGAATATAAAATACTCTGTATTACAGCATGCAACATCACTGCAAAAACCACAGCATATATCTTCTATAGAAAAACATGGTGTTTCTTTTCCTTTTCTTTATTTTTTTCAGTGTGCTGAATGTATTCTTGCTGTTTTTCTTACAGAAATGATTAACAGTTCAATGAACAAGTCAAGTGGGGGTTTATACTAAAAACCTAAGGAGTTTAGAGCAAACACATCCTTATAGAAAATGCAAAACAGGCAGAGGACTGTCAAGCCCAGGAGCCATTTTTGAGCTCTAAGGTATTTAATAGAAGCTCTTGTTTCCTTAGTGGGTACTGGGAGGTCTCTCTCTTTGCTTTTCTCATGATCTAATGCCAATTTATGGAATGGCTCTGGGTGAAATCCATTTCAGTTTATTATAAAATGAAAACCTCTATTTAAGCATTATTGTCTTTTTTTTTAAGAAACCATCATTGTCTTTTTCCCTTCACAATTCATTATGGTCATGTCATTATTATTTTTCTTGGCATTTGAATAGTTCCTAACTAATAGGTGTCTGGATATATATATATAGATAACCTTTTCAATAATCTGTAACATTCAAAGAAAAATAAACTAATTGTTCTTATTTATATTCAGCATTTTAATGCCTGTTTGGGGCAGAACTGTTCATTTATGTCATGTTGATACCTGAACTTTTTTTCAGCTCAGCAAATCCAAGTCAAGGATTGAGAGCAAACATCCTAACTTTTGCTGATATGGAAAGGGATGCTGACACGGTGAGTTGACCTGTATTTCAAATGGATCGAAAGAAATGGGTTTTCTGATGCAAAACTCAAGAAACAACTTTCAGTCAAGACGCAATCAAGTCAGCTGTTCTGACAGCTGCATATAAACAAAAATATATTGTGCATGGCATAGCAGAGATTGTCTGAATCAGGTCTGATCTCTTCTCTCTGATATTGCAAGGGCTTATTCTGTCTTCATGATTTACCTGAAGATCATAAGTAAGATTTGTAATCTTAAAATGGGCTTCAAGATCACTGCAGACCTCTGTAAGAGGTATTTTGCCACTCCAAGCTGTTTGTTTTGAGATTGCAAAATGGGTCAGAGAGGAACTTCATTTTGCAGATGATGTGTACAACAGAGCAAAACCTTCTGCTACACAAAGTTTTAACTGCTGACAATGCAACCAGACTAGAAGTAATCTCTTTAAATCTTGTGAATGATCATGTCAATATTTAAGGAGAGGCAGTTTTTTATCCTGAAATCTAGGTGTTCATCATGAAATCAAGTTGTCTTCCTTCCCTTATTCTACCAGAAAACTCCAATATTATCCTTTCCATGTTTCTGTACAGATTTAGATGCAATAACAGAAGCACTTTAGTAATCTTAATATACAGGGTATTTATAATTTCAGGGATTATCACCATGCATAAAGAAATGTAAACTACTCTGACAAATTTGACTTTAAGAGTCTCACCTATCTCATTGTCTACAGCCTGAAAAAAAGGGCAAGATTCCTCAACAGTGTGCTTTAATGATGTACCAAAGTAGCACTTGACTGAATGCAACTTCATGGCACATTCTTCTTTATGCCTATTTAAAGAGTTGGGAAGACACCAAGGAAATGCATTGGAGTTTAGCACAAGCATATAGAGAAGTCTGGAGGAGTAAAAATATGACACAGTTGTTTCAATTACTGTCGCTGTGTTTGGGGTGGGTACAGGCCCTGGATGCACATGGAGTTTTCATAGGATCATACAATCATAGAAAGGCTTCGGTTGTAGGGGATTTTTATACATCATCTACTCAACCTCCCCTTCCACTAAACCGGGGTGCTCAAAGCCCCACCCAGCCTGGACCTGACACCTCCAGATATGTGATAGCCACAGGGGCTCTGGACAATATGTTCCTGTGTCTCACCACTCTTATCATGAAATGTTTCTTCCTTCCTCCAATCTAAATCTACTCTCTTCCAGCTTGAAAACATTGTCCCTTGACATGACCCAGTCCCACTGTGTCATTGATGAAGTTATTAAGTAACGTTGGTCCCAGTATGGACCCATGAGGGACGCCACTTGTTAGTGGGGTTTTGAGAGTGAAAGCAATATTCCTTAGCTTGACCCCAGCCATGAGCACTCTGCTCCTGTTCCTGGCAGAGGAACACACCTAGGAGGGAACCTTCCCCCCTGCAGTGACTTCCCATGAACAACTTTTGATTTGTGGAACATGATGTCCCTTTAGAGTACCATGCAGTCATTTCACATTAGTTAACTACTGCTGGAGGAACACCAGACTAAATTGGGACATACCATAGCCCTAAAGCACATACTTCCTCTTACATGTTTCATAATTTTCAGGGACTATCATAGTGCTTAAAGCAATTTTAACTGCTTTGCCCAATCTAACAGTGGAAGTTAGGTTTGGATTAAGTAAGGAAGAAACTGGGGGACTTTTCACTGATGATATACTCAAAATGACCTAGAAAGCAAACACAAAAACAGAGAACTATTCTGTAACATTAACCTAAAACTGCTATCATGGAAGATTTTAGTCATGCTTCGTAGTCATTTTTTATGCCACCTCTGTAGATACTACAAAAGGGAAGACAAAAAGTGGTTGATGGTAATGAATTGGATTTGAAATTGAAGAAGTAATATGAGGAAGAGATGGACTTCAGGGGAAAAAAAAAAAAAAAAAAAAAAAACCCAAAANAAAAAAAGAACCCAAACAACAACTGGCAGAATTAAAAGGAAAGATAGATTTTTGTGATGTTTAGTATGTAGAAGCTAAATATTTAATATAAATGCTGTGACAAAACAACTTAAAAATTTCTGGATATTTTTGTAGTGATTTTGTTTAAGTTCAGCTTTTGACAGAAGAAGAATAGGGAATAAAGTATGGATTTTTAAAATTTTTAATAGTGAATAAACCAAGATTACTGATACACAGGTCTTTCAAGGACCTAAAATTCTCTTTTGGATTTAGATTGAAGACACTTAAAAAAAATTAAACAGTTAAAACAAGATGTACAGTTTCATCTTTGGATAGCTGCTTTTCCTATAAAGTACAACTCTAAAATGCTTGATCATTCCTCTGTCAGAGCAAGGAAATCTGAATAATAAAAACGCTATTTTATGCCCAAAAGCAAGCCTGAGAATCATATTCTCTCATCCAAGGTATTTATTCTCCTGTGTTTCAGCAGTTAAAGAAAAAGAGAAGTAGAATCAGGGAGACAATGTGCTTTCTTCACCTTCAGCAATGGTGGAACTGTTATAAGCTTGCAAATGTTCACAGCTCTAGTGAAATAGTGCTCAGGAGTCCAAAGGAATAATTGAAATTTTTGGAAACTTCTCCAGCAAATATCCGAGGGACCTCAATCTTACTAATTTATCAAAGAAAATTTTGATTGCACTTTGAGTATCTCTATAATACAATGCTTCTCAAATCTAGCAGGCAGGGTGACATAAGAAGATAATGAAACCTAAGATTAGAACATATCACACTACAGAAAAAGGCACTTTTTTAGGAGCATGAATCCTTGGAACATCTTGTCAAATCAGTGCTAAATTTTTAATCAGTGAGCACTCTGAAATCAAGATTATTTGAGCTTTATTTTGTCCTAAGTACTCATGCTCCATCTTGCTTGCAGATATTTTATGACACAAAGTATTATAAATCAGTTTGCAGCGATGGAATTTGTATATACTTCATTCCCAAGTCAGCCACAAATTAACAGCAAGCATAAAATAGACAGGCATCTATTTCAACACCAAATGTCAGAGTATGGAAGTAGTTCACCAAGGATCAAAGAATAAGAGAAAAAGAGCTGAACAGAATTTGAATGCATATAGTAAGATACAAATATCTGTAGAGATTTTCTGATGCTTGAACCTGTTGATTCCCATACCTTGCACCATCTCTGACAAAGTTATTTTGCAGACGTTGAGAAAAAGCAGCCAGCAAGCCTTTTAATAGTCACTGTTCATTGAAAAAGAGATAGCAAAAGAAACTGATGAAAAGTGTTTTTCTCTAATTTTCCAACATCAACACCTTGCTAGTTTTGCAATAACAGCATTATTGCAATTTCAGAAAAAATTATAAAATATTGTAATAACACAACTGTTGTATTTTTTCCCAAGTTACAAAATAGAAATGTAACAATTCGTTCAGGTGAAACACTGATGTCTCTATTTCAAGGGATTTTCAAGGGAAAGAACTGACACGATTCTGGTAAAAAGCAAGATTTTGTGGAAAAGTGGTGAAATACCCATAGGGAATGAAAAATGAATCCAAGTAATGTTAATTGTTTTTCCTTAGTATTCTGAGATCATGATTTTTAACTCACTCTCTGAGATCTGGAGACCAAACATTTATCAGTTGCCTGATTTGTTGTGAAAATGTTATCTCTCAAGTGAAATGTTAATGATTCAAAATGTCTCTTTCATATTAGACTTGTTTTGCCACTGCTATAAATGTGTATTCCTATGAGTGGACAAAAAAAAAATCTCAATGCTTAAAGCCAAGTATGTTTTGTGATTGAAGATGAAAAGAATCTGACAAAAACATTTCTGTCTGAAAATGATCATTAATTATTAGTTTTTCACTGGGAAAAAAAAAAAAGAAAGCCTTTCTCTTGGCCAATAATATTTTGCTTGGCAATGATTAACAATTCTCAATCCATAATAATTCTAAATGTTAAATTACTAAAGCCAGAAATGATTAGTGCTTCCCAATATCACCATACATGACATAGAGAACTTTGAACAATATTGGAAATAACAATAGTAATAGGTAATGATTTCAAAAAGAATGCATTTTTTATGTTGATTATGGAAAGCTCAGTAGGGGCCAGAAGGCTTTTGGCAGAAATAAAGTTTTTGAATTCCTCATTCCTAGTGAATACATAACCACATACCTCATCTTTGTGGAGTAAACACAGCACAACTTACCAAAAATAGCAAGAAAACAAAGCTGTTTCTCTTGCAGTTTTTATCTAGCACTTCTAGGAGTTTCAAATTTGTTCCCTGGCAAATTTGTTCCCTGGCAAATATAATTTTGGGCAAATTTCTTAGATTTGGGCTCAGACTCTCAAAGAAGACCTCAAGTTGAAGTTATGCGCATAAAATCAAAGCTATAATTGCAAATAAAGTGATGGGTATAAGTGCATCAGGCACGATATTAATGTTGCCTTGGAACATACTTTACTTTTCAGCATGCATAGGTCTTAACTCTAGTACACATGTGACAAATTTTTACAGCCAGGAAGAGATGTTCCTCTCCTTGCAGAGCTGAGTCCATAGGTATTTTCACACCTTCCCCTTGGCTGAGCAAAAACCCCTCTAAATCCAAGTATCTTATTACCACGTTCTTGCACAACTTTTAGTTCTTTTCTGCACAGTTCAACAGCTTTAATGGGGAGGAAAGAGCAGAATCTTATTTCTCCCTTTATCATGGCTCATATTTTGGTTATTACCGCACTTTGAGAGTAGGAAGAAGTGCATCTATCATCTATCAGGCAGAATAATTGAAACCCAGTCTTCCATATCTCTCCTGTCCACCTAATAATTTGATGGATTAATTACTATGTGCTTTCTTTTTCTTATCTTTTAGGGTTTCTTTCCTTAAGATTGCCTTTTGGATCGTACCCTTAACTGCTCTGTTCTTACTGGGTAGGATCTGAAATGATCAGCCAGCTATGTAACGTGCAACTCTTCCCAGCCATTTGATGGTGAACATAGGTGTCAGACAGACACATAGGTGTCAGGTGTCTTTTCTTCAGGCCTGACTAATTAATGCACACAAGCTGGTGATGCAATTTTCAGCAAACCCCAATCTCCATTCCTTTTCTTTTAACCTGACTGAGCTTTGCTCCTTTTTATACAAATCTGAGGTAGTACAACAACATGAATGTGTGAGCCTAAATGTATCTAAGATTTTTCAATACTTGGTCCTCATGATACTGGGTACAGAGGACAATACAGACTGGAATAAGCAGAAAAATGAGCAGGTTAGTTACAGTTTTACCTGAAGTCATAGTCATAGTTTAGGTGCCAAATTGATAAATTGCATTGTTTTTCTTCATATATGAAGGAAAATTTTCATATGTTACATTCAGTATTTTTATAAAATAGAAAAACAAAAAAAAAGTATTAGCAACCGAATCTCTAATTAAAATATGCATAGAGAAAAATATGGCAGAAGATAATATTTACTGTTCGTAGGTGAATTTAAGAGCAGCAAAAATTTGTCTGAAGATTGCATACAAAAGACAGACTCATTACTTGAAATATTAATTATTGCTCACAGTTTGAATTAAGACAGCTTATTAATTTATCTATTTTTATTTGGTGAACAAGCTTCTTTGAACTATTTTGTTTTATTTTAGTTTTCATTTTACCTTTTGGTAGAAGAGTTATAGGGAAATTTATTTAAAAGTTGTCCAAGTAAAACCATATAGATATTTGTATTTAACTGAACTATGTGGTTGTTTGCTGTAGAAATTACTTCTTTTTTTTGTTTTCATTTTGCACTTTGTCTTACATTTTGAAAATCCCCTATACCTTCAGTGAGTCACTCTCCTTTTCCTTATCATCGGTGCCTTGATATAATTTAAATGTTGTGGTCATAAATCCTTAAGTCTTTTCATTTCACATCTGTATCATGAAAATTTAACTTTTTTCAGCCATTTCCAGAATGCCTGAGTAATTTTGTTTAAGCGACATTCTTATTTATTCAGTTTTTTTATTTCCTTCCTAGATTTACCTTACGTCTTTTTATCTGGCAAGATTTGTCTTATTGAAACCTGTAAAACTCATGTTCTTTCACAATTCCATAGTTCGGTTTGTCCATCCTGAAATTAAAGGTTTTAATAGCAAAGCACAGAGTACATTTCTGAAGCACTGCTTCCAAAAAACCAGGTAAAAGTGCTTGACAAATGGTAGGAAGTGGAGTAGCATTTCTTGATTACAGTTGCTCTCAACAATATCCCATTACTTCCATTGTGAACTGTAAAGTGTTTTTCTGACAAGGTATTGTGAGTGCTATAATAAAACAAAATTGCACGAGCAGTTTTCTGTGATATAACAGTGTACCTTGCCTGTCTAAGGCAAGAAGGAGTTTTCTGCATCACTTTAGTTTATTAGCAGAGACCAGCACTACAAAGCAATTCAGCCAACAGGATATCCCTGCTTCCCGTTGCACCAAAATTATATCAGGGAGCAAGAGGAATATCTGTGTGGTTTCCCTAAACGAAATACTTCGTGCTGACTTCATGTTTTTTCATGAAATGCTTTGCCAGCTTTTAAGAGTTTATATACCCTTTATTTTATATCTGAACACACAATGCACAGGCCTAATTGCTATGTCCTAAAGCAGAAAGCAAGCCAAAACAAGCTAAAAATTATGACCTCAATAGGCTGGAAAAAGTGCATTGTTGGGGAAGAAATGTTCTAAAAAGTGAAAGTATAGAAAGGTCAAGAAAATAGAAAGAAAAGAAAATTCTAAAGTTTTGTTTAGAATAAAAGCTGCTTCACAGACACATAAACTAGGACTCTGTGTCTCTTTAAAGCCCTTCCCATCTTCTGTGATATCATTTGAGACCATCCCGTGCAGGGGCTCCAGCTGCCCACACTGCCAGAGTCTGCCCAGCATCCTGCACAATTGCACCAAGCGTAACAGCAGCCCCTGGGCTGTCCTGACAAGCATTGCCAAGGTCACTCCTAAGAGGAAAAAGGTTGATAGAGAGGTAAAAGATGAAAAACTTGGCCAGATCAAACTCCAGAAGCAGAACTGTGGCATCAGCATAAAACTCTGCATGATGATAAAAAATGGCTTCCCATTTTGCCCAATATTGTCACGGTTATAATCAAGGAACTGTTCCGAGTTCAAATCCTTTCAGTGTTTGCTGGTGCACTGCTTTGCCTTGACTCTGGACTCAGGCCAGCTTTAAGAGACTGTGCAGATTTCATTATTTTCTGACCTTTGAGGGGAGAGGAACATGGTGAGATTTTTGCCCATGAAAAGACTATGTGTATTTTCCTATGTGTCCTTTTTCTCCCTGGTTGATTCACTATATGTGGATGAAAGTAAATTTTGGAGTCACTGGTGTTTGAGGGAGGTTTTTTTTGTTCTGTTTTGGGGGGAGGGGGTGGTTCTGTAGTTGTCAAAATCAAATAAAGCAATATGTAGTGTAATTTCCAGCTCTTTATTATTATTGTTACTATTATTGTTATTAATAATAATAATAACAATAATAATAATAGAATCAGTTCATGGTGATACTTACTGCAGGTTTTATAATAATAATAAACACAATCTTATGATTTATTTGCTTCAAGGGGTAAGAGCTATACAAAGTAATCACTCTTAGAGAGTCACCTCACAAAATAGATTTTCTCAAAGTCTAAAAACATCTGTATCACAAGTAAAAAGTATTTCTCCAATTTCCTTATGTTAAATTTGATATTCAGAAGACATCCAATATTAATTATCCAGTTTTTTAATACAAATATATTTTGTTTTTAAAAAAATAGACTAAAATTCAGATACATTCATAATTACCACATGTGTGAAAGTTTCTTACTCTCCTCCTTATCTATGAGACCCAATAGCAAATCAGCCAAATGTAGTCTATGGCTTAAGAAATTGTGATGTGTGATTAAAATGTGATGTGTAAATTAAGTACCTTGTAAGATCCTGGCTTGGAATAAAATATTAAATATTTTCTCAGTTCAATGAAGAATTTTCAAATACCATAAATTTGAAATACAAGAAACGTGATTTGAAATACTGGGGGCTACTTCTGAGCTAGGAACTAACTTCTTTTTAAAAAGTCATGATGCACCTTTCTACTTATTTAATTAATATTTAAGCCTGTAATGGGACACTACAGTCAAAATTTGGGTTTTTTTGCTTAAAACCAAGAGAATTAGGAGAACACCTTACTAAAACAAAACAAAACTGAACAAACTGAACAAACCAAATGAAAACAGAATAAAAACCCAAATAAGGTAAAAGTCACATATAATCACTTCTCTTTAAGAACTGGAGCTCGAAACCTCCATAACTAAGTTATCATTCACCTTGCTATACAATCACAATGTGACAATTCTTATGAAATCCTTAGTGCTGTATTTTTTTATTTCTACTGACACTTCTCCTCTATGCTGCAAAATACATCTCTCTATGTATATGCATTTCAGCTAATTGCTGTGAGAGCAATGCAGTTCTCATACTGCTCTTTACCCCATTGAGAAGTGTAAGCAAGCCCCCTGCAGGGGCTGACCCATGACCTGTCAGGAGGTCCATGACCATCTGTATTTTCCAGTGCATTTCTTCACTCTTTGATCACTTTTCAAGGACCTGGTTCAAAGTAACAGAGACATCAGACAACTTCTATGCTTTAATTTCTTAAAACTTTAACACTCCTAAAATACTGTCTAGAAAAAACATTGAGTGAAAAGGCATCTTTATATGTCACATATTTTTGTCCATCACACCTGTGAAAGCAATTAAACAAACTTTTAATGAAGGCTAGTCCCTTGGTCCCAGCTCCTTCATAATCTGTACTTTATCTGGTATCTTTCTTGGATAAAATGTGTGTACATTTACAGCTCTGTTCTCCCTGGAGAAGAGACGGCTTGGGGGAACCTCATCAAAGCCCACTACTTTAAAGGTGAACACAGAAAGGTCAGAGGCTCTTTCCTCACAAGAAGTCACATGGAGAAAGCAAGGGGCAACAGATACAAATTGCACAAGGAGAAGTTTCATCTTGATAGAAGAAAGACGTTTTTACAGTTCAATGAAACAACATGCCCAGGGACGTGGTAAAGTTCCTCTCACTGGAGGTTTTCAAGGTGCAATTGGACAGGGTGTGAGATAATTTTTCTAGAATCCATGTCCCACAGAAAGCTGGACTAGGTAAACTTTCAAGGTCCTGAGCTACTCTACGATCCTGTGATTCTAAATATGCTTTTTGGATGAAATGTATTCATTCTGTGATACAGAAACAAGACAAACTTTGTTAATTTTTGCATCTATTTAAAACTAATAAACCTAGAAATTTGTCATATTTAAAATATAGTTTGAGGATAAGGTTATCATTGAATAAACAGACAACGACATTTCTGAATTACTCTTCTGAATAGTCATATTCTTAAATTTATTTCACTGTCAAGCAGAGGCATATTCTTGTTTCTTTCCTTGGGCAAAATTCTGCTGGATATTGAGTATCCTTGGATAATACCTAGAATTTTCAACTCTTGCCAAGGAGGTTGAGTGTGCTCTTGCTTTCTCAGGATATTATCTGAATTAGTAGTATTCCTTCTTAGTTTTCACTCTCTCTCTTTCCTCAAAATACTTATTTTTTTTATGGAATGGGATTAAGGTACATCAGTCAATTGCACAAGTCATACAAACTGAAAATTGTTCTCAGTCGTAGAGTTAATAATTCATAAGAGCTTTGTTTTTATTGTTTGTTTTTCTTACAACTACCACAGGTCAGCATTTCACAGTAACTGCATGATAAAATTTCCCCTGAAAAACTGATTTTTTTTTTTTTTCAGTGCAAATTTATGATGAATACAGATCATTTTAAAGATATTCATAGAAAATTTCTCAGTTGCTATGTAACAGATATTATCCTAATATCAGCACATTTAGATGGCTCATGGCTGATATAGAAATATAACTGATATTATAGAAGTTTTGTACTTTGGAGATAGTACACAATAGTACTTTTCAGTGCCAGGTGCATTAAAAATAATGCATTGCTCTACTGATATTGGGAAAACATGCTTTTTCTGAACAACGAACAGAGCTGGATGAAACAGGATTTGTTACAGCTATGCTAAAACTTTCTTTATTAGAAATATGAATTCTAATAAACCTGAAAGAAGCAAGTTGCTACTTGACGAGTCAAATATTTTGTAACTTACTGATCTTAAGTATTCAGAGAGTTTGTGGTCCAAAATCTGCAAACTTTTATTCTTGCCAATCTTGTTTAACAAAAAAAAAAAAAGAAAAAAGAGAATATATTCATATATTTGATGGTCAGGTCTGTGTTTTCCTGCATTTGAATATCAAGACTTTGAATGATACCATAAAATTGATACTTAGATACATATTAGCTAATATTGAGCTCTACTTTAAGGTAAAAATCTGGAGAGTAGAGAGAGCATTAGGTATGCCATTATGTTAAAATTAGGTATGCCATTATGTTAAACAAACGGGCTCTGTGAAAAGTGTTAAGGGGTGTCAGGATTTCTATGAAAAGATTTCATATAAACATACAGGGCTAATCCTCTCAGTGTGATTTCAGCATCATGTCTGTTTCTGCAGCTTTCACTGAGTGCAATGCTAGGAAATAAGTTTACTGAAATGTATGTTATGTGCCTAATGTTATTGTTTTTAAAATTCTCTGTTTCAATGCAAGTACGGAACACATTCCAATTATTTTGCATTTGTCTTTGTGAATGACTTGCAAGGAAGTGGGTCCAACCTACATACATCTTTGTGCTCTAAGGTTCCATGCACCTTTGCCATAATTCAGCATAGAATTTTCTAGCACAGGAACTTTATAACTCCTGGAAACAGCTTCTAAAGTCATTGATGTATGTAGTCTTCAGAGACAGAAGAGGCTTATTAAGAGTTAGGATGGAAGGAGAGAGAAGGAAAAACTGAGCAGGGTTTTAGTGTATTTTAGATTGCCACTGGATTAGCTTTTGGTATTAAGCTATTCTTTCCCTTCATTGAAACTGTTTTCCTCTTTTCTGAGAATACACTATGTCATAAGAAAAATCAGCTTGCATATGAGCAGTTTTCTTTTTTAGAAACCAAATTCATAATCTCTTTAATGGGAGGGAACAGTGAAGCCTTAATGATCAATGGAACCTCTAAATTTTGCTGGAGTGAGATTGTTTGGTGAAAATGTTTGCTCTGCAAAGTTACAGTTCCCAGTACTAAAATTCATTTTAACTTTTCCTGTTTTGCTCGCAGAGTTTTTCTGGGGTTTCTTTATTTAAAGAGTTTCTCTACTCTAATGTATTATTTTGTGTTCCAGTGAAATGTAGCCTATGAGATCAGACCCTTTCGGCTTAGTGTGGTCCCTTAAAAAAAAAAAAAAAGAGATGAAGCAGTTCCAAAACTCTCGATATCTCTGATACATAATGAGGTAAAGCTTGCTATACTCAGTAGTAATGAATGGAGGAAAAAAAAAAAAAAAAAGAAGACAAAACACAAAGGAAACCAACCAAAAGCTTCATTAATTTGAAAATTAATGAAAAGCTGGTATAAAGCCCGTATAATAATTGTTTAACATGCACTCATTTACAATGCCAAAGTTGATTATAATAATGTGTTTTCATCACTGTAATACCTGTATTCCCACAAATGTCCTTGGAACTTGTGTGTACTGTGAACTGCATGTGTCGCTTTTTTTTCTTAGGTGTCTCTGAGGATTTGAAAATGGAAATTAATTGAAGGTTACACACAACATTTTCTGTTGAGCTACTCAATATGCCTGAGTGGCATGATGGGATAACATCCATTTTTCTGAAGTTGTCCATTAAATAACTCACTTTGATTTGAACACAGTGTATTTTTTTGTAACTAATCATAATTTCTCTCCTTGGCTATATAACCTTACCGCATTAAGAGACTCTATCTTGTGTAATTCATTTGTCTCTGTGCCTCCAGTAAGAGGACAACATGAAAACATGAATATGTGCTGATGTCAGGGTCCATGAACATAGAAAGTTACACTGTTTAGAGATTTATCTCTAGGAAAACTGCCAACTTTATATATCTGAGGAATTTCTATGCTGTTATTACTCAAAGGAAAACAAAGAGCTATTTAAAAAGTTAAAATTTCCTGTGTTAGGCAAGTTGTTATTTGATTATCTTAAAGAAAAAGTAGTGTCACAAAAGGGCAGATTAATCAATGATTAAAATGTAATATATTTTCTAAACTAGAGCCTTGATTAGGGATTTTTATGCCAATTATCGTGGGTAGTCCACTGGTCAGTATTGTATTCACTTGATTCATAGTATTGTATAAAACACGTTAATTTCACAATACATGCTGGCCTAAGAATGTGTGTGTGTTCATGTGAATATAGTCATCAGCATACTTGCTAACATTAGGTCTTGTTTCAGTAAAGATCTGATATTTCCCCCATTTCTGCAAATGTTCAGGACTGTGGGTTTCCATTCTCGGAAATGAGCTAAACAGTTTTTCCTGTGAGCTGTTTCTCTTCAACAGGATGGTCACTCCTGGACCATCAGTTCTGACAGAAGTATCTGCCTGTCTCTTTCTAGAGGGATGTCCTCAAACATGATGTTGTTTTATAACACTATGAGCAGTTGTTAGAATGGAGTGTGAAAGGATAAATGTACAACATAATGAGGAGCTTCCATCTAAAAATATTTATTCCAGCTCCTCAGTAATAGTAGTTAGAAGATGTCTGCAGTCTAGCTTCTGAAAACAGGTATGTGATTTTTTTTATTTCAATAGGACTATTGAAATCAGGTACTCCTCAAAGTGAATAGTGACACACTCTGGGCTTAAGGCAGAGTGATATGCATCAGAATTTTGTAAAAAACATCATTTGTCATGGAAGACTCTGTCACATCACACTTCAGAAAAGCCAATATGTGGCAGATATGATGCAGCAAGTTCAAGGATCCAAGCCTCACAATACCTGAAAGAAGATGGTTTTTTTTGAACACAGTGGCTCAGAACATAGACTTATGGTCTTCCTAGGCTTGGTCAATAGAGAGGGAGGAACAGTTCAGAGATCCTAACTAAGTACCTTTTTCACTGACTGTATGCCACGTAGGGCTACTTTTAGGAGATGCTGTATCTCTTTTGCCCTCTGTCTTTGGCCTAATAAGTCTTATGTGCTTCAGTTTTTGTTATATTATAGGAGATTTCTGGGTTTCAGGGAGATTTGGTTTAGGCATCGTGTTACCTAATTTATTTTTTTTATTTTCACTTCACTTTGAGGGGGAAGTCTTGCTTTGTGACATGTTTAAGAAGAAATTATTTCCTTTTCGATTTGGCAATCAAATGTTATTTAAGATGAGAGTTGAAATCTATCTAGGAAAAAAACAACAACAAAAACAGGCAGTGACATTCTCTGCTGTATTCTGTCTTCAAGAGGACTTGAATTTGTAACAGCTTTAGAATATGTAAATGATCTCTAAAAGCTTTAGAATACAAAAATGAAGCAAGGCATCAGGTCACCCATTCACCAGAACAGGTATTTTTCCTCTCTTCAGCAGTGTGGAATTTTTCTAACTACACAGTCTTAAAAACTCTGGTCATAATGTTTAATACATAAAATTGTGAAATACAAATTCTATGCTGCTATCTCAGAGAAAGGCATATCATTTCATAAATATTAAAAACTAAATAACAGCATCCAGTTAAAACTAAACTAAACAAAGACATAGGCCTATCCTTGAAAGAGAGGTAAAAATGCAGTATTGCAAGAAATATATGCTGTATCTATAAATCTTGTCTTGTAATCTTGACTTTACTGCAGTGTAGATTTTACCTGAAAATCAGTCTATTTGGCATTTTTATTACTGTTGTGCAAATGGAAAGAGAGTAAATGAACCATTTTCTGCCTTTACTTTCTGTGTAGAGTAATGTTTCATTTTTCCATTTGGCTGTTTTTGTTATTTTGAGTTTTTTTAAACACACAGATGCTTACCGTTGGTATCTTTGAGAGTGCAAGTATTAGTTATGGCAGATTTCTGTTCTACATCCATGGAAACTTTCCTACTAAAGCACAAAAACTACAACAAGCTGAGCTGATGTAAATAAAATTTGGTATAAATGCATACTGAACACACTGTAATGAAATACCCCATGGCAGTTCAGGAATGTTGAGTAACAGAATGTGGCTACCTGGTAGAAGCCATAAATAATTGCTATATTGCCCATATCCATCCTTTCCCTTGCAACTCTTTGGACAGAAGATTAAGAGATCTGAAAGAAAAAAAAAGGGAAAGAACAAACGGCACATAATATGACTGAATGCTTTTTTGTACATGTTTAATGTTAAAGCAGCCTCTATATTTAGGTTTTGTGTGCTATTTTGGGAAGAATTATGTTTAAATGGGTTTATGGGATATGAAATCATAATGTATCCCTTGTGCAGCATGTCTGAAGCAGACAGAAAGCTTAATGGGGTGTGGTAAAATTGTTCAAATCCAGAAGGACAAACTAAATGAATATTTTCCTTCCGGACACATTAAGAGAAATAAGCTAATAATATTTATCCTTTAATGCAGAAGAAAATTGTAAGCTGATGGAGTTTTGTTCACAAAAACTGTTTATGTTAAAATACAGGTATTTTTGCCTCAGAAACATTGACTTTTGCTTGATTTGACAGATCAGGTACTCTGAAAGAAATAATCCTTGGTAGCTTTTGCTGACATA
This sequence comes from Picathartes gymnocephalus, assembly GCA_013390045.1. Taxonomy (NCBI): domain Eukaryota; kingdom Metazoa; phylum Chordata; class Aves; order Passeriformes; family Picathartidae; genus Picathartes; species Picathartes gymnocephalus. Next base: position 25,616 of record WEKY01037884.1, on the reverse strand, counting down.
TGTCTTCATAACTTTAACTCTTGTCTCCAGAATTACGGAATTTAAAAGACAATATTTAAAAGTTATGAGAGCAAATACACTTTCTAATCTCTGCCTCTCTCAAGAATGGCTTAGATCTTCTCTAAATGATAAAATTTAAAATAAATTGAAATCCTGTACATTAAAAAGATATTTTGCAAGGCTCAGCCCATGTACTTAAAGAATGTATCTCTTAAGCAATGTGTAAGAGAAGAACTAAATTTCCTAATGGTCAAGAAAAAGCTACAGGTGATCAAGTCAAATTACATGAAAGAGGAATTATTTGATGCATAACCAATATAAATTCCATGCCTGAATAAGGGACTTACTTAGCTGAATATGAGTTATGAAAATGTTTTAAAATGTTTTCTCTTGGAGTTTTTACTAATTTTCTACAAGATGTCTTCTGTATATATTTCATAGAATCTACATTTACATCTCTTTGTATAAGGAAAACTGTTAATTCATACTCAGAAAAAGGCAGTTAGTCATTTGTGATTGGCATTAACACACGCAGCAAGTATATCACAAATAATGCAAAAATGGCCAAAACACCATTTGGCGTGTTGCTTAGTTAAAAGGTAAACAGTGCAATACTCAACGCTGATAAACAGTAACACACGGTCTGCTAAATCCCGTTCAGGTTAATGAGTTACTTCACACATGATATGCATGCAGTAATGTCACGAAACTGTGTAATGAATGGTGGTAGCTAATGGCCTGAAGAATAAGGATGTATCTTTATTAAGAGTGGGATTATGGTTTCTCACAGAAGACAAGGACTGTCTCCTGTTTTAGGTCTGATCATCATACCCTCCCCCTCTTCCTCTCCACTCCATGCTCATTGTGAAGTGTTTTTCAAACATGTCAAGAACAGTACATTTTGCTGTACAGGTGTTACTGTTCTTGGGTGAAAATAATTTCCATTCAAAACATAAATTCAGTTCAGTGTCTGCCTATTCTTGATGAGATATTCTGGGAACATATATTTATGGTAATATCAATTACTTTTAATTCAATCAATTGTATAATTTAGTGCCAGTATATACCTGAACATAATATACATGGGAATTAATTTGAAGATGGTTCACTTTCCTCAAAATATCCTCTCCCATCTTTGAATCTTTCCATGATTAGGAGCTGAGTGGGAAATCGACAGAGATAAGGCCTAAGGGAAACATACCTGCCTGGCTAATCTGATAGATTTGACAAGATACAAGATATTGTCAGTTGTCATCTGAGAGAGGTGACAGAACTTTTATTTTTTCTGGGGAGGAGAATGTGTACATATCTGTGCTTTTGGTTTTCATTTATTTGTTTTTATTTTTATACTTTTTTTTTTTTAATTTAAAAGATTAACTTAAAAATTTGAGCCACAGAAACATTTGTGACAGGATCACAGCTTTCCACTTGTTCTGCTCCTGTGCAGCATAGCAACCCAATATGCTTTGCCGCGGGGATTCAGAGAAGACTGTATGTGAGACATATTTCTGTATCCAAGCAGGTAGACAAGCGGGATGAGTTGGCATTATTTTCACTTTTCTCTTTTGCCTCAAGACACCTTGTTCTGGTAGGTCCAGCCTGGGAACACAGAGCCTGCCATGTGCCCTGGGAGCAGCAGCAGTGGGAGCAGCTGTCTCCCAGCTTGTGGAAGAGGCAGAGCAGCTCTGCAGTAGCTGGGAGGAGTCACCACGCAGACACCACCAGCAACGATGCCTGGGGGCTGTTCCTAGGCATGAGAGTAAAACATCTGTCCAGTTCACCAGGTAACAAACAGCAGCCTGAATGGAGTTGTGATGTCTTTGTCCCCACCGACAACTATGAAAAGTAGAGGAGGACTTGTCCCTGCACTCAGTTTGGTTTGGGAACTGTCTGCAGTCAGTTTGGGGTGGTTCCAGAGCAGCTTTCTCAACAACCTCCACCCTGCTTCCTATGGAGATAGAACCACAATGTCCTCCACTCATGCACCTGCCACATCAAACATATCTCTAGTCTCTTCCGGTTCTCTTTTCTTCCAAATATTGTGGTTGTGGTTTGTTTTAACTTACATAAGCTCTGATACATATTGTTATGGCATGGACTCTGTTCTCTTGGAGCTTTGAAAAATTAGAATTCAAGGCAATTGAGGAAAAATATTGAATTCCCTTTCAATTCTTCAGGTCTGCAGGATTTAGGAGTATAACAAATGCAAAAATGTAATTATTTAAATTATTATTAATTTATTTAATTATTTTTTAAACCTTCTTTCACACAGATGTTTAAGTGAAGCTGCTGGAGGACATTCTTCAATAGCTGTAGTTAAAACTTAAGAGTCAACAGAGTGAATACACTCCCTAAATATTGCTACTGTTATCCAACAATGATGTGGAAGACATGGCAGGAAGTCAGATTTCCTGATTTCAATTTCAGTGTTGTATGTACCGAAATTCCCTGAAACAAACAACTCACATCCTAATATATATGATCCATGAAACTTCTTGAAGAACAACAGTGTTTTTCATAAATAGTATCTTTAATTCTATTTCACATACTCTGCTGCTATCAGTGTTGCACTTAATCATGTCAAAGTTGTAGCATATTATGGTATTTCTCTGTCTAGACATGCTACATTGCATTGCATTTTATATTAAGAAGATTTACTATGACAAGGCTCCTTATGAAGCAATTAAGCATAGTGCTGTGTATCATAAATATGAAGTGAAAAGTCAGAAAAGTGGCATGTCATATTGAAAACATGGACATGCATTTGCCAAACAACCAGTCTGGCTAAGAGAAGATAGATCCTTTAAACGATTTTACTATCTGTTGTTTCACGGGCACTTAAAATTCAATTTCAGAAATGACCAGTGAGCTAGTTCAATCACCATCATTTCTGGCCATCAAATGAATGGTAATTATGATGAAAAATTTTGAATAAAAAATTATAAATGAACATTATTCAGAATGACCCCACTTAAACATATCTCAGCGTCTCAACATGTGTCTGGCCATAGGCCAGTGCTTAGACGTTCAGAGTAAAAGTAGTAAGAGAGAAAAAGTTTTGTTCTTTTTTAATTGGAGCAAATACATGAAGCCAGCTGTGAAGCTACCTCAGTTGTGTACCTATCACCATAGGTACCAAGAGCACATAGACATGAATGTTCGCTAGATGTGTAAATAGACCCTTCATGGAGGCAGTGCATGAGTCCTTCAAACAGAGAGAGAAGTAAATCCGGAACATAACTGCATTTACAGCTTAGCAAATAGACTTCAATGAATAAAAAATCAAAATAATTACATACTTGAGTTTGAGAGCAAACAAAATAATTGAACCTTTTCATTTTTGTTCTTATTTGATTGCGTTCTACATTTATATGATTTTGTGCAGAAAATAAGCCAACTTTTGCTCCTGGTTGGTCTGAAATATTTCTTCTCTCTGCACACTTCTGTCTGTGGGTCTGGATCTTCCTGGCTTCATTTAGTCATCAGCCCTGAACATTTACATGGGCTATTAGTGCACTTCAGCCACTGAATAAAAAGATGATAGATTTCATTTGCTCCTAAAAATAATGCTATTCACCATAACAGTAAAATCTTTGGTAGAAGGCAGTTCATACCTCCTTATGGTATCCATAATAGTTTACAGATGTAATAATTTTGCTTTCACCTGGTGAAAAGGTCTTCTGGGAGAACAGGATTTTGTAATGAAACAATATGCCAATAAACGAGATTTACATTTCAGGGGGAAGTCAAAACAACAAAAACACCAACAAACAAACAACAAAAAACCCAAAACAAACCCTCAAAAAAACAAAACAAAACAAAACTCAACCCAAAAAAACAAAACCCAACAAACTAAAAACCCACCAAATTAAAACCAACCAACCAAACACAAACCCTGCAAAAGCCAACAAAGAAAAAAGCCAAAACAAACAAACAAACAAAAAAAACCCAGAAAACCCCACCAAACCAACCGACTAACCAACCAAACAAAAAGAAACAAACAAAACAACAACAATAAATCTCTCTCCTCATCCCCCCAAAAATAAAACTCATCCCCCCAAAAAAAGCAAAACCCCCACAAACCTGGAGTAAACTAGCATATTATAACAGTCAGACTTTTCACTGCAGATGGAAAAGCTGTTCCAGAGGAAGAAAATTTGCAGTATAGACTCTAAAAGCATAAAATAAAAGAACTGGATCCTAAAAAAAAAAAAATTAAAAAAAAAAAAAATATATTTTGCAAATATTTATTCTGTTTGAAAAATGCTTATTTTCCACCTTACTAAGATCCGAAGTCTTGGAAACTCTACATACTTGAGCCTTGAAAAATCAAATGAAGATTTTGAACCTGTTTTGTTTTGGTTCTTTTGTTTTTTGGGGTTTTTTTGTGGGGTTTTTTGTTTGTTTGTTTGTTTGTTTTGTTTTGTTTTGTTTTGCTTTGTTTTGTTTTAGTTTGATTTGGTTTGGTTTGGTTTGGTTTGGTTTGGTTTGGTTTGGTTTGGCTTTTTTTACCCCTGGTTATCGTTTCTTATCTGATTGTTTTGAGCTTGTCAGGTAGTTTTATGCATAGAACAGAGTTTACCAAATATTTCAGGAATATAAGAAATCCTTCCCAAAATGTCAGACACCTGCAACAGCAAGAGTTAATAAGAAAGCAAAAGGGCATCTAATATGAATGATGAAAATGCCTTCACTCCCATGAGCAGCAGGAAGGTGCATACAAGGACTACACTACCAATATGCTATTGACTCCCAGCAGACAGTAGAGTAACAAGGGAAATGTAATATAACTAATCTACTTGGACTTCAGAAAATTACCTGATATGGCTCCTCATGGGACATTCTTTTCTAAACTAGGGTTTAGAAAAAGAGTTCTAAAATACAGAAGTAGCTAGGGAGTCAGATTTTGGTGAAAGGACAGCTGGTTGGCTGACAGGAGGTAACCAGGACAGTTTCTTAAGTTTGAGGCTTGTTATTTATCATTTTTAGTGTTTTTATTATTGGCCATGGCACAGAAAAAAGAATCAGACTACTAAAATGTCCCGACAACATAAGGTTGTAATGTCCTCTCCAGTGGGAAACAGGGTGAGAAAACCACAGACACAGAACAAGAAGACCTTGAAGACTAAAGTAGTATAAATGGGATGAGGTTCAGAGAACAACAGAATCCTTTAGGTTAGAGAAGACCTTTAACATCATCAGGTCCAACCATTAATCCAGCACTGCCAAATCCAATAAAATTCCATAGTATGATGTGGAAGATTGTGCACATGTGGACAAACATGAGAAATTGTTGAGCTCATCTATTACAAGTGTCAGTGAATGTGGAAAACCCATAAAATATCCCTAGCAATAGTATAATTATAAATCTGAAATAGTGCAACTGTCACTATATATCTAAAATATATATGTGTTTATTTGTATTTTATTTATATATATACATATTATTTATGTGTGAATACATATATGTATATGTAAAGCTAAGTACTGTAGTGAATCAGGTGATGTGTTTCAAGCCTAACAGGAAAGTATTTATGCCGTTATTCAAGATAGTGTTAAAAATTAATATGAACCGGTGCATACATCAAAATCCAAATTGTTATGGACTAACACACTATCTGTAGTTCTTGAAATATTTGCTGTATTATCAGTATAGCTACATACAGTGCTGAGTTCTCATGTTCAAATGAGAATTAGGACTGCTAATTAGGACTGTTCTGTGTGTCACCTGCAGACCTCTGAATACAGGTGGATATAGGTTTTGTATGTAGTGATGATCATTTGTTAGCAAAACAAAAACCCAGACAAACCAAAAAACCCCCCAAAACCCCTCAAAAACTCAAAAAAACAAAACAAAAAAACCACAAAAGGATACAGAGAAAAGCTGGTAAGATTATTGGGGGAAAACGGAACTATCATAATGAAAATTAGCAAGAAACAAAAAGACTGAAGAGACTAAATCTAATAAATAGATTCGGGCAATAAAACTCCAGGGAGAGAGAACTATTTAAGCTGAAGAACAACATTGGTACAGCTCAAATGGGAATAAATTGGCCATGACGAATTTAGGCTGATAATTGGAACATGATTTAAAGCCACAAGAGTAATAAATTCCTTTAACAGTGTTCCGTCAGGAGAAAAAGGAGTAAAAAACCACAAAGCACTTTAGAGTTGCAGTTTCACCAATGTACGGCAGAAATTATATGAGGGGGATGTTTGGGGAGCAATAGACTGAGCTTGACCCAGCACACTCTTCATTTTAGGTTGTTTGGAGTTCAAATCCCAAGGCTTAAGTGCTTACCTGTCTTTACCTGAACTCTGAATAGTAGGATCCAGGTTTCTTGCCTTTGCGTTTCCAAACTTTCTGCTTAGCAGAACAAGGCTGTAATGAATCCTTTTGGGTTCAGACTGTAATCAAAGAACATAGGCTTTGCAAATGAGTTCAATGTATTTGTGTTCTGGTGTTGTTCAGAGTTGATGTTGCTAGGAGTTTCTCTCCCATCTTCCTTCACTTTTAAACATTGCCAGACTCACTGCAATAATTTACTCATCTGACACTTCACCAGTTATCAAATAATTATTTAATCAGGAGAAAAGCAACCCCATCTTTAAATTAACTAATGGCCAGAAATTAGAATTATGTTGCCTGCCCATGCTTGTGTAAGTACTATCACAATTAATATGTACTAATTAGTAAGAAATGTTAATTACTGCTACAGAAGCAGTAGTTTCACTAAATGGAGCATGGCTGGAAATACTGACTAAGGGAGAAATTGACCATGCTGGTTCTTTTGCCTTTGCCACATATTCCATCTTCTATGTAGGTGTGCCCATTGTGTGAATCTCTCCCTCAGTCAGTTGCCTGTTAAAAAAACAATTATTTGCCGAACACTGATCAACATCTGGAATATACATTAATTTTTGAGAGTATGTTAATGACATTTATCAAATTTATCAGGTATTGCAAATGAGTAAAAACACATAGGGGACTTGCCACATGCCTTTTGTGTCTTTGTATGCAGAAAGCATTACAAATGCAGCCTTGGGTACTGACCCAGGTCATGCATACAATGTGAACATTGTTCCAAGAAGCTGATTCCAGCTCAAACATATTGTGTCTTCAGTATGTATTGCAAATGTTATGATAAAACTACTTTTGAAGTTGTAATGTCAAGTGTTTAAAAACTAGAAAGCACAGACTTGATTTGGGCTCGCTCTTTATTTGTGCAGTATGATGGTGCATTTAACAACAGGTTCACATACATTTTCTGCATGTTTTTTCTGCATTTAAGTGTCAGGATACTCTCTGAACATGAAAAAAATGTATTTGGTCAGACCCTAAATATACAGACTATTCCTGTCTCTCCTTTCGAAAAAATTCTTAGCTGTGATAGAGAAAGAAACAAAAACCTCTAATTTTCTGTTTGTGCAATTCTCCTCTCCAGTATAATTTAATAGTTGATCCTTAAAATAATTAAATTATATAGGAATTCGAGTCAGGTAGAGTGTGGTAAAACAAGCTACTTGCATGCTTAGAAACACATAAGATTTGGTGAGCTCAGGATCTAAAGCAATTTATCTACTTTGTTCAATGAGGCAGAAGCACACATGAAATAAGATTCAGGTTGTATAACAGAAGCAGATTTCAGGACCATATTTTCCCTTTGTTTTTCTTTTATTATATTTCAGCACCTAATTTTAAATTTTATATAATTTGTCTGGTGTTCAAATAGCAAACTGAATTACAGGTTTGTAAGCAATCAGATTTCTTATGAGATTAAGTCACAACCTATACCAGTTCAAAACATATCTAAAAAGAAATGTTTGTTGTTCATTTTTTTTGATAGAAAATTTGTATAGGAATTAAATTATACTATAAAATTAAGTTACACCATAATTTTCCTTATGCTTTTAATTTTAAATATTTCATAAAAAGAACACATTTACAATATGACCTAATTAATTTAGAAGCTATTTCTTGAAAAATGTCTATAACAGCAACAGATGGCAAGAAGAAAAAGAACAACACAATCCTGTTTTGAATATCATCCAATTTGACAAAGAACCAGCTGCTGTAATAAGTGGTGTCAACATCTGAAATGTATTTTAAAATGAAATTCACTTAGATCCATTAAATACAGAATGCTTTAAGGAATAGAAGTTCATGGTTTGTTCTTGTTTATCACTGTTCTACCTACTATTTTCTACATGTTCTGATAACTGTCAACACTTGTCATATTAGTAAGGACAGACAGATGGAAGAGTAACCACATCCACTTCTACAAACAGAAAAAATGTTGTATATACTGTATGCGATATAGACCAACATAACCAAAAGTATAACCGAGTTTCACTTCATAATTCCCTTTCTTTATGAGCTGATTAGAAAATATGTTTCATCTGCTTTTAAAAAATATCAGCGTTTCTTTTCTTTATAGCAAACGACCTTTTAGAAGTAGGCATTCAAAGCATAGGTTTAAATCTTTCCTGTTGCTATTTCTGTTTTGTTATGTACTAAAATTCTTATTTTTATTAGGGTAGGTGAATGATTAGTGCTTTGGTTTTGGCTTTACACTAGAGCCTGATTGTCTGAATAAAGCAGTTTACTCTCCTTCTGTTACATTTTATTTTAACATTTTTGGGCTCTGTCAGGATATTGAAAAGTTTGACTAGAGGGAAATAATATTTATTTTAAAATCAAGAACTCTGCCATGGCCATTAAAGAACAGCTGTGCACTGGGAGTTTTGTCCCAGAGGAAGCTCAGGAACCATAAAAGCCCTCTAATCAAAAAGCAAACAGCAAAACTCTGCCTAAGCCTGGGAGAAAGATGTCATTGCTATGTGTAGCAACCCATTGCTGGGCAGAAGCAGGAACTGCTGACAAATGCACAAAGGTAGTCAAACTCCAAAAATATGCTGGATGCCCTTTACGGAAAGGATCACCAATTTCCACTGCAGGTCAATAACAGTGCTGGAAATTCAAGGCAGATATTTTGATTCTCAGCCATAGGAGTGATACAACATTGACTCTCTTATCCTCACATATGTTTTCCTCACATATGTGCTGCAGGATATGGCATAGCCTTTGTTTTTCTACAAATTTACAGCAACAATCATGAAAGGACAAGGCTGCTTTCAGATCTTATTAGCAGCCCAAATTCAAAAATCAAAATCTACGTCTAAGGGTTTCACATCAAAATGTGAAACAAAACTAGTTCAGATCTCTACCAAAAACTCGAAAATCTGAAAGAACTACCAATTTTTTTCAGGACTTATACTGAAGATGAAAAGAAAGATAATTTAAACCAAAACAAACAGGAGATCTTACTCTCCCCCAGTCATAGAAAACACCCTCTGACAGCCTCTCTGTAGCACCTCTTCACAATTTCTCCTTTCTCCATCCGCTACTGACTGCAATGTACCATCTGAACACTGCACTACTGACAGTCTGCTAGATGCAAAACTAGCTGGAAACCTTCAGAAAAAGCAACCACTATGAAAGAAGTCACTTTATTATAAAACAAGAATGTTGCATCTCTAATACCTCTAGTTTGAATTTTGCCTGGGAGCATGAACATCAGTAATTCCTGGGCAGCCTTCCTGTCATGCCTCCTTTGGGTGGAGAGACCTTTCCTTTCATCTAAGAACAACCACCACAGAAACCCAATGCCACCAGGCACAAAGCACACAGTTACAGCAGTATTGTCTCTCAGCCTTGCCACAGATTGGAAGCACCTATGGGGTCGCGAGAACCAAAGGCATCAGGGTGTTCAGGCTCTTCACTACAGAAACTGTGAGCACCAGCCTTGAAAGCTTGTGCTAGGCTTAAGGTCTGGGGAATCCCTCTACATGTCCTTCTAAACAGCATTTCCTAGGCAAGTTTTGATAGCCTAATTAGCCACTTACATCACATTAACAAAAAACAAAACAAAGAACAAAACAAAACCATCAAACAAAAAAAAAAAAAAAAAAAACCAACAAAAAAAAAAAAAAAAAAAAAAAAAATCCACCCCTGAAAACCCAATAGATTTTTTTCTATAAACTGGAGGAAATCATTTTGTTGCCAATATGTTTTCCAAAATCCGTGTGAACCAAAAATTTAAAAAAAAAAAGTTTCAAGCAGATTAAATCATCACCGGTATTTCCTATGTACTGGAAAAAAAAAAAAAATCTAGTAATCTGTAAAGAAATGTTTTCTTCAATCTCACATACTGCTTTATATACTTACAGATACATACTCTTGGGATTTATACCTAATTAAGTAATGGAGAAGCAAAAAATGCACATCTTACCTTTAAAATTATGGCGAAGATTTATTTTGAAGACAAGGAAAAAAGTATCAATTATTCAGTGTAAAAAAGGGAACAAAGAATGTGGAAAGAGTACATCATGGATAATACAAAGAAGTTGTTTTACTATGTTGTAAACATAGTAAAAACACTTCACTGCAGACAGACCAGGGAACACAAATATTCCTGGGCTCATGTTTCCTCAAGCAAGTCCACATAATGATTTTTCAAGATCCATATGTAGTCACACCAGATTTGATCTGCTTGGAAGGCTCACACATGAAAACTGGGTGGTCATTGCAACACTTGTGTCACTCTGTAGAGAATATTGCCATTTACTGTGAGCAGCTGTCTGGCACAAGGAGACAGAGAGCAAGCTAAACAACAAGTGAACGGATCTTTAACTTAATTACCAAAAGTAATGGCATGATTTTGATAACTTTCTTGATTGTGTACTAGGTTTCCTTATTTTCAGCTGGAATAGCTGTTCAAATTATGTCAAATAAAAATATTTCACCAAATTCAGGTACAAGCAACCGAAGTATTTTGTACCTTGGTGAAGTTATAAGAAAATAAAGGATTATTGCAGAACAAGAACAAGTAGTGAAAACTCAGCCTTAGCGGCAAAACAAAAATTTTTATCTGCTCCATTCCTTTTAGTTGCAAACACATCAACTCCCAAACTCTCTTAGAGAAGTTAGTAACTTTTCCTGACAAGAGCAAGTGAGAGAGCACCAGTGGGATTCTTTCAAAGGTGTGAAATCTCTTTACTACAGGTACTTGGGGAATTCATTATCAACTTCATGCCTTTCCTCTAACAACAGTCTTCCTTCAGGAGAGGGAATCTTCAATATGTTGTTGAAACTGTGGTAGGTACCTCAGTGACTGAGTGCCATACACTCTGAGCCACTAATTGAAATATCATTTTAACTAATTCTACCAGAGATGCTTTTGTTCTCAGGCTGCTACCTCAGTAATTATCACAGGCATAAAACTGGTTGCAGTATCTTATGTACATAAACCCCTTTCTTAATACTTTTATATGTCTCAGTTCATTGTTTTTTGTTTATCTCCTTCTTCCTTCATCTCCATATTTATATGGTTTGCTTTGATACAGAATTATCTGATATGTGCAAGACTGGAAAAGGTAATATATGAGAAGGTCAAGCATTACATATTATACATAAATCCTGTTTCTTTATTGTATTAAAATGATAGCAGAAAAAGTTTCTTTTAGAAGCCAGCTAAGTTTGAGCATGCAAATCAAATCTCACATGACCTGATCAAGACTGAAAAACTGATGTATAATTCCTTTAATAGCATTGTCAAACAAGTTATTATTAAGTCAGTGAAACACCTACACCCAGGACCAGAACCCACAAAAAGACACTGTGTGTTCAAACTATGGGAGCTGGTGACTCTGTTCTGTTTCCCGGTTTACCACCAGAACCCAGAAAACCTCTGGTGACTATGGCCTTCAGCTACACTTGGCCCTTACCTGTCCTGGTCACTCTGTGGCCCTATGCTCCCAACCATGGAAGTCTTGAAAATAAGAAAGAGCTACAAATATATAGTAGAGATAAAATAGTTGCTCACCATTACCTATTAAGTTTGGAGGGGAGGTGGGGGTGAGGAGGAAGGGGAAGAATGGTGTAAAGAGCATCAGTATAACAACACTTTAATAGACCTGACTATTAATTTTTCTTTTTTTTTAATTTTTTGAACTGCCTTTTAACAAATAGAGTATGCATGTCAGCCTGGTGACATCAGGGCCTATGATAACCTTGGCCATCTAAATTCTGAGAGGAAATATGTAGATCCTATGTAATCTTTTACTTCCAGGTACTTCCCTTGCACAAACAACTGCTGCATGATGAACAAGAACCTGTGTTACAGTCTCCTCCACTTTGCATGCCACCAAATGCAGTGCTGAGAATTAATTGTGTCTCTACAAAGAATCATCCATTTTGATTGCAGTGTTAAAAAGCATAAGTACAACAACCTTTAACCAGATGTTTTCACAAAAGTAAATGACTATTTATTATATTCTTTATAATTAATGAAGACCAAAGTACTTACTATGATGAATGCCAATAAATACCCTCTAATATGCAAAAAAAATTTCCCATTTACATTTTAATGAGATTTGAAATGTTAATGAAGGGAGTCTAGTAATTAACTTGGTGAGTGTCTCAAATAAAAGTGAACTTTGTTAGATGAATTAATATTAGTTCCTCATTAGGATGCTCTAATAGGTGAAAATAATTGATGTTTTACCTAATATTCTGAAAATAAATAAGTATTTGTTCACAGTTTGTCAAATATTCCTTAATTATAAACAATGAGCTCATCAGTAACACGTGACCTCTCAAATGCATTCCACATATAACACAAATAACAATACTCATAAGATACCCTTTTTTAGTATAGCAAAGAATTTTAAGTTATAAAAAAAAAAAAAAAAAAAAAACCAAACCAAAAACAAA
>WEKY01037884.1:0-12260 GCA_013390045.1 Picathartes gymnocephalus | reverse complement strand
TTTTTTTTTTTTAAAGTCAAAAAGAGCATTGACAGAAAATTTTGAAGTATTTCTAGGATTTCGCAAACTACTGGATTAAATATTAGAGGACAGATACCTCAATTATTCACCTCTCAATAAGGACTTAGTGAAATCTAAAAAGATTGCAGGAGTACTGTTTCCTAAAGAAAGTTTAATACATAAAGGTCACATTATGAATACATAAAAATGCTAATTCACACATACAATCAGGAAGGAATATACACAATTTACAGCAATGCCAAAACAAAATTTATAACCACTGTTTTAACCATTTATCTTGGCATAATGATATATTTATAGCCAAGCTGTTTAAAATATAAATTGTCCTCGCTTCTCCCCAAAATGTATAAATAAATGAAACATTCAACCTTATATTGCCACAATAGTTTGTTACAACACGCTTTATACATAGTTCCCATAACTTCTTACTTAACAAGGTTGCTGATCCTGAAAATACAGAAACACATGTAGCTCCAAGGAATACATTGATAGGCATATTTGTCATGTTCAGCCTCTGATCCACGGAAGTGAATCCAGTGGGCTGGCAAGGCTTAACACGCTCTGGAGCACTCAATCCCAGTGGCAGTTAACAAATAGTTCCTTGTGAAACAGTTGGATTGAAAGGTCACAGTGTACCTTTTGTGCTTGTTACCTTAACCTCATAACTTAGTTTGCTTCTGGGGAAGGGAAGAAGGAATATATATCACTGTACCTGGCCATTTTTCACAGGCCAGCGTGATTAGATACCTATGTATAATAGTACACATCCTGCTCCCAGCTGGATTATCATACCTCTGAAGCCATATGGAGTGCTTTCAGATTCTGCCACTATGCCGCCTGAACAAGTCCAGAAATCACCAATCTGATATTAATGGGTGCTTTCTCTAATGGGTGCTGTCTCCTGTTGAGTTTATTAGTCATATTAGTTGAGTCAAATTCATCATACTATGTTTTCTGGATGCAAATTTCTGTTTAAATTTGCAAGACTGCACTGAAATTCTAGCAACAGTTTCAGAAGGAGGCACACAGCCTGTTTCTACTAACAGGAAAAAAGTATTTGAAGGTCACTCTGTTTTAAATTCCTCATTACTTTCTTCTATTCCTGCTCTGTGGCTAAGAGATGGCTCCTGAAATGCCACATCTACTCTTCTTTTCAGACAGCTGAAACTGCTCTGGACTAACTGCAATGTGCTATGAAAGCCAGCAGTATTGGAAATTATCATGAAGTTGCTCAAGAAAGAAGGACTTTTACCATCCTGAAGATGTGAGGGAGTTGTGACATTGGACCAGCAGATGTGGTCATACATGGCTGTTAGGATTTCTCTGTAGTTTTCACATGGCAGATATTTTCCCTTCCAGGTTGAGTTCTCTGTTTCATGGGCAACACAGCAAGCACAGCAATGAGACCAGCACTGGGACTGCTCACTCACTATCGCTCACCGATGAGGGATGTCATGACAAGTTCCAAGTAAATCAGCAAGTGCCCACTGCAATGGGAGAGCACTCCCTGTGCTGTTGACACATCAGTATGGAACACACAATGGGTGCTGTAGTAATGTATGTTCTGAAAATATCTGTGACATTTAACATTTTCAAATCTTATAAGTCTGCTGGGTAATTACATGCTGTTACCCTCTTGTGGTGTTAAACCTTTTGATTTAAGTTCAAAGCTTAAAGGTAAAAGCGGCCTGAGGGAAATGACCTCCTGTTCCAGCAACAAATCATAAGCACACATTCCATGGGCAACATATGCTGAAATGAGTTTAAAGTCTTTAAATTGAATCAAACACAAGTGTAAGTCAGCATTCACCACCATGTGGGAGGAAAAAAAAAAAAAACATGAAAAATGGCAAGAAATGGAGATACAGCAATTGTGACAATAGTGACCAGACAACATGAAAAATTGGAGTTTTTATCAAAGAATAGCTCATGGTATATTGAGTGAAGATACTTTCTTGTTTGAATTTTAGAAACATTTATGTGTTACTATTGATATGGAGAGGTTGGAATAACACTTAATATTTTAATTAGAGTTACCAACATATTTTTCCTCTATACACATAAAAGTAAAAATTCTTGAATAAAAATACAAGTGACCTACACATTACAGGATTAGCCTTGACAGATCCCCATGCTTAGCAGGCCTGTTTTGCTACAAATGCAGATAGCTAATACAAAAGCTGGCTTACTGATCTAGCAACATAACAGTGATTTGGCTTTGAAAAAAATCAATCCTATCAGCTGAAAGGGAGCAGAAATTAGCAGTCTTAAACAAACAGTCACTCCTGTAGCAATGTTTATCACTTTCTGCATGACCGGAATAGAAGGACTCCTTTTTCTGTCTCCTCTTGATTAACAGCAGAGGCAGCCTTCCTTTTCTCTTCCATCTTCCTAACTCTCTGCTCTTCCGCCGGGTGATGAAAAATGCAAATCAAGAAAAACAACAGCAGGAAAAGTGTGACTCGGAGATGCATAGTTCTCCAAATGTTCCTCATTTTTCTTCCCCGTCCTTGGGTTAACATTATCCTCTGAATAGAATGAAAAATTACCAAAATATACTCCCTCTATTTGTCTTTATTTTTTTTTTCTTCTCCTCTGGCAGGGGACATGAAAAGACCAGGGGAGAAAAAAGGTGAGGTTTCAGAAGGGAAGAGAAACCATCAGTGGGACCGGCTCTCCTGTAGGAAAGAGGGTTGCCTCCTCCTCCTTTTCCTAACCAAGAGGCAAAGGAGACTTCATTACAGGCTTCCATAGATTTTTCCAGAGCACAGTAGATAAAATTAGCTTAACAAAATTTTCTCCTATCCAAATACTCAGGCATTTGGATGTGGTAAGTCAGGTAGCACAGTCCAAAAATTCAAGGCATGTCTTGCTGTGTGATTTTGGATGTCACTCTTGCCTAAAACCACAGTGCTTTGGAAACAACACATCATTCCTTTTTCTTCTCCAGGAGCAATCATGTCACATCTTCATAATTTGATATTGTAATGACAACTGGTGAGTTCTCCATTATGCTCTTATCTTTACTGACATGGTAGTGTAGTTAATATATCAGCTCACAAAAACCTTGATGTAAGAAAGTAAGGTACTACATGAAACATTTTTCATATGATTGATACTATGCCTAGTAGTGATCTCTCTTAAGTTATTAGTGAAATATGGAGAAATCAAACTAAAGGGAATTTAAATCAGCAAAGAGATAAAGTAAAATAAAAGGGATATGTAATATTTTTGCTGAGGAAAGAAAATGATTTTGAAGTTTGGAATTAATGCAGCATGCATAAAGCCAACTTTTGTATCCCTAAAATTAAAACCAGTCAAATTCTAAGAATTTGCTCTGAAAAGAAATTATAATATTCATTACAATTTTCATTATAATTTTCATTGAGCCCTTTCAAATAAGTTTTTCTTTTCATTTTATCCTGAATCTCTACCTTTAAGTTTCATGTTCTTATCATACATATCACATAATTTATAATGTTATGCCCCAGAAACATCTGTGAAGCACATGAAAAAGTCTTCAGAAAAACCAGCAACAAGTGCTTTTGGTTTCTGTTGCCAGTTCACAATTCTTGCTTACAGAATCCACTCAAACTTTGGTTCATTGGACATCTTTCACGTTCTCCATTTCTACTAGAGCAAAAGAAGAGTGGAAATGGAGGACAACACATAGAGATTAATTGTGTTTACACAAAGCATTTTTTCCCATTGAATTGCAGTGACTGATACAACTGTGAGTGTAATTCCATTCCCAGTATTTATGTGGTTGGTGTAGAAGTTCCTCTGTAAAATATACTTTGCCAGAGTGAGTAGGAAGATTGGAAGAGACAATAAATTGTCTTGATCACTTTGGCTTTTGAGTTGTTTTCAAAGCTAAAGCAGTTGTTTCCTTGCAACAAAAATTGCTACTTCAGGAACTAGAAAATCTAGTATTTCTCATCTTGCCTATTTTTAGGAAAACTTGGCATGTCTTCTTTCTCTAATTCCTAATATAATTGAGCATTCCTTAAAGAGAAAAGGGTTATACACATGTATGTAACTGTGTGTAATACACACAGACGTATACAAATCCCTGTCCATGGGAATGTGGTGATGATAAAGTAGCACTAACTGTTCTCACTTATGTTGCCTGGGAAGTTTTAAAAGTGGGATGTGAATTACTAAGCCGAGTACTGACCTGTGCTGCACAGAGCTATGAGATACTGCATCCTCTGTATGCTAGAATAGAAAGAAGCTTAAAGTTATACAGGTAAATCGTTCAGAATTAAATCCTAAATAAACATGCCAATTGCAAGGAATTTCAAGTACAGTAGACTTTTTTGTAAATGAATAGCAGTGCAGAATATACATCAAGCCCTAAATTAACTGTGTCTGTGTCCTTCAAAGTGCTTCCTCTAATACACTAAATGTTAATATATTTTCAGCTAGGTATATTGGTCTCCAGTACATATATAATGATTATTTTAATTTTTGCTGTGCCTAAGGTAAGGCTGGGACTGCAGCCCTTTCACAGTGGGTGGCTTCAGTGAGCTGACAGGTGCCCTGCTTGGCTCCCTGCACACCCCACACTCACAGGTTTCCTTAGACCCTAGATTTCCCAGAGCAGATTCTCATGTCTCTATCCTTAAAATAATTTAATCTTGGTGCAATAACTAAATAAGAAAATATCAGCTCGAGCTGGTGCCTCTGAGGAGGACCCCAAACAAAGGAAACCCTGGGCTTTTACACCTTCCCAGTCTAAGGACAGGAAGATCTGATGTCCTCGGCTCCTGCTGTGTCTCTGAGGGTCCGATCCCCTGTCTGGGCCACAGGTCCCAGGCCCTTTACTCTGCAGAGGGTCAGCACTTCATGGCCCCTTGCCTGGGACTCCCACCCAGAGCCCAACCTGCACCTGCACCCTGAGCTACTTGCACTGCGTGTATTCCTCAACAACAGCGAACCTCTTTATATGTCATTTCACAACAAAAGGCTAAGGAGTCCCCTGTACAAAAAAAAAAAAAAAAAAAATCTTCAGGGCATGGTGGTAGACAACACAGTAGAAGTGGCAAAGGTGGAAGTTTCTGTAATAAATAAGATAAATCTACAAGTGCTTCTTCTAGTTCTGTGATTTCACATGTATCTGAAATTTTAGTGATGTAAATTCTCTACAATGAGGAGCTGTACCTTAGAAGAATTGCTTCTCTAAGGGTTTTCATCTGGTTAACAATCAATTAGAGGTATCAGCTACTTAACAGGAAATAAATATCAAAAATCATGTCATTTTAATTGTTTTGCTAAGTGGAGGACTTATTCTACGTACCCACTCCTGTTTTTCAAATGACTGAGAATCCTTGCTATCAGAAAGACACTAACCTGGATACTGCAATATATCAAGATAAAGTCTGGTTTATTGGTCTTCTGGATACTACTTTAGACACATTAATTACTCAAAGTGTTATCCATCTGGTAGATACGTAATCTGAATATTTTAGTAGTATCTGTGATTTCTTCTCCATATGAAACTGGTGATTGATTATATTTGTCATTTTGCTTCTATGCAGTATGAGGGCCTATCGTGCCTGTTCATACAATCTCAGATAGACTATAATTATGTTAAGACTTAACTTGAAAATTCTATGCTTTCAAAATTGTTTCAAATCAACCCTATTTTTATTTGGAATATAATAATAATAAAAAATCCCAGCTTATTTTACCCTCATTTTCACAGAGTATTTTTTGATAACTTTTTCACATGACATGGCCTTCCTCAAATACTGCCATGGGAAATATCACAACAATAACAATAAATTTAAGAGAAAGTTCGAGTATAAAGGTGGTCTATATAATTGTTTTCTACATCCTCCAGGAATCAGAGTCAAGTCCTTGTACTTGAAAAAATCACTAATGCCATAATGGAGAACTTGATTTCAAGCTGGTTTTTTGTGGGCTGTAACTTTGAAGTCTGTAAACATATCGCTGGTGGCATGGTGCTCATCTGGTGCTATTAACATGTAACAAAAATGACTTTAACTTCTTTCAGATATGTCCTGATACTGATTGAAAATGTGATACTGTTGTGTGCCCTCAAATCTGGCTTATAAAGAAAATTTTACTTCTGGTGGCTGCATGATGATGAAGACATACCATATAATGACTTAACACAGCCTTTTGTCTCTTGCGTGAGATAAGTGAGTAGGCTGCAGAAATAAAGTTTAAAACTCAAAATATAAGAAAATTGCAGCTTTAGATAAAATTCAGGATATGATAGACTCAAACAGCTGTCCCATATTAAAACTCACTTGCAACCACTCCTCTAGCCAAACATGCTCATTTGAACAAGAAATTAAAGAACATGGAGATTTCAAATCCAAGGGTGTTTACAGAACAGTGTAATACTTATATTAGGCTTTTCAATAGAGCATTGGCCCAAACCACAGCAGCAACGTGCCTCCACACCCACTGTGGAAGTCCACAGGAGCCAAGTGTGTACAGTGCCTCACCTCAAGCACCATAAAAAAGTGGGATGACCATTGTTTTCCGACTAACAGCAGAAGCGGGCCACACATGCTGTCAACTTCTAACTGCCCTAACACTTCCATGATTATAGCATATTATATATTATATATATATATTATATATATATATATATATACTTCCAACTGAAATAATTTATACGAGGTTCTTTGGCTTTAGTGAAAAAAACCCACATTTTAAAGTTGGGGTGTACATTTATGATCATATATTGGAAATTAATATTAAAGGAAGCAAAAAAAAATCAAAAAAACAAAAACACTTGCCATATTCTAGAGAGCATATGCAATTCCAACTGTACCTAGCATTACAGATGCTCACAAACAGTGGCATTTGTTTATACCTCTCACAATATATAGATGAAATTCTTAATGATGCATTTTGTTGAAAATCAGCAGTACTGCTAACAGAGCAGCCATGGTAATGTATATGCAGATAAGTGCCCATGATCCACCCTTTGTAAATCTTTGTGGATTCCTATGTTTGTCTTTACACCAAGTTTCACTGCTTCTCACTACACTTGCTGGTACATATTATAGAATCACACCCATACATTTATATAGGGGGAATTGATGTCTCAAACTAGAGTCAAAAGATGTGCACACTGTTACCGTACAGAGCTGAATTGTAAATTATAAATATTAGTGACGAAAAATGTTGACTTGTCATAGTACTTCCCTTTAAAGAAAACATTCCAGAATAGTAAAATTTGTTCATATGAAGGACTTCTTACACTGGGGAGATTATGAGAAATAATATGAGATATTTTGTGGTTACTTAATATATATCCTAGATTGAGTTTTACTTTGTTAGTCTTAATTATAATTCAGATGAGGCCAATTTAAATAAACTCACCTCCTCTGTGATAATATTTTTAATATGTAAATACAGGCAGAAAAAATGCACTAAAAAGGATTGTACACAGTTGTATATCTCCACATAAGAAAACCTACACACCTTAATACTTCTTAGAAAATCCATACTTCCAGACAATAAGTACAAATGTCAACAGGATAAAGAAATCAGTGATAGAGAGCTTTTGGATGTAGAACAATGAGATTTGTATTAATATATTTCTCCTCACCACTACTGGGGAGAAAGGAGTACTGAAATGAATGTCTGTCTATTATTGAAAATATATATAGCTTCCAAAGCTTCTGAATTTCAAAACAGTTGTTCAATTTTTGAAACAGCCAGCTTTAAGGCTCACAGGTGAAAAATTGTGTTGCCCTGTACTTTGGCAAAGAATAAAGAAAACCTCCAAAACAACCAAAAATTTTCAGGCTAGTCTAGACTATTTTGTTCTGTTTTATAATGTTTCTTAAATAGGGTGTTATTTCAATGTTCATCCCTCCTATTTTGTCTGCATATTTCAAAAAAATCAATCAATCAATAAATTATTCCTAAATACTTTGATAATTAAATTGATAAAATGGTAAAATCACACACACACACACACACACAAAAGGAGTATCAATGCCACTTAATAAAGTTTGCAATTCCAGATCCAGTGTAAGGACAATCTCCCTAAACAAAGAAACCTGGTTTGTACTTTTACAGGCAGCCAGTCTGGAAGGTTCCCTTTCTCTTTTAATTTCTTTTTTTTTTTCTTTTTTCAAACTGGAGAAATCTTAATACTTGACATTATTTTTTGTATACCATCAAAATGTGCAGACAAAATTCTCCCTAGCTGGCAGTATGTATCCCTCAAACACTGACAACTTGGAGACACCAAAATTATTCTATTAAATTATTAAGAATCCTGCTATTTATCTCCTCTAAATGTCACTGTGTGTCAAATAGAGTAGAAAAATTATATCCAATGATAAGAGTCTCAGTCAAGTAGAAAGATTCATATTTAAAAAGAAATGCCAGAAAACGTTTAGAAAGAATTCAAGAAATAAAATAAATGTTTTCAATTTATAAGGTACATAAATGGGATATGATGTCAATTTATAAAATTCAATCTGTAGTCAGAACTCCATTTCATTCTCTGGTTTTGAAATAAACCGCTTTAAAATAGCAGTTTCATCAGACCTTTACTGAAAGATCAGCCCAACTAAACAACCAATATTTGCTGTTATTATCGAATTCCTGTAACTGTGAGCAACATTTAGCAAGTTTGCATAATCAATACCTCTCCTCTGAGCAGAGAAAGTTATAAAAGCTTTACCCTGTACAAAAAGGTCTGAAGCAGTATGATAAATCCCTGTGCGGGCAGATGCACAAGTGAAAATATTTACCAGTCAATAAAATGGATCACATTGCCTTCTGTTGACAAAGCAGGTTACACTTCACATGTAGCCCAAGTTAAATTGTTCTCAAGTTTAAAATGTTTTTTGCTAATGTCATATGAAAAATCTATTCTGCACCTCTGACGATATAAACAATATAGCAAATTTCATGTTAAGTAATATCTTTTCAGTTTCTCTTTCACAGCATTTGTTCCTAAGTACTATTCCAAAGGCATTAATCCACAGTTCTATAAAACAAAATGTTGTATAGTTTTTGAACTTTAAGGTTTAGATCACTTGGTCCATATTGACAGACACCTTTTAAATACTTAATTATTAGCACTTTATGAGGTGAGGGTTTTTTTCAGCTTTCATGACAATGAAATTCTCTCTTTCTACCTGATGTGACTAGCATGAAACAGACACCATGATTTGGAGATTTAATAAGTAGATTTAAGTTTGTCAAACTTTTATGGAACAGTTGCAGGATTTTGATTTATTTACACTGCCAGAATTGTAAGTAACATTCTCTTCAATGCAGAATGAGGCAGAAGCCTGATAATCTGATTTAGGGTGCAAAACATGTCCAAGGGGAGCTTTCACATCTCTGGAAACTATGGAGCTTCCTCTGTCATATAAGAATGCCTGTTATTGTTAAAGGTGCATGAAGACTCTCTGACTTAAAAGGGAGAAAAAGTTTAAAAAAACATACCTCTTCCAGAACGTGTTTGCTTGTCAACATTTCCAGGTGTATTCACTAAGTTTGAACAAGGGTTTTATTTCACAGAATCATAGAATGGCTTGGGTTGGAAGGGATCTTAAGTATCAGCTAGGTCCAACTCCTCACTGTAGACAGGGACACCTTCCTCTAGAGAAGGTTGCTCAGGCCTCCATCCAACCTTCCCTAAAATTAGTCAGAATTTTTTTTCATGGTATGGTTTTTATATACCTGAAAAATGAACTACTTTGCAAGTAGTTTCTTCCATTAAATTCTCATTCTGAAAGGTTTCTCAAAGCTAAAATAAAATTTCAGGAGGAAAGCACAGAACAAATTCCTATAAAAACAAATAGCATAGTAGTTATCTGCAGTATGAGTGATACAGATTGAAATTCATTGTAAGGTACAATACTGACAGTTATCCATAACCATGACTAAGTATAATATATGTAGCCCTTTAGAAGTCTTATTCTGAAAAATGGCATCCTTCAAAATGTTTTGATACAGACTCCTTGCTTCTAGAGAGTTAACAATTTGAATAAATCAATAACAAATCCTTTTGAAAGAAGCTGTTTTCTCCTTTATTTTATTGCAATTCTTTTATATTGAAGACATTATGGCTATAAGCTCAACCTCCTTGTTAAAAATGAAACCATGATACCAATCTTTAGCTAATAAATTCTGTTTATTTATATGATTTAATTACAAAAATACTTTCTTCAGTGAGACAAAATAATTTTTTATATACTGTGAATTGTGATGCAAACACAGTTCTTTCTTTTAAAGAACTAGCCAGTGCTGTTTAATGCACAGTTTCTCTCAGGAAAAGAGGTAAGAGGAAAAAAAAAAAAAAGCAGAAGAGAGCAGAATGGAAAACTTCCTATGAAATTTTACTTCATAGAACAAGAGTTAATAAAATTCGTATTTGTTTTTTCCTAGAAAAGAACTCAAGAAAGGCATAAGTCTACTGTCTTTCCTAGGCAGCCACACATTGTTCCTGCTACCCCTCTCTCATCCTCCATTATATCCTGTTTTTTTCTGATTTCCATTTTACAGGTGAAGAGAGGCACCAGCCAAAGTAAGAGTCACATGAAGATAGGACAAATGAGCCTCAGCAGGCAGGCTTGTAGCTCCTGCAACTTTACACACTGTCCTGCCATATGCATGATCCATAAACCTAAATTTTCCTTGCATTCACAATCTGTAATGAGTACTTCAGATTACAGTTCATAGGGACAGTTTTATTCAGTAACATCCCATGTAAACTACACAGTAGTAAAATTAGGACATAAGGCTATCACTTCACATACTACTGCTCTGCTGTTTAAATACTTTACTCTCTGAAACCATACAGGATTTTGTGCTATGAACTTTTCTATTAGGAGTTCATCTGGCTTTTCATCTCAAGATCCACATTAGAATAGAATAGAATAGAATAGAATAGAATAGAATAGAATAGAATAGAATAGAATAGAATAGAATAGAATAGAATAGAATAGAATAGAATAGAATATCTCAGTTGGAAGAAATCTACAATGATCCTATAGTCCAAGTGCATGACCACTTCAGGCCATGTTGTTAGGGTATTGTACAAATGTGCTTTAAACACTGTCAGGCTTGGGGCATTGACCATATTGCTAGTAAGCCTGATCCAGTGTTTGACCATCATCTTGATAAATAAATACTTCCTGATGTCCAGGCTAAGCCTCCTCTTGCCATTAATAATGCTTTCAACCATTGCCACAGGCCCTACCTCTTGATACCAGGGAGAATGGCTCAGCACCTTCCTCACCTTTTCACCTCCTCAGGAAGCTGCAGAGAGCAATGAGATCACCTCTCAGCCTCCTCTGGTCCAAAATGGAAGAGCTTGAAGTCCTCAGCAGCTCCTCATAAGTCATTCCTTCCAGGCCTTTTACCAGCATTTTTACCCCCTTCTGGAGGTATACAACACCCTTTTTAAGCTGGGAGCCCAGTACAGCACAGAGGATTCAAGGTGAGGCCACGCCAACTCTGAATACAGCGGGATAATCACTTCTTTTGCCTGGCTGGTGATGCTGTGCTCGATGGACTGACAGCCCAGGGCACTCCAGGACTGAGCGGGCACACAGTGTTTGCCCTCTGGACCACCAGGGCACACACTGCTGACTCACACTGAGATTCTGCCCACCAGCACCCCTGGGTCCCTTTCTGCAGGGCTGCTCTCCAGCCACTGTTCTCCTTATTTATATTTGTCTCCAGCCTTACTTCATCCTAGGTGTAGAATCTGGCACTCGGACTCTGCAAGCCTCCTGTCCCTCAAGAAAGACAACAGCACCTCCCAGTTTGGGATCATCAGCAAACTCATTAATGGTGCATTCATGTCCTGCATCCAGATCATTGATAAACCGACTGAACAGGACTCGCCCTAGAATTGCACCCTGAGACACATCGCTGGTGACCGGTCACCAGACAGATGTAACTTCATCCACCACAGCTCTCTGAGCTCTGCCCTTCAGCCAGTTCTTCACCCAGAGCATCCTCAACCCTCAGCAAGGCGCTGTGAGGTGAGATAGCATCAAACACCTTCCTGGCATGCCAAAAAAACTACAAGCATTGCCTTCCCTTCATGCATGATGTGGGAGACCCTATAATAGACATATGTCAAATTACTTAAACAAGACTTTCCCTTTATGAACTCATATTCTTCACAATTCTTCCAGGAGGTGAGGTTAGACTGTAGTTCGCTGGCTCTTCCCTAGGTTTGAAGAGGGAAGTGGATGCAACTGGGCTGTCTGGAA
>WEKY01037883.1:34020-70980 GCA_013390045.1 Picathartes gymnocephalus | reverse complement strand
AAAAAGTGGTTTTAAGAGTAGACCCTGTAAGACCTCAAAAAGTAGTATGTAATAGGTTAATTTATTACTTTTCCCCATTAAATTTCTTGAATGTTCCCGACTGAGTTATTTGGTATTGTAGAAGTCAGCTTCTCACTGTATTAAATGGTATCAGTAAGTACTTGTAAACTGAAGAGATGGCCTGTAACTGCACATTTAAGTTAATTTTAGCAACTATTCAGACAAATTCTCACCTCCTTCCCTTCACAGATATGTTCTAATTCCCTAGGAAAAAGGCATAAAAAAGCCTGAAAATTTTGTTTCCAATTAGTGTGGCTTTCTCATATTTAAATTCTGTGTGGCTCTGCCAGATAATTGAATAAAATGTGATACATTCTTTTGATCTTTGTTGAGATGATGTAGGCTGTAAACACTGTTTCCTTATACCGTTCATGTCGAAACAGATTGTATTGTGCCACTTACAGCTTCTTTGGCACAGCTCTGGAATCAAGTGCTCAGCAGTGATTAATGACCAAGGATACACAGACCTACTGTTGAGTCTAAGAGCTCTCTAATCTCAACTCCTGTTCCTTCCCTCAAATCCAGCATTAGTTAATGTGGCTTCTGTGAACACAGCAGTTCTGGTGACTTGTCATACAGCTTATACTGCCAGCAGTTAGCATAGTGCTAATGATCATTAAATTCTCAGTTTTCCTAATTCTTGCTTATTATTGTATCTTTGATGCCCTTTCTCACTCTTGCAATTTTTTATTTAGTGTTTAATAGAGAAAAGGCCTTTAAACCTGTGCTAGAGCGTTTTTTTCAGTCCTTGCACACTGCACAATCATTTAATATCCTTTGATATGCTACGCCAATTAAGTGATATGTGTGTTAACATAAATATTTAATTGTTAAAAGAGAGATCACTTTGGCCTAAAGCTTTAATTGAATTAGATGCTTTTCAGATGATTGTCAAGATTAAACAGTCCATTATGAACATTTGCCACTGCAGGAGATTTCTGCTTATTGAAAGACAAAAGGGTAATTTCGTCTAGTATTGCTGTAAACTGTACGAGTCCTTCATACTGATAAGGGAATTCTCCCTCTTTTAACCTTGATATGTACTGTAGTAATGAATTTATGAATTTTTAAATTCAGTCACATCATTAAAGTGGGGATATGATATTAACACTGCCAAGTAAATTAAAAGGATGAAAATTTATCTACATAACAGCTAAAGAGATCAGAGTCAATATCAATTTGTCAATAATTACCATTGCTTTAAAAAGCAAACCTAACACAATAAAAGTAGGCAGCTATGGATCTTTATTGCATACTAACTGGAGTTTGATTAATTCCAAAGACAGACTTCACATGGCAAACTGGAGTTTTAGGGAAATTAATTTTCCTTGACACTGGGCTGCTGAGGCACCTAAACTATAACTCGCACAAAATATGCTTGTGTTAATATGGAATCCAACTGTTTCGTTATCAACCCAAAATATTTCTGGTTTGGGGCAAAGTGTTCCTGTATTGCAGTTTTGCCTAATTATGCGAACATCTTCCACAGATCAGAATCCTGTTGTTTTGATATGCTGTGGACTGTAGTCATGCATATATCTCACACTGAAAACACGTCACAGCAGTTTCCTTCAAAATATAGTACAGCTATGCATAATGCATGATAAGACTACAGAGATGTGCAACGTGAATCAAAGTTTTAATGTCCTAGTTTTCCAGATATTATTATCTATTCACTGTGTTTTTAAAGGAGCTTTGACTAAGAATCATGTCAGCTGTGGCAAGTCATAAAGCCAAGCACAACTTTCAGTGAGAACCTGAAAAAAACTCTCTCTGAACAAGTTTTAATATTAAACTCATTACTGGGCAACCTTGTTCTTATCTTGCCAGGTGTGGACGATTGCATCAATAGAATCCCACTTGCTGGTGGCAATATGTTGTCACTGAAGGTCATAGAGCAAAGATATTCAAAGCACAGTAGGTGTCCTCTTTGTGCCTAACACAGCTGTCCTTAGTCAAATGGTTGGTCTGTATTTGCTCTTTTGTATTTGTTGACCAGGTCTTCAAAAGAGAAGATGCAAATTTTCAACCAGCCTTGCCATCTTGGGACATGATCTAAAGAAACTGAGTGCCTGGCTTGACTTGAATTCTTATCTGCCCCCTTGGTCTGCAAAGCATCCAAATGTCAAACAGGCTGTTAGAATTTAAAGTGTACAGCTCAGCTTTACATCTGAGTGCAATCCTGCTGTGGGACTGCACATTCTCAGACTAGCTGATTTTTTCACTTACCCAATATCAGACTACTGGTGTCTACCTGAGATTTAATGCTAAATGCAGTTCTTATATGGGCTTCAGACTTGTGGACAGTCCAGCCACACCCTGAGTTGCTTACTGTCTGGGGTAAACAGCATGAAATAGTCAACAGTGTGACTGATGCTAAGGTTATATCTATACAAGTGAGGGAAGTCATATGTAGGTTAAAATGGCAGTGAAAATCAAATATCTTGCTACTTTTGCAGGAATATTGGGAAGGGTTTCCTCATTAATGTGAGAAGCTTTTCTATTTTGCTGTAGGGCAAATGATTGCTTAAGCGGGCAGGAGGGTTTTCTCTTGTTCCTTAGTTTGTGTCCAAGATAGCGAAGGAATAGATTTGTGGAGGTGCTTTAGGGTCCCAGTCATGTAACAACTCTAAAATGAATTATTTTAAGTACATGGATAATTCTGTTGTCATGATATTTTCTTTAATAAAAAATTATTTACTGAGCAGTGTATTATTGAGTGTATTTCTTGAGTCGTAAGGAAAATTAATTCGATAATTTCTGTATATTTATAGTTGATGGTAACTGAAAAAAACAGTGCAAAACTGCTTTATGTACTTGGAATGATTGAGAACTGATTCTGTTTTATTTAAGAATTTTAAGTATCATTAAAGTAGTAGACTAGAGAGGGTGCTATTTGCCTGAGTGCTTTACAAGCCATTGTTAAGGGAGGTGATGAATTTGTATTGAAATATCATTTGAAAACCTAATACACGGGATGAGTTCTTACTGGGTTATGGATGTTCATTGATCTCTTTTCTAGCTCTATTTTTTTTGCTCTACTGGAGACAGTAAAAGGAGAAGAAGACTTGTAGGAGTGCAGGAGAATGAGGGTCAGTATGAGGAACAGGTTCAGAGAGTGGGAAGGAATCAGACCAATGAGGGGAAGTGCAACGATTTACTTGTTGGGAGAGATAGGTGAGCAAGTGATGGAGGACACTGCAGTAACAGATGCCTACAAAATAAAGGAGCAGTAGTAGTGAGGAGGGATTAGGAAAAACAGGCACTTCTTAATTCCATGTTTCTCATTGGGAAAGGTGCGCTTTGCATCTGTGCCTCTTTCCTTGCCGAGTGGTGTGGCTGGACCTGAGGCAGAATTGACAAGAGCAAGAGGGCCAAGGAAAATCCTTCCAGCTTCCCTTCCTCCTTCAGCCTTTGTCCATGCCTGCCCTTGCAAATGGGAGTAAAGCTGAAGGGCAAGGCATGTCCATCCCCTCCAGGGTGTGAGCCTCATGTATCAACAGCAGCATTGTAATGCTGGTTTTGTCAGAGAAATTGCGTGCAACGGGAACTGAGCTGGGCAAGAAGACCAACCTACAGTAGTCATTGAATCTAAGTGCAGACAAGACCAAATGTGACAGCCTGTGGAAAGGCTCCCCCAGGCCACTAAAAATGCCATTAATCTGGACATCTCCTTTACAGATGACCTCAGCTGTTAGCAGACATACTAATCATCAAAGACCATGCCTGCCCAAAGCATGTGAAAGGCTGCATGGACCTGCAATAGGATTGCTTTTGATGCCTCCTGCCAATGGAGGGGGAGGCACAGTGCACAGTCTACTGTGTGCCACTTTTGCTTCACCCTCTGCATTCCTCTCCAGGAAGCTGACACTCAGCAAAGCACCATAAGGGTTAGAGGTGCGGATTCAGTGAGCTGTCATTACTGGCTCCAGACAGAGTGAAAATGCAGCTGCTCAGAGAAAACTCTGCATAGGAACGGCTCATGCCTCCCTTTCTTATGCCACGTTGTCCCGGGGCTGTACAAAACATCATGAGTTCACATACACTGCTTTTAGCTGGATGCAGAATCTGATGCTGTCCTGCACTGTATAATCATGAAATGTGGGGAAAACATAGTGTTTGTTGTGTTCACAATTCAAGTTAGAACTTCAGCCAGCTGAAACAAGTGACTTCTGTGAGAATGAGCTTGTGATCCTAAAGCAGTCATGCATAACCACATAGTGAATTGGAGTAACCCAAGTAAAGCAAAAAACACAACTCTGAAGAGAGACGATATTTGGTATTTACAAATATTATTCCTACACATGTAGCCTAACACAAAGAACGGGTTTTGTGACTACAGTTTTTGCAAATAACTATAAAAACCTTCTTTGTTTGCAAATTTGGAAGTCAGCTGAAAATTCAGCCTTAAGGAAATTTCTTCATAGCTGCGTAGTAAAAAATGTCTGATAGCATATAGATATACAATAAAGAAGCTCAGGCAGAACGCTGACCTGCACTGAGAGCATTTCTAGTTACCTCTCTGCTGGCCCTGTGATTCAGTACCACGTGGGTGAGATATTTGTACTAGTACACAGGAAACCCTTGAACATGGAAGATAGAACTTACTAAAATAGATAGCATTCCCAAAGGGGAAACAGCAAAATTACATGAGATTCATAGAATAAGGAATAACTAAAATTGCCCAATTATTTAAACTGAGGTATTTTTATATCAATATAATATCTTGCTGAGTTTGTGGAGCATAATTTAGAGTAGGCATTTTGCCTGCAGATCATGATATAAATATTTTATATGCTCTTCCACACTATTAGAATAATAGAGGTAGTGTTATTTAATCCACTCCTGGCAAAGCAGATGCTTGCCAGAATGCATAAAGCATTCAAGGACCTGGTTTTGTTCTCATTGAAACTGGTTGGTAGAATGATTTATCTGAAGTTTGATTCCTGATTGTGGAAGTGGATTTGATGGTGCTTGTGAGACACAATTTAAGGTTCTGTTGAAGCCTCATAAAAAAATTTACATTGTTGATGGAAATGTTAACAATATGAGGGTGAAAAAAGCTCCTTAAATGTAAGCGGGTAAAGCAAGAGTCATGTCTGGGTAGGAGGGCTGGGAGAGACTGCATATCTGCAAATTGTTTGATTTAGGCTTAAGAGAATTTGTGACCACAAAAAGTGAATTTAAATACACTTCTTAAAAAGCAGTTGCAAGCATAGAAACTACCAGCCACAGCACAGAGCATGCAACTGCTGCTATATCTGTGTAACAGTCCCATAAAGTATGTTGCAAGTCAGCCGGGGTGGAGAAGTTCAAAGTTTAATAAAGCTTTTTTTAAAAACACAACCTTTGGAGTGTCATTTAATTCCTCTCTTGACAGTCATTCCTTCTATTATTTTTTACCTGCAACACACGTTTCAGTTTTGGTATCTGATATGCCCTGACTACAGTCCTTGGGCCTGAGGTGGGTATTTGGGTGTTGCAGGATTTAGGGTGGGGAGTCCAAATAATTCTCTGTCTTCCTTTTCTATGAAGTGGATGGGAGATGAGCATTGATTGCTAATCACCATAATTTTGCACACTTGAGCCCGGCTTTAGTAATCAGAATGCCAAAATCCTGTGGCAAACATTTAATGCTATGTCCTTTTCCCCTGAGGTGATTGTGCCTAAAGCTGATATGCATAAGGAATGATGAAAATAACCATTGATGTGTGCATTTATGTGATATACTATATCATTCAGCACTTCTGTCTATTTATGCTTGGTTTTTCATGTTTACTGTAGCTTTTATTGATGTGTTTGATAACGTGCCATCTGCAAGGCAGAAATGTTTACTCTGTTGGGGTTTTTTTAAACTTTTCACTGTAGATTAAAAAAATTCAGCAGCCCCTAGATGGATAAGCTTAAGCTGAAAATTTACATGTGAGTAACAAATATTATAATGCAGATAAGCCAGACAGAGAAAAGGAAATTTATAATAAAGGACTGCTCTGGCAGTATTAATCAGCCTCATGTAGATTGTGTGATGCATCATCCCATGTCGCCACAAGGGCTGCTGGCTGCTGCTGCTGCTGCTACTGAGCTCTGCCAGCAAGTGGGACTATAAAAAGTGTGTATGGAAGAGCGTAGGGGAGGGCACACACAAGGGAAGAGGAAAGGGACAAAAAAAGAACAGCTGTTTAAAACTGGACATGTCAAGCCTGGCTGGTAGCTCATGTTATATATAATTCAGCCAATTCATTGGGTAAATCATTTCATATGCTCCATGAAATGCAATTTGCTTCCATGGCCAAGCATGACAAAGGTTTCACAAAACTGCACCTGGCAAAGAGTTCTTCTAGGATAGTTAATTCAGGTCCTGTGAGATTGCTGAGACATCTTGTCAGAACATTAAATAATCACACAATGTCACAAGGGAATATCTAATTAAGAGTCCAATTTCTCAAGGGTCTGACTACCTGTTACACTGTGCCGAGAACCCTTAATTCCCACTGACAAGAGCGGCAGCTTAGGGTGTTCCCAGCAGGCATTTAATAGGATTGTGCCCTGACTTCATTTGGCTGGGGTAAGTCCAGGCCAGTCAGGTGAAGCAACAGTAATGAAAAAAGACAAGATAATGACACATAGGATTGCATTCCAGCAGGAATATTATTACTTTCAGATGACAAAACATACGCAGGTGTGAAGACCCTGTGAAATATAGGAAAATAATTGAGGATGCATTCTTAGGGGTTAAATTTGTGCCTTTGAGAAAGAGGTGTCTGTATTCATCCCATGGAAAAAGAGCTGTGAAAGACAACACGGGTCCTTTATCACCCCAGACCATTACCCCGTGTGAACAAGTGAAAGAGTTCCCATCCCTGGTTTGGTTTCCAAGAACTTTAGTGATTTAAATGACACCATGAGGGTTGTCTGCCTTACAAAGGCAGGCAGCTTTTCATCCGGTGTTTGGGAAGCAGAAAGGTTGAGTAGAGTAGGGAAATGTGGGTGCTGAATATCCCTGAGCAGCATTCTTGGTGTGACCCAAGAGATAGAACAAAATTTGAGGTGGACAGATGAAGACTTACCAGTAAGACTTCCCCCTCCTGTTATATACCTGCAGTTATATAAAGGAGAAGAATGTTAGATGCAGCCAGAAGAGAATAAACATTGGATTTTGGCTTATGATGCTTCTCTCAGAGATGAAGGTAGAAATAATATTCTTTTCTTTGACCTGAAGAAGTGTTACAAAAAGGAGTAAATTAATAGGGAGCATGGCATTATGTTAAGCACTTTTGGGAGAGTGAAAAGTTAAAATTAATCTTTGTGTTGTCAGGCTCTTAAGTGACAAATGATGCATTAGACTACCTGATTTTATTTGATTTGTCGGGAAACCAGAGCTGCAGTGCTGTTTCTTGAACAGAATTACAGGCTTCATTTAAAGAGAGAGGCAAAGTGCACACATCATTCTGGAGTGGATCAGCATAAGCATTTTCTATATCATGAGTAATGTTTACTGGAAGAAATCAAATTACTGTTACACAGACCATCTGTTTTCTTTGCACGCAATAATGTAAGTGTTTTAGGACAAGCCATCCTTTTTAATCAATTGTAAATCTCTTATGGCAAGGCACTGTTTTCTGTAATAAAATCTATTTTTATGATAAATGTAAGAGTTTTAAATACTAGTTTCTCCTACATAAATATAGTGTACATATTTTTCATAACATAAAGAGTAGGGGTGTACAGCATTAGTTATTATCTGTCAAGAACTTAATTTTAGGGCTTTTTGCATAGCCATTTTTGGATATTTGTTGGATCTGCAACTCATTGGTGTTCAACTGTTATAGCAAATAACATAATGAGTAATACTGTCCATTTATAGCCCAAGAAGTTGATTCCTATCTACATTTAGTAAATGAAGTATAATAGGGTCTCTATTTTGTAGCATGACTGGTGTGATAAAAGTGATTACTGTGGAAGATGATTGTCCATTGTCTAAATTCTTACACTTGGAAATACTGAAGAAAACAAGGCATGGCTTATTAAAAAATGAGCCTGTGGACTGACATAATGACATTAAGGAAACTTGAATTTATAGTCCAAGAAGGAGTCAATGATAGAGTGTGATATTTACTTCATGTTTAAGGGTAGCTCATTCACAGACGTAATGGTCCCATTTATTTTAGTGGGTGCTGAATTGAGCCTACTCTTTTATTCTTTTATCACTGTCAGCTGTCAATTTTCCTGATTCATGTATAGTATTTGGGTGCATGGAGGTTGCTCTTGAATACAGAGGAAGCTGAAAGTCTGCATCATTAGCAAAGTCTCCTCTGATTTCAAAAGCAGCTGTGTGATTGCTTTGCCAGAATTTGCTCTGTATTGCATCAAATGACCCTGAAATAAAAGAAAGAAACTAGAACTGTAAGTAAAACAATTGGAAATTCCCTGAGCAGGTTGGCTGTCCTTCTCAATGAGGTTGGCAAGCCTGAATTTCATTTGTTCAGACATTTTCAAATCAGTGCTATTTTGTCTGAATAATTAAGCTGCTTACTCAGGCTCGAAAAGTGTATGGTGCTAAATTCTTGTGCTTTTTTGTGTAAACATGAAGAGTCAAAGAGGGAGAAACAGATAGACCATGCACCTGGAAAAATTATAGTGCCTGCAGTCTGGTGCCATCCCATGGTACAGTGGAAGTTTTCTGCTCAGGGAAATATCAGGTGAAATGAAGGGGCCCTATAAGTCCTCTTGTGAAGGATGAACTCAAAATCTCCAAGTCCTGTGTACTGCCACTTACTATAAGGTCACTTGTGAACTGACACAGTGTGGCACAGGGAAGGCTGCCTTCTGAACTCTGCTAATCAATCCTAGCACCTACCTAAACCTGATCAGTCAAGAATCAGAGGAGAACTAGGGCGTCAGTGAATTTTCTTTTATCAGTTTGCACTAATTCAGTGAAAGAAAAAAGCAGAACAAGGTGAATGTCTTACAAAACCATACAGGTGATAGAGAGTGAAAGAAAATAAAACTGTAATTAGTAGCGGTCTAATAGTTTTACCTGTTTGCATTTTTCTTTTGTTGCTCAAATTTAGTATTCTTTCTTTGAGAAAATTATTAAAGATGAGATAAATTTTTACTCTTTATTCCCTCTGGTTTTTCTTCTTATGTTCACTCTTTTATTCAGAGGGAAGAAAACTGCAGGCAAGTTAAATATGTCATAGAATCACAGCAATTTGTTTGTTAGAATAGACTTCTGACGGGCTCTGCAGGGTATCAGCAATATCCCAGTCTAAGTAAGAAAAAATTAGATAACATCACTTACAGCCTTGTCCTGCTGAATCTGGAGTATCTACAAGGATGGAGATTTGGCAACCTCTCCCAACAACCTATTCTTCAGACTGTCTTTTGTCCCTAGAAGCTCATCTGGTTGTTTCTCATGTTCCTCACTAGTTTCAGATCCAGCTGATGTCTGGCTTCCCCAGTTTCATCCAAGCAGCCCAGAACAAGGAAGTTCTGCATTGCTCCCAAGTAGCCCTCCCACCCCCTTCATCCTCTGCTGTCCATCTGCTGTGCCCGCATGACTTCCCACATGGCAACCTGGGAAGTCCCAGTGCATGGAGGGTGCTGTTTCCAGCAAGCAGCTTCCTCTTCCGGGCCCCTTTTGCTGTCTTGGCTTTCAGGAGACAAATTTCAGTTGGAGCTGTCAAAAAAAGTAGATGCAAATGTTTCGTTTATATTTTTCATGTCATTCTTCCTACTTCTATCTTCACACTCCCAGATCTTTTCCAGCAAGATATATCAGGGTAAGGTGAAAGATATCAAAACAATCTATTTCCACAAGGGATTTTTTTTAGCATGATTTTTTATTTACATGTGAGTAAATTTACTATGGTATTTTGATTTTTTTTAAAATCTTGTTGATTTTGTTGCGTTTTTTTACCCAGAACTTTGGAACAGTCACTATATGAGTTCCTTAGTAGCTTCAGTAGAATAGACACTATATTTTCAAGCTGTATGGTCTGCTTTTATCCAAGAAGGATATTTTGATGTATTTACAATTGTCATAGAAGACATTGGCCTAGGTCTAAGAACAGTAAATGCTAACACTACTGCTTGAAAATTATAATGTTTTTATTATCAAGAAACAATTCAGCAAAATTACTTAATTTGCTTAGTGGTAAAGACAGTGGTAAACTATGAATTACTGTTGTCATAGCTACACTGTATTTTGATACAGTAGATTTGTGCATTGAAACCATAATAAAATAATTTGCTCTATAGCAAGTATGATGCATATCTTAAATTACAATGAATTACTTATTGCAATGAATATCTTAAAATATAAATACAGAACTCTGATTCCTTTTTAAGTGCAGCAAGTAGAGAATACTGCTGTTTATTTAAGGACTTTCCTGTGTCTGCACTGCTGATTACAATGAAGTGGGAATCAATGACAATGTGCCTTATAGGAGATTTTATTTATAGTAGCTTTATAACTGATCTACAGTGAGATGACAGATTTTGATACCCATGACCCTTAACAGAAAACTCTGTGAAGAGAAGTTTCCAATTTTACCTCCAAAGTGACCCCTAGTGAAAGTCCTTTGTATTTTAGACTTTGTGAGGCAATTAAAATAATGACCTATTCTTGGTTCCTTTCTCCCTCAGTTACTTTTGTATCTTGGCTATTCAGTTGACACAACAGAAAAATTATTCAGGGGAGCTGTACAAAGCTGGACATTTGCCTGTTTCTGCATTTTATGATGTTCTTAAGTGCAGCATACTTGGGGTTTGCATGTTTGCTTTTCTCTCCTGGACCTATTGTGGTCCAGTCAGTGTAGAGGATATGATCTGTGCATGTGTTCCAAAGTCGCCTCGTCCACATCTTTACCAGATGTATTTTTGAAGAAAATGGAGCAGAAAAGTGACATAGATGATTATTGTGCTTGGCTTTGAACTGGTCTCCCTCAGCTCACTTGGTGGTACAGGGTGGAAAAGAGGGAAACAGAAATGCTTGGTCACAATTTTGAAATATATTTAGGTCTGAGTAGCTCATCCTTAAAGAGGAAAAGTTTATAGGTATTCAAAAAAAACCCCATAAAACCAGTGAATAATCTTTAATTTGGACATTCTGGAGTGCAATACAGTAGAAAAGATAGCTTAGAGAAGGTACAGGGAAGGTACTGGGAAGAGAATATGTGTAGAATGGTGAGATCGGATTAGTATTTCAGAACAGATCATTGTAGTATCTGAACAGTGGGATAGAAAATACAAGTAAATGCATCTAACACTGATAAAAAAACTCTTATTTGAAATGTGATCTGTTAACTAGTAGAATTAATTAAACCACTGAAAACTCGCCTCACACATATTATTTCTCTACAATTAAATACAGCAGCGTAAAATATTCTGACCCTTACTAAACAGTAATTCCCCCTGCTGCTTACTTTTAAACCAACTCTTGGGGTTTTATTCCTCAGTGTTGGCTACTATTGAAGGCAGGAGCTAGGAACTACCTGAATTACAGGATGATTGTTCCCCTGCCTCCATATGCCACATTTGGTCTCTTTATCCTGTCACAGGTAATCATCTTACACCCAGAGCAAGAAAAGTAAATTCACTTGGCTGTCCCATATCTCTAAGAAACCTGATGCATGAGTGGACTAGAGAAGAGAAAGAGAGAAGAACTCCAAAGACCTACAGATCATCTGGCTGGCAGGGTAAGTAAATGTCCTGTTATCTCAGTCATGTGTTGTCAGGTACACAATGAGCGAGCCTGCTTTAAGCATTGCCTCAGGAATTATTTATACTGTAACTGTTGAGAAAAACAGGATCAAAATGTGTCATGTTTCCAGGACTCTGACACTGGTGCCTCATCTGCATTCAGAAGTACTAAGCCAAACACCTCCTATATTTTCAGTTTAAGCATTTAACATGGATTTAATAGGCAGGCAGTTCTGTTTAGAGTGGAGGGGGTTAGTGCATGCTGTGCTGTTAAAGCCATTTTCAAATGTGATAGGTGAAACAGAAATATCTATTACCGAATCAGTCTGAACTCCTCATGATTCAAAAAGAGACCCAAAAGAGGAAAGAAAGGAAGAAAACTCATTTTCCCAGTGCTGACTGTATTTAGATTCCTGTGGATGTCGGCTTGTGTTCCCTGTTTTTCCTAAGCAGATTTTTCTTTTTTTCAAAACACAATAAAAAAAATTTACCTGGCTGAGAAACAAATACGCAGTAGCCTTATGTGATTGTCAGAATCTGATTAAATTGTCTCCTTTTCTTTCTGGCTTTGCCTGTTCCAAAAGGTGGTAAAAGCAGAGACTGTAGCAGGTTCTGGAGCATTTCCTCCAGTTCACAGCAGTGAGCCTGGGGGTTCTGTCAAGTACCAACAAGCCAATTTAAGGGAACCAAGAGCCACATGTACAGAGGATGACTTATTTTTCAGAAGCATGATGCAAATTGAAACAGATGACAAATATGGCAGAAAATA
Organism: Picathartes gymnocephalus; assembly: GCA_013390045.1. Lineage (NCBI taxonomy): Eukaryota > Metazoa > Chordata > Aves > Passeriformes > Picathartidae > Picathartes > Picathartes gymnocephalus. The sequence continues at coordinate 58,448 of WEKY01037883.1, read as the reverse complement.
TGACCTGAAGATTACATCAGATTCCCCTGTCTGGTGCTTTGTGTTTCTACAAAAGACATAACAAAAATGTTGCCCTACTCCACTGGAGTGGCTGATGCTTCCCCACTGTATTTGGTCCTGCCCATTTCTGCATCCTAAATATTGGCAAGGCCCCATATGCTTCTGTTCTCTCTGCTGGGGCAAAAAGCATGTGTACAGCACACCCACTTTCCCTGCAACCCAGGCACAGTAAACTTGCTTTTAGAAAGGAAAAAAGCAGCTGAATTCCAGTTTTGGCTGTGTGAAGATCCAATCTGGCTAGGAACCATAAGACAACTTACCAAAGCCTACAACATGATAAAACAAAAATAAAAGGCACTCCAGGGTTTTTCCTTCAACTCCAACTGCTCTCTGATAGGGGAAGCAAAACCTAGCAGTACAGTAGTGCCTTTACAATTCATACTAGGTGATGTGTTCAGTATATAAGGCTGTTTTTCTTAGCATATAGGCAATATTCTGACTTCGACGAAAGTCTGCACTTTCCGACTCCATGCACTTTGGGAGCATCTGTCTAAACGCAAAGGTTCTCTGGACTTTGCCTTATGCACCAGTCAGAAGAAGGAGAATTTTGCTATTTTTGCTTCTGTTGTGCTCCGGGTTACTTTGTTTTCAGTAAGCACTCCTCTGAGTGTGCTGAAAGATGACTTTGGTGCACAGAATTTTTACAGAAATCGGGTAGTTCCCTTGGCCACTCTGAACCCAACAGCAACAACCAGCCCTGCTCTCTATTTCTATACTTGGAAATCTGTAGGAAAAGGTGTTCAGATGCTGATGAGTTACTTTTCTGCTCTAGCAGCTGCTTCTTGCCTCCTTGTGGAAAAGACAGTGGAGCAGATACAGCCTGGGGGCACAGGTTTATCTGTACTTCACAAATAACAGTGTCTTCTCCAAAAATGTTATTACATTCTCTTGTTTTGATACAGCCACCACTTATTTTCTCCTTAGTTTTCTACTGTATTTTATATAGTATCTGTGCAATGAAGATGGGCTGGATGTGTTTTGACACAGTGATGTCACTAAATGAGGGCCAGTGTGACTGAGAGAAATAAAGGTGGTGTCAGCATAGTTGAAGATTAAACATTTTTTTATTCTTGAAACCATTTCTATCTGTATTGCTTTTGCAGTTCACACATAAAAAAATATCAGCCTCAAATTCAAATCTTGTTGAAGCTTCATGAACATTACTACAAGGAAAATAAGACGTTGGCAAATGATTAAATGTATAATTAGAGGTTTCACATTTAATCCTGTCACTGTAGTGATTTATGGCTTATTATTTAGTGTAAGTAATTGTCTTGGTTTGAAGGACAGGTGTATGCTAAGGAAGGCAGAAGCCTCTCTTGGAATGGAAAATGTAAAACCCTTCCCTCCAAATTATTGTCATTTTGAAATTAAGGGGCTCCCAGGCAAAGATATGGGAATAGGAATAACAGTTCTTTACTAGTATTTATGATAAAGCAAACAAACAACAAGTCTTATGGCGTTAACAACAGAACAGAACCAGGAACCCGGTCCCAGCCCTCTGGGCCTGCAGGCACTGTCCCCTTGGGTGCAGTGATGGTCACAGCCGGCAGGGGGCGCTGGTGGCGCTGGGTGGGCAGGGCAGGTGCGATGATTCCCCCGCGGCTGCAGGGGGCGCTGTGGCGCGAGCTCCAGCAGCGGGTGGCAATGGCAGCTCGGCCGGGATGGGGAGGGATGGGAGAGAGAAAGGCTTTGCTNAGCAAGCTGGGACAGCAGGACATCTCGGTAGGCAGGGGGAGCGGGGGCTGCAGCGCAGTGAAACCCAGAGCAGGGCCGATGGAGCCGCGGGGGGCAGGGCAGGGGCAGCAGCCCGGCTCCTAGCCCAGCAAGGAGAGGCTGGCTCAGGATCCTGGGCCCCCCCCCCGAGCAGATGATAAATAGGTCTCAGTTCAAAGCAGGGGTTCACTCACAGCCGAAGAAACAGCTCCAAGCGAGGGATCCAGTGGCAGCAACAAAACTCCTCTCCCAAAGCAGCGGAGCAGCACCTTCCCATGTTCTCCTCCGAAGCACAGCGCCCACCCCTCGCTGCCCCCACCCCTGCCTTTTACCAGCCCCTCTCCTCGGGGCTTGGCCACAATCCTTTGTTCTTCTTAAGTACTCAGTAGTTAGAGTTCTTTAGCAACTTAATGGGAAAAAAATTTATATGTTAAAGGAAACAAAAGGAAAGAAAAACCTAACCCCCAACAATAATGCACTTCTTTTCTAGTGTTTTTTCTTTCCTTCATTGTTGTTAGCCTCTGTATTATTACGGTAAGGAGATTTGTCACAGGGACAACACTTTTGTTCTCAGCTGCAAGATACAGAAGAAAGTTAAATCAAAGCATAGAAGGTGCAAAACACTTCCCACTGCAGTTGGTGGGAGAATTGTGATGTATCTACATTGCTGGGCCAGCAATGCTTTAGTTGTAAGAACAAAGGGCAGGCTGTAGCCTCTGTGCTTCTCTGCTGTCATATTTAGGGCTGAAACAGGTGTCATCAGTAGCCAGTCCCAGGAAGGCTCAATAAAGACATGGAGCTGGGACACCCAATCTCCCTCTGTAGTTCATGCCAGAACTGGGTGGAAACCTGCAAACGCAGCAGAAACAGCCTTGAAATAGCCCATAGCAAAGGCTGACCAGAGTCCAGTGCCTACAGGCTGCGGAGCCCAGGCCCTTCTCCAGAGGTAGGTTCCCATAGGAGGATTTTTTAAAAGGACTCATCAGGATCTCTGGTCACCACAGCTGCCCAACAGATATGTGGGACCTTGTTGCTTATGTGAAACCAATGGCTCTTTCCTCCCTTTCCAAGTTGCCCAGCCACTGGGCTGTGCTATCTTCTCTCTCCTTTCTTCCAGCTGCATGAAATTTGCAACTTTGCTCTGGCAGGGCTGTAGTATGTCTAGTGAAACAATCTCAGATCCTGTTTTCCAAGCCAGCTTGTAGTTCTACTGGAAAGGCAGTGTCCACACTGCCTCAAGGTGGGGAGAGCCTGGAAATGGGATCCCTCACACTCAAGTGAGTGTTCCAAATTATGCTTGTGTAGTACAGGATACTACTTCTTCCAGTTGCACCACAGAAAATAAGCCAGAGCAGATCTGAGATTTTGGGGCTTAGGTGTTGTTTCAGGCTCACAAGGGCTCTTGAGCTTGAGATGAACATCTTGTTGCTGAGGTGGAGTTGTTTGTGGGACTTCAAAGACAGAGTGAGAATTGAATTTTCTGGTGACAGTTTTTATATGTAGATGTGTAAATTTTTATGTGCTCCTAACTTCCTCTTGACCAAGAACCCACTTAAAGAAATAAGATTTATTCTCTTACCAACATATGGTACTAAGAGTCTCATCTTACCATAACTTCACACAAGTGTTGTTTCCAGACTGTTGCAGGATGAAATAGCTTAGATTTTATTTCTGGTTGTGAGTTTGAATTCACATTCCTGTTAACTTCACCTAGTACTGTTAACCTGAGCAGAAAAATATGTTGTTATCTTCACTGTTTTAACCTCACTATGACTTATAGATGCACATCACAATAATGTTTAAGAGTTTAATTATGGTCTGTTGAAGGTATTGTACTTCACATTCTCCTTACTATTGTGTAATATTACTATGTTTCTTCATATTCCTTTTCTCATTGAAAACACTGGGGTCATTTCTTTTAATCCTCTGCAACAATTATAGTAGAAACTTCCAAGAGATCTTTACAAAACTGTAGCCAAATAAAAAGCATAAAAATTATTTTTCTTGAGAAATGGTTATGTAGAAAAGGGCTTCTGTTTTGTCTTTTGTCTTTAGTATGTCTCTTTGTCTTTTGACTAAGTTTTTCATTGCTGTAATATTGTTGAGCTATTGTTGCTTCTTTTTCATTGGTGTTTGTTTGCTTTTTTTTGTTTTTGTTTGTTTGTGGTTTTTTTGTTTTTATTTTAGTTTTTGTTTCTTTGTTTTTAGTTGGGTTTTGGGTTTTTTTTGTTTGGTTGGTTTGGTTTTTTTGTTTTTAAGGTAGGTACCCAGCGAGAAAATGCTGTTCCAGGAAGTTATAAGAAGCCACAACTCCAGTATTACCTTTCTTAATATTTTTGGGGGGCTAATATTGATGTCTTTTGAGCAGATGTGTGTTTGTTTTATGAAAGGACTTGTTCACATGAAATTTGTGATTTTTCCTTGAGTTATAACAGCTAGTTTAAGATCTGGAAATCCACAGAAGTTTTTGTTACTCTACTCAATCACCAGACCTTTAATCAGTTGCCTGTCATTTTTCCCTGCCATTGCAGTCCTCATTTGAATCAGAGGTCACTCAAAATTTCATAACAGTTTCTTCATATCTGACTAACTTAGTGATTGGCTATTATCTCCTCTTCAGAATAATCATCAAATACATACAACAAATGTAGGCCTACAGAAGTACTGTGTTGTACCATCTTATGCTGATGGTATGAAACTGGGAGGCGTGGCAGATACATCTGAGGGCTGAGCTGCCATTCAGCAGGACCTTCATAGGCTGAAGAGTTGGGCAGAGAGAAACTCGATGAGGTTCAACAGGGGCCAGTGCAGGATTCTGCACCTGGGGAGGAATAACCCCAAGTTCCAGCACAGGCTGGGGTCTGACCCACCAGAGAGCAGCTCTGTGCAGAAGGACCTGGGAGTCTTGGTGGGTCACAAGTTGACCATGAGCCAGCAGTGCCCTTGTGGCCAAGAGGGCCCGTGGGATCCTGGGGTGCATTGGGAAGAGGGTGGCCAACAGGCCAGGGGAGGTGATCCTGCCCCTCTGCTTGGCTCTAGTGAGGCCACATCTGGAGTGCTGTGTCCAGGTCTGGGCTCCTCAGCACAAGAAAGACAAGGAGGTAATGGAGAGGGTCCAGTGGAGGCCACAAACATGATGAGGGTTTTGGAGCATCTCTCTTAAAAGCAGAGACTGAGGGAGATGGGAATGTTTAGTCTAGAAAATAAAAGACTGAGAGAGGATCTCATCAGTGTATATAAATATCTCAAAAGTGGTTGTCAAAAGGATGATGCCAGACTCTTTTCAGTGGTTCCCAGTGACAGGATGAAGAGCAATGGCTGTAAATTAAGACACAAGAAGATTCACCTCAACATGGGGGAGAACATCTTTATACAGAGGTTGTCAGAACACCCTCTGCCCAGGAAACACACTGCTTGTGGAGATTGTGAAGTCTCCCTCTATGGAGACATTCCAAACCCACCTGAATACATTCCTGTGTAACTTGCTTTAGGTGACCCTGCCTTGGCAGTGGGGTTAAACTGCATGATCTCCAAAGGTGTCTTCCAACCTTAATAATTCTGTGATTCTGTGATTCATATCTTGCTGTTATTTAAAGTCCCTTGGTGTAATTCGTTTTATGGGTACAAAAAATAAGTGTGGTATCAGCTACCCCTTATGATGCTTGAGATTTCTAGTCTTGCACTGTGAAGCAGAGGTGTGGGTCATCCCACAGCAAGGTGAATTGTCCTGGTGGCTTCAGTGGGTTTTTAGCTCTGCATGAGTCACAGTTTAAAGATTCCAGCACTTGCCTTCCTCATGAGAAGCTTCCAGAAGAGCACGCGATGGGCTGCCGTCCATAATATTTAGCCCTATTTGTGCTTAGGAGTGAATAATTTATATTTTGGAACCCTCATATACATGCGTATTTTGACAACACTGTTTGCTTGGCTTTTTTCATTTTTTAGACAAATTCCTGCTTTTCACAGTAGATTGAACAGCTTTTGCTTCTTCTGCGCCATAGAAATCTAGTGTGTAAATTCATTTGAGCTTGAGAATTACTACCCTTTTAGCATTTATGATCAAAAATGTTAGCAAGACCCTTGGGGCAAACTCCTTACTGGAATGAAACAGCATGGGTTATTTGATATCAACTGGGTGAGCCATTCCAATATACAGTAGAAAGGAAATTGGCCTCTGGTCCCTATGCCAGTGGAATGTCATGGAGTTTTTACATACAGCACTAGCATATAGAAGAGTATAAAATTTGGAGGCAGAGTATATTTTCTGCTGTCTGCCTGACTCAGTATTGGAATTACAAAATCATTAATGTTGGAAAAGACATTTGGGGTGATTAAATCCAACCATTAACCCAACACTGCCAAGTCCACCACTAAACCATGTGCCACATCTACATGTCTTTTAAATACCTCCAAGGATGGTGACTCAAAAACTTCCCTGGGCAACTACTGGGAAGTATTTTCAGTGAAAAAATGTTTCCCAATATCCAATGTAAACCTCCCCTGCTATATTCTATAAGGGTTTGGGTGGTCTACAACAAAATCCCACCAGGATATCTGCCCTGTTGGCCTTCCCTCTAAACATTCATAAACATTCAACCCATCATTAAGCTCTAGACAGTCGAAACACTCCCTGTCAAACAGGGCTACCCCAACTACCTATCCTTCCTTGCCTATCTCTTCTGAAGAGTTTATAGCCATATTGTTTGGACTCCCTAGATGCTACAGTGTTCCACATGCCGTATTTAAACTTAAGAGACAGAACAGATATTTTCATCGACTGGGAAATAATGTGCAAAATTTGAGGTCTGTAATGAAGATGAAAAAATTACAGCTGAGATCCCTGAGAACACAAGTTCAAAACAAACTTTGCAGATCAGATTGAAACCCTGTTTAGGTGAAATGGTCGTTTTTTATTCTAGTTTTACATATTATTGCCTTTTTAGCATGGAGGTGTTATATGATATTACAGCCATTCCTTCAGAAAACTTGGGAAAAAACTGCTTTCTCTAGGTCACAAGGAAGAATAGCCACAAGGGAAAATGGTGCTTGTTTTCTAAAATGCATGTATTCTGTTGTGCATTGCTGAGTAGCAGAGGGCAAGCAGTTAGGAAGAGCTGATTCAATGAGATGTTTATGTAGAGTAGAGAAGCATTGTGAATTGAATTAATGTGAAAATTTTTATTGCTTACTTGTTTCCAGGCTGGATTTTTCCATCACAAGAACCTCAAGGCACAAAAACCTCAGGGCCCAAAGGAAACAGTTTTTCTGGGAGGGGATCATCACTGAGTTCTTTAGGAACTTTGATAGGTATCACATAAAGCTTCTGGATGGAGAGCATGTGCAATTTGATTTGATAGGCAGAGACATGGAGGGAACTGGGCTGCTGCCCTGCACCTCTGACATGGCATCAGCCAGACCTGATCCCAGGGTGAAATATTCGCAGCTGGTTTCTGCCATTTCAAGCACAAGACAAAAATGCATAAAACCTGAAGCTGTTCCTTTAGTTCTCTCCTGTTCTACTGTTCTGTACCCAGATCATATAATTTATATGCTTATACATATATAATAAATACATAGCACATGCTTGCTACAAAGGAATAAAATGCCATTCCCAAGAGCTGCTGTAGTCAGACTGTCCTGGAATTCACAGCAAGGACCAACTTTTTTGTAGTACTATAACACACAAAGGCTGAGGACCTTCAGCAGAATGGGATGCACTCAGAGAGCTAAATAAGTGATGTTAACTTTAACGATTGTGTGAAGTACCTTGAATCTCACTTCCAGATTTTCAATAAAAACCCTATAAAAAGTATTGTAAACACTTCACAAGTATTATTAGGTTAATCTAGACTTAGTGAGGAAGCATAAGAGTACTGGAACTTACTAAGAGGTCACAGACCTTTCGATGTAACAGAAAGGCAACATTTCTCTTTCTAACCACCTAATCCATACAAGAGAAGACTAAATTTATGTCCCACAAACGAGTAACAGCTACTTCTTCTTGCTTACCTCCCACTGCATCTACTTTGATGAAATAATTGCATTCATTCGTGCTAAAATATTAGCATGAAATAATTAATATTTGCATTTAAAGCAGTGTGTGCGTGAGCTTTGTAGTTAATACTGTGTTAAGGTGGAAAATGTTATTTCATTCACTGTTTTTGGCAGCCCAATTTTGTGCATAGAATTGAAGTTTATTAAGTTGCTTTTCCAATTGTGAGCAACAAAAATGCTTCTGCTTTGCAAGACATAGTAAACTTGGTGTACCATTATTTAGTATCTTTTGAAGATTGACAGCAAGGTAGCAATTTCTCTATGGTATTTTTAATTTTTAATATATGTAATAATGTTTTTTGGTGGATGTGAACAGATACTAAAAAGGATGGCAGCTTTTTAGTGAGGCTTACTCCTTTTTTTGGAGTGGAAAGTGGGAAGTAGGTAGGGTAAATGGAAGTCCCTGGGGAATTTTTGAGACTGAACGAAAGAAAAACATTTCTAGTGAACTTCATGGGAGAATGACTGCTTTCCTCACTTGTGTGATTTCCTCTGGCTGTTGTATTTAAGAGGCAGTAAAACTTCATCAACAAGCAAAAATAATCATTTGGAGCAATAAAGACTGGAGGTTAATGAAAATGAGAAGCAACTTAAATAAATGAGGAAATTCAGTGGGAAAGGCCAGAGCAACTGAAGCAATATTCAAGTGAAAAAAATAAATTTGGGAGATGGGAAGAAAGAAAATTGGTATGACGGGACTGATAATACTTTCATTCCCACAATCTTTGGCATTTATTCACTCTTTTGTCTTTATGCATATAAACAAGCCTCCCACCAGCCTGTGTCTCAGTGTATCTGACTCCACTTAATACATTAAATTTTTCTCCATGCTGACCAGAACTTTTTGAGAAAAAATACTTTAAATTGAAACCCAAAGTAACTTAAATAGTTTTTTGTTAAAATGGAGAGATCCTTAAGTAAGCAAATAAGATATTAAATCCATATCTTCAGTGTTCCTTAGCCTTTTGGCTTTCTTTTTCATCAAGCAACCCAGGAGTAACCTGGGAGATTTTACTGACTTTAAATGCATTAAATATATTGATCTGCAGAAAGCTTTGGCGCCAGGCTGTCTGTAGCTTGCGTCATACTGTCAGAAAGGAAATGCTGCTGATTTTGTCTACAGAAAAAAGCAAAATGAAAAACATTATCCTAGGTTCAGATTACTGTGAAAGCTAGAGAGGCCAGGGGAATTGGCTAATAGCAGCTATATTGCAGTTAGGGGGGAAGAACTTGGCTAAGAGCAGCAATGATTCTTTTTAGCATCTCAGAAAACATTAAATGTGTAATTTTTGAAAAATCATTTCTTCAGAAATTATCTATATTCACTATATACCTACTCACCAGGCTCAGCAGCATTTTGAAGGGGATACTTTACATATCCTTTTGTATTTATAACATTGTGGTCTTTCTTCATAATGAGGTTTGCTTGATATCAGTATAGTCTTCTTTCAGTTCTGGACTAGTTTCAAGCTGTGAGTGGATCATATAAAGCCACTCCTATTTATCTTTTCTATTTTGGTAAGTTGCTTAGGTTCAGTGATTTGCTCCCATGAGCCTCTTAGTGCTTAGTCAGGTGATCCAAATACATTCCCCCTGCAATTACAACTCACACAAGATGTCCACCACCATCTTGTCACAGGAGCACTAAGTCAAGGGCTTCAGCTTCAACATGGATTGAATCATTGTTGCTTTCTGTCATAGAGTTTAGCTAAAAGTAATGTGACTTTGGTCAGTTAAATCAGTCTGGGTTCACCCAAAATAGTTAAAGGAGATTATAGCTGTTAAATATTTTTATTTTACTTTGGTAACATATACTCTTATATAGTATACAGTCTTGCCTAGAAAATTTCTTTAGGGATCCATTTTTCTGAATGTCAGTGCTACCTTCACAGGTGCTGCTGCTTTGCTTTCATTAATTCTGATATTTGATTATCCTCCAAAGAGGAAAAGAATCATCCTGTATGGCCCAGGTGAAATATTTCTTCTCATTACAGACAGTGCTTAGCTGGTGCCTACCAGGCAGCACTGGGGTTTATTTATGTTGTGGAGCTCTGCCCAAGTGGGCCAAGCAAACTCTTGTGGTGAGGTAAACCTGCATTACAAATGAAAGTAGTGTGTGTTTCTTAGATTATCTCTGATTGTTAGTTACTATAAGTATAGATAATAATGTATGGTTTCCTTAAGGAAGTGTTTTACCTGTGTTGTCTGTGTTGTTGTTCAGCTTTGAAATGAGGTATCTTATAGTGCATTAGTAAGGGTGGTGTTGTGGTTTATTAAATTCATTTTCTGTTGTATAGCATTCTTTCTGTGGTAAATGAAGTAAGAGAGATTGGAAGCTGATTTTTTCATTTTTTGCTATTAGGACAGAGGTGATTTAATTGCAGAAAACAACAGGCCTGCTTAGTCTCCCTGGCACTAGTGCCTTAGGGTAAGGTGAAAGCAGAGGGGCTTGAGATGGGGAAAGAAGAGGAGAGATTTGAACTTGTATCTTGAGTTACTTGAACACCGATACTATTTTCTCTTTTATCAGCTTGATCTCTGCTCTTTAGTAGAAACTCAGATTAGGAGCATAGGATTGGAAGGGACTGCCTAGGTAATCCTGTCTTTTCTCTTGCCATTATAGCTGCTGTAGTATATAACTCTCTGAGATGGTTGTTCAACTATATCAATTTGGCAGGGCTCTTTGCCCTTTTATAGGCTGGCTGTTCCATAGTTGAGCTTCTGTGAAAATTGGAGGCCTTCTAAATTTTTTTTTTCACTAAGGCAAGTTCAAAGCCAGTTTATTCATATTTATTTTACTGCTAGTATTGTTCTTTATCTTAAATGGTTTTGCCTCTTTGTTGCATGTGAAACTTCCTCAGGTTTTATTTTTGTGAGAGTAGACAAACTAAGGTCTTTGAAATGTGACTTTTCAGGTAAGTAGGGTGGAGGAGTGCATTTTGTTGTTTGGCAATTTCAATTACGTGTTCTGTCTACTTTCTTCTTTTTTTTTTTTTCAGTTGTTCTTGTTTTAGGATGTGTAAAACTATTACCACTCAGCATTTCAAATTGCTTTGCCATGAGTTTCTACAGAATTGATGCTTCCTAGTATAAAAACATTTATTGATACATCTTGGGCTCTCCGATGGAGACAGAGCTTATTGGGAGCTTGTAGACTTCTTGAGTTAGGGGAGATTTATCTTTCTTGCTGTGTCTGTGTTGGAAGTGGCCACCTTGGGCTGTCTGTATCGTCACTAGAGAGAAACAGGTAGAGAAACAGGGTGAGATTAATCTGACCTATTTTAGTCATCCAATTTTAGATAAAAGGAATGGCACCCTGAATCTCAGAACCACTGAAGCCTAAGGTGGCATGCATTGATGAGAATTTCTGGGTTTTTATCAGAATAATCTTACTTCTTCTGACTGGCAGATTAGCTCCTGGTTTATAGCGGTAATTTCTGTTAATGACTATGGGAGCACACTAGAATACAATCTTACAACTTCTCAGTTCTTAATGTATGATGTCAAATGACAAAAGCTAAGACTTGCTATATACCTGCTTGTACTAAATGGTCTTGTTTTCTATATATTTCTGAAATAGTTGCTTTGGAGGGCTCATTCTACTCTTAATCTTGCAGAAGGTAAAGAACTTTCTCTAAGACTTGAAGGTGGGAGTTCAATGTTGGTAAAATATTAGAGTCTCTCAGACAATTTTATTTTTTTATGACATCTATTAGATGTCAGACAGGGCAGTGGGACTTGGCTGCTGCCAAGGAATAGGGAGGCAGGCAGAGGACCCCAGATAATGTAAAACCTTCCTTTTAATGATTTAGTAGAAAAATGCTTTCTGCTATCTCACCTCCTAGATAATATTCAAGTAATATTATTGAGGACCTAGAGTAGCTCAAGAATTTTCAAGCTTGGTCAGTGCTGTGCAGACCTTGAAGAAAGTACAAAGGTACTCAACGTGCTTGAAACCTGGTTTTCAATCTCACACTGAAGCCAAGGATAGGCTTGGACTTGTATCAATTTAATGCTCTCCATCAATCTTTTTGTTAAGAAGGCAACAATGTCTGTAAAGTCTTGCTAAATGACAGTTACTCAGAATTATTCGTAATAGCCTGTTTGGAAATGCTTCGCAGCAATCCTTGTAAGTACTCTATCAGGGAACATGCTTAAAGCTAGTACAAAGCTATGAAAAGTGGCTTCTCCAACACATGTCCTGATAGTCACTGGTGATCATAAGACCTAATGAGTCTACTTGTACTTTAAAATTTGTCTAGCCTGCCACTCTTCCCCTGTGTCATGATCTGATTACTAACGTTCTTAGAAATGTCCCTGCCCAAATTAAGGTGCAAACAAGACCATATGCCAGTGACAATAGTATGGGGTTTATTTGATAGTAAACAGGAGAGAGAGGGAAATAGGTGGGGGGGACAGAAAGAGAGAAACAGGGACCGAATAAGGAAAATATCACAACTCCATGGATCCCAGTGATGCTCCATTGATCCTCTCCAGCTGCTCTTCTTGCTGGTGAAGGTCCCCCTGACAAGCACAGAATGCCCTGGGTTAATATACCCTCGACCCAGGGGGTGAAGTGCAGGCCTGTCCCTGGAGTTTGCCATTGTCTTTTGCAGCAGACTCTGGATCTGTTGCATCACCTGCAGCCCTGTGGTGCAGGGCCTCTGGGGAACACTTTGGGGAGTCTTTGATGGGTTGTGACTCCCCCTCAGCTGCCTCTCAGGTGAAAGTCCCGTGGATGTGGCCTGTGGGGCTGGGGGGTTTCACAGCGGGGCCGGGTTGTGCAATCGGAGGATGGGTGTTCATTGCCTCTGACCAGAGGTTCTGCCACGCACCCGAAACCTCCTCCTTCCCCCCTCACTTGGGGGGGGCAGTCTGTGTAACCCTGGCTGCTGTGAGCTGTGCTCTCCCCCACCCCAAACTCAGCAGAGGATGATCCTCAGCACAGCTGGTGGCTTTGGCCTTTTGGTGGATGCACACCTTTCCCTCTGCCTGAGATAACTGAACAATGGGTTTCCCTTTATCTCATCAGCAGTTTGACTTTCTGTCCAAAGTCCCAGTCAGGTATCTTCAGGGAGGCTTTTTTGGCTGTAGCTTCTTTATACAGTTTTTGTTAAAATGAGCAAAAAAGTGTTTGAGGCATGAACTATTTCAGTCTCTGACACCCTGCCCAAAGTGGAATTCTTCACCCAGAGGAATGACTGGTCCTTAATTCAAGAAATATTGGTCCTTCAGGGCTGGAGGGCAGTTCAGGCTAGGAAACACTTTCCATTTTGCTGGGGAAAGGGAAAGCATGTTGTTTCATTTGCAGACAATGTCTGTTCAGAGCTGCTCTGATACAGAGAGGGGAGATGGGTAAGAAGAGCAAATGCAGCTGAGGCAGCCCAAAGCTTATGGGCCAAGGTGGGACAGACAATTCTGTTCTGTGGTAGGTGCATTCAAAATGCATGGAAATGCTGTTGTTGCTATGAAATATAAAGGGAATGAAAGTCCACGGAGGGTGTTGAAAGACATTAGAGTTAGGTGTTTTGTCTTGCTCCCACTATGCTGTGTAAGTGGTGGCCCCACTGATAAGTTTGTTGCCAAGGCAGAAAATGAAGGGTAGAGTTTTTGTCTTGCCACTTTGTAGGTTTTGAAATATTGATTTGTTTATTTCTGAAGCAGAGTTGCGCTTTCTGAAATAATAACTTTCATCTAATTTGCATCTGCTGATATGATGGCTGAACATCATCTTGATGGCTTATGAATGGGCAAAACCAATTTTATTTTTGAGTCATCCTAACTCACAAGTCACTTTGCAGTTTGACTCGGCATGCGTGGACTTTGCTGTACAATTGTTTTTGTGGGGTCAGAGCTGGTGGATTCCATCCAGAGTCTGTGTTCCCGTTTTGAGGCAACTGCCATAGCTTTCTTATGTCACTGCAGAATTTCTCTGTTTCTTTATCCTTGTTGTTCCCGTAGCTGTAGAACTGAGGAATTATTTTTAGGGTAGTGTGGTTCATATAATACTATGTTTCTACTCAATTTGTAGACCTTGTGTAGGATCCTGTTAATTACCATCACCACCCATGTAGTCTAATGATGTACCAAATTCATATGAGTCTTTTCACTACCATTCATATTTCATATCACTATCACTTCATACCACACTTTTCACAGTCATTCTATTGGCAGCTTACTTGAAGACTTATAAGCCAAGTAAAGATGATGATAGCTCATTTTGTCTCATTTGACTGTACCTGCATGAAAGCTTTATGGGGTGCTGAAGAATAACTGTTCAGCAACTGCCAGAAAGAACTTTTTAATTTAGACTTGTGGGATTTCAGTGCTATTGTATCTTTTGCCTGGGGAATAATATCTGTTGTAAGGATTGGAGTTCCCCAGGATGATAATGCTGGTGTTATCCATCTCTTCTCCAGTTTTATCTGTACTGCAGTCCAAGGATCAATATCTACCTTCAGAAGGCCACCTTTGAGGTTTGTCTTTGATAAGACAAACCTTGACCTTGAAGCCCTTTCCAGACCTAGAACACTGTGTTGGGAACATACTGTCTTTCTTTTGCTGAATTTTAAACAACTTAGGGAAGGGAAGTTGGATTTATTAGTGAACTTGTTTGGTGTGTTTTAAAACTAGCTCTAGTCTGAGAGTCATCCTACTCATTGTGAGTCCAACTTATAACTGCTGGTTTGTGTGATGCTGTCCTAAACAGCAAAGGTGAAATACTTTCCTTGCTTTATGTAAATCAAGCCCTATTAGATTTTGTCATAACCCCTTTCCTATGGTATGACAAAAGGGGCTTCCTCCACACCCCACGGACAAATACAACAATTTGGGCTCCAGCTTTCTCTATTGGAATTGCCACAAACCCTACTAATCTATATAAAATCACCTGAAGAGGAAGAAAAATTCCACACAGCAGATATCAGAGAAAGGGAATTGTATACTATCAAAGCGGAAATGCATACTTCAGGATGTGCTTATGTAGGCTATATAATACTGCTTAATTTCAAACTCTTGGGATTTTAAAAATTTAAAATATTCTCTGCAGGTTATGTACGTGTTAGTTCAGACTTATGTATCTGTGTACACATATGTAAAAATATGGGCTAGATATGTAAACTGACACATCTGTTACTTGAAGATCTCTTAAGACATCCCAAGTCTAACCATGTGAGCTGCTTTCTTTGGTTCTCCAGCAGTTTCCCCACAAACAGTGTGCTCTGCTTCTCTCTTGTGGACTAATTTTCTCACCTTTGAATTGCTGGAAAGGTGCTGATACTCCTCAGACAAGAACATTGTGAAAACCAATGTAGCTATGAAAGAGGAAGGAACCCAATCCACAGAGTCAATACAAGTAATAATTTCTTACTGAAAGAGATGAGAATAAGGAACTAAGCTATTTCAGATGTGAAATATTTTGACTATTGACACTTCTAAGTGATGAGTCTAAGGAGATGTATTAGAAAACCTATTTGCAATAAGGTCTCCAAACATTTTATGGAGGAGCAGTGTGGATGATTCTAGTTCAGTTTTATGACACCATTAGAGTTTTGAAATGTGTAATTTTTTGCTCAAAGAAAAACAAACCTTTGGACAGTTCAAGATTAGTTCATGTCAAAAGGCCTATTTTCCATCCTGAATCCCATTGATTAAATATGAAAGATTTTGGTCTAAGTATTATAACATTAGTGAAATATTTCAGCTTTTATAAAAAAGTATGTTTGGCAGAATATTTATTTTAAAATTTCTACCCAGAACCTTGTGGTTGTAAGATCAGCTGTCTAATATGAGACAGCTGTTGCTGACAGTATAGCCTGATTTGACTATATGATTAGACTACATGCTACTCAGATTATTTTGATTGATTTACAAATGTGAATGTGTTAATCCCTATATATATATATGACTTACTCTTTGAAGTAAGTTACTTTGGCTACCAAAGGTAATTTAACTTTTAAATCGATTTAGCATTCATAAACTATGCATCAGCTGAGAACAATGAGTCCCTTGCTAAAAATGTTCATTAAGAATTAGTATTAAGTATTAGTAAGAAAAATATATTTGAAATGTAAGTTTAATATCAAAGTAAAATATAAGGTCTGGATTACTTGTAGTACATGAAACTTCCATGTGTAGTCTCAAGTTTCTGAGGGATCACCACATGAGAGACTACTTACTGAATTGTGGTATGACTATTGTCTAACACTTTCTTCCTATTTGTTGTCAAGGGGCTTTATATCTCCTCAAGATGAATTGGAGTACAGGACCTACCTATGACAGCTTCCAAACAAGGATAGTGCTTCCTCACTGAAATATATATCTGCTACTTGCTTGTTGTAATCAAGGTATCACAGGTTTGAAAATGTTAAATGCAGATTTTGTCCGAGTAAAATTACAAGATTTTTGCCAGAATCTTGTTCTGATTTAATCCCAGCTGTCAACTAAGCCCCACCCAGCAGCTCACTCACTAGCCCCCAGTGGGATGGGGGAGACAATTTAGCAGACAAAAAAAAGCTTCACTTCAAACTTCTGAAGGCCAATGCAGGAGTGTATATATGTGGATTTTTGAGCCACAGAAACCCTCAAAATATATATTTGTTGCGTTTTTACTACAGTTAAAAGGTGTTTTCTGGAGTTTCACAACCTACATGTACCCTTGCCTACATCAGTCAAAACCATACCTGCACAAATAAAAGCTGTAATGCTTTTGTGTTCCTTTGGAAGCCCCATGACCAACACTTTAGGAGCTGGAGTTCTCATTGTTTTGTCAGTTCACAAGAAAAAGTGATATCTTGAGAATCTATGTACCGGGCAGTGGGAAGTTAGCACCTGGCTCTCACTACATTAAATACAGCATGCTGCTGTTAATGTAAAAGCAGACTTTTCTATCAATACCTGGTCTTGGTGACCCTAGTGACTGAGAATTTTGGTTCATAAATGCTGTTGTATGAAAAGTCTCTGTATATTGAATGGTCTGGTCTCATATAAGTTTTAATTTCATAACCTTACTTTTAGAAATGCTTCTTAAGTGATGGTCTCCTCTAAACAGATATAGAGTCACATTGCTTTGCTAGAAGGAGGAAAAACATCAATAGCTCTGCTTCATTGTAGAACCTAGACCCACCTTTTTCTCTTAGAACTGGAAATGTAAACCTCTTTCAGGTACTAAGGATGTCTTTGTTTCATGTTTGTACAGGATCAAATGCTGTGGGGCCTGTGATTAGGATGTCTAAATGATGTGGTGTATAAACAAAAATGGTTATAAGTGGAAATTTCCAACCTGGGTGTAACTTAACCTCCTTCCTAGTGGCTTGGTGTATTGAAGGTGTTCATCCTGTGATTCTGAAGTCTAAGCATGCGATTCATATCGTGCTTAGGTCATAGTGGTGAGTGACTGGCTCAGTGCCAATCAGCAGACCTAAAGCAAAGGAGACCTTGTATGAGAGCAGGCTTCCAGCTCGTTTAGACTCAACAGACAATCTAGGGCCTTTCTCAAACTAGCCACTGTCAGTTTCCTTCCACTGAGGGAATGAGAGTCCTCAACAATGTAAGAAGATTTTAGGGTTTGTTTGTTTGGTTTTTTTTAATATATAAGTTGCATCCTTTCTGCCACATCTTTACCTTTTCAATGAGCAGCTTGGGACATGAGAGAAAGTGATAAAATTTATTACATTTTTCCTATAAGACCCTGAAAGAAGACATAAGGAGAAACAAGCAGATCCATTTCAACCTTAGTTAAGACAGCAATTCTTGCCAAATATGTGGACAGGTGGCATTTGGAGATAAAGGGATTGGTATTTTTGGTTTCTTTTCGTTTTGTTTTTTTAACAGATGCTATACAGTATACTTCAGGGCCTCAATAAAGTGTTCACATTTCTATTTTTGTTCCCATTTTGAAGTACCAAGAAAACAATTGCAATCTTTTTCTCACTTCCCTTCTGGCATTATTATAATAAATTTCCTGGACAACTCCTGAGATAAATGTAACAAGTGTTAGCACATAGCTATTAAATCTTCTAAGACTGTGAAGTAGCTGTTCCTGTCTGGCCATTTGCAGCCTTGCAATAAAGCATATTTTAACTACAAAATCTATCAAAGGTATAGAAAAGTTTTCACATTCTCTTTTCCCATAGTACTCCCTGTTAAGCCTCAATGTACGAAATAACATCAGTGTCAGCTGTAACTCTAGATTCATATATGCACAATTAAGAGTGTAATAGATTTTTCTTTTTATGGTTCCAGCATAGGACTCAATTGACACAATATTTGCTGTTCTATACTAATTTTAATACTTGTCTATGATGAGTTCTAGAACACAGGTGCTGTTTTCAATCATGTTTTGTACCTCATAGTATAAATTATTATTGGCTTTGGTTTGAGCTTAAACCAAGACAATTAAGAATTTGTTCCACATTGTACTGTTTAAAGTCTATTCTCTCTGTAAGATCTGTTCTGCACTTGCACACAGCACATTTTTACCACAAGCACGCAGCAACTTGTTATTTCTAGCCCATTACTCTGCATAATGCAATGCATGTGATTATGACATTTTGAAGACAGGAAACAATCTAATGCTAGTTTGAGCCTCTTCTATTGGTGAGGTTTTTCCCTTCCATTAATTCTACTACCAAGATGATGTGATTTTCAAAGCAGTAAGATGAGGATGTAGATGAGGAATTTAGTCCTGCTTTATCTTCAAATGCTGCATATCCTTTATTCGCTTAAACATCTTCCTAAAAGACATGGTCCACTAAAATTACGTCTCTAGCAAATGTGAAAGTGTTTGCTAATTTTTTTGAATTGAAGTCCCTAAGACTTTAGGTTTTTTCATCCTCCATCTTCAGATCCACAGATGATTTATTACAATGCATTAGTTCCTTCGGGCAAGCCAAACAGTTGTGTTCAATGTTATCTCCCAGATTTTCTTGCTTTCCTGTTCCCTTCTGCCTTTATAATTGATAAACAAGATACTTGCTGGATTTTTTCCAAGTGGAACTTTTATTTTATTTATAATCCTCATTTCAGGAAACTTTAAAGCCATGTTCCTTCACTGTTTTGTAAAGGAGTAATGTGAGTATTACTGAAAACAAATAAAGCTTTTTCCTGAATTGAATTTCTCAAGTTAGTGTTCTATTAGTAAATTGAATAATTTCACACTACTTTTTGCCTTTTCCTGATGCATTTTTTAGGCCCGATGTTGTGTGGAGTGGGATGCTGTTGTTCTCTAAGCAAGTCATTTTATTCTTGGGTTACGTTATTGGATGAATTTATAGAGTCCTACCATTACCCAGACTCTTCCCTCTTCTCCCTGGCAGTAGCTGTATCTGCTCTAGCCAGATGTGCAGCACTGCTGCCCCTGCAGAGATCTGAGCCATCTGCTGCGTCAGTTGGACATACCATAATTTCCTAAATAATTAGGTGGTCTTAACAACAATTTTAAGATACAGTGTTTGACATAAACTGCTGGGAAAGTAGGTTTCAGGCTGTGATTTTCACACAGAGTTTTGACTATAACCATAGCAGTCAATTGCTTCTCCAGTAAACTTGACATTTAACTGTCCAGTGACAGAACAAGTATGTGCTTCTCACACAAATACAAAAGTAAGAAAAAGTCTGGCTTTTACCCCCTCACTTTCCTTCCTCATTCTTCTTAAAGGGATCAGCCCTAGAGTAACAGTCTGATATCTGCCTTCAGCTGTGAGCACAAGGCCTGGATTGGGGTTCAGTGGGATTACAAATCACAATAGTGATTTATCTTGCTCTTCTTACCTCCCTTCTCGCTGGCATGTGGTGTCAGGTGCTTAACAGACCTACAACAACAGTCTCACTGATGAACAGAGTATTTGTTTCTATCTGAAACAGGGAGAAAAATATTGGTTTCTTAGCACTGCGATGTTGCAATTTCCAGAAAAGTAATTTTGAAAGATTTCAGGGAGTATAATGTATTAGTACAAACTACTTGACAAATTGTAGCTTGGGTGCTTGCAGAATAGAAGGCAAAACAACACTAGATTATAAAGAACAAAATAGCGCTGATGCTGAAGTATTTTGCTGTTGTTAGAAATAAATTATTTGGAAAGATTTCTGGAATGGAATATATCAATCTTGATTTTGTTCCTGTGGTGTTGTGGGTCCACTGATTAAACATTGAATATTCCCTCTTGTTTATTCCAGAACTGAGCAATGAAAGAGCCTCAATGGGGTCTGAATTGTGGCCTTCATTGGAGGTAACCCTATGACTTACTTCTAACTTAGATGCATTTAATGTGGCTAACAAAGTGTTCTTAGTCATCTTACTTGCCCAGTCGGCCCCTCAGACCTGAATAAAACCTCTAGCTCTGTCTCATGATATTGTTTAAAGTAATTCAGCAAACTAATGCCTATGCTAGTTAGATCTCTGCTTGCATAGAGCCTCACAGAACAGCTGATGCTGGAAGAAACCTCTCTATCTTTTGGTCCACTCCCCCTGCTCATGAAAGGGTGTAAGAACAGGTTGCCAGATCTGGATGCTGTTGCAGCTTTTTGCCTTGAGGGTACACTGCTGGCTTGTGGTCAGCTTGTAGTTCACCACACCCCCAAGGCTGTCCTCTGCAAAGCTGTTTTCCAGACACTTTTTCTCCAGTGTCTACTGGTGTTTGGGGTTATCCATCTGCAGATGCAGGACTTTATACCCTGCCTTGCTGAGGTTAATTAGATTCCTCTCTGTCCAGGTCCTGCTGAATAGCACAGATTAACACCATCTGGTGTATCAGCCACTCCTCCCAGTTTTGTACTGTCTGCAGACTTGCTGAGGGTACATTGAGTTTTGTTATCCAGGTTATTACAGGAGGTGTTGACTCTATTGGCTCCAGGGTAAACCTGTGGGGTACATTACTAGTGAAATTCCTCCTGCTGGACTTTGTGCCACTCATCATAACTCTCTGGGACTGGCAGCTCTGCCAGTTTCCCATGTACCCCACTGCTTCCCTAACCCACACCTTGTCAGCTTGTCTAAGGATGTTGTAGGAGACTGTGTCAAAAGCCTTACTAAGGTCAAGGTAAACAACATCCACTGCTCAAACAAAATCCACCAAACTGGTCACCTCATAGAAGGTGATGAGATGCTCAGCATAATTTCCTTTACATAAATATAGGCTGACTACCTTGTTCCCTTTGTCTGTTTGAAAATGGTTTCCAAGATAAATTGCTCTGTCACCTTTCCAGGGACTAAGGTGAAGCTGACGAGCCTGAGCCCAAGTCCACTCCCAAGTGTGTTAAATGCTTCCTCCTCTATGCAAAGCACAGATCGCACCAAGTGTTTTGACATAAGAATAGTAATAATTATCAAGTATTTAAGTGTAGTGACTCATGTTTTTTCCAGCTAGATGATTCCACTCTGAGACACAGCACTTTGGACCAGTCTGGTTTGGCAGCAGGTAGGCACTCCAAAGGGAGTTATGGCTGTTCCTAGCAGTTGCCAGCATATATGAGAAGCAGGCAGATTTCATCAGTGATAAAAAATACCATTCCTATCTTCATTATGGCATGTTCCTCTTCCAAGAGAAAAGAGTAACACGTTGTTCTGACACTCTGACCCTGTGTGTTGTTACCTCTAAGCATGCAGGTTATCCCTGCTGCAGAGAAAGCAATGGGTCAGTGAGGTTTCCTTGTTTCTTTGTTCCAGGCTCTCACATCTTAGTCTTGAATGTGTTCTGCAACTGTAATTGGTAGGTTTATGTACTTGAAGGAAACTTCCCTTCAAGTGGAGCTTTGTGCCTCATTATAATTCATTTCTAGCCCATTGCAGCTGCTCCTCATCTTAAAAATATGGAATTTAGTAGTCTTCTGGTGAATTGTGCTCCTCATACAATGAGGGGCAGGTGGGGGTGGGGAGAAGCTTTTAAAGGCAGCTATTTCATCTGTGCTCACAGTTTTACCACAGCAGCATGCTGTAACATAAAATTTAAGAGGTCAGTAAACAACTTGGCAGTAACTAAGCAATTTAAACAAAAGCTTCTCCTCAGTATTTGATGATTGGATGGAGAGGAGGAGAATCAGGATTCTATTGTTTAGTGTTTACCACAGTTGCTCCATTTCTAAAGAGTTGTGTTTAATAAAGATAGTTACTATTGTGTTAAAATGGCAGGCTTTTTTCCCAGATCAGTGTTGAATTTGTTTTTTGAAATTGATTGTTGACGCATTGCCACTAATGAGATCTGTATCCTCCAACGAATGTAAAAATTGTATCTCTGCACTGGGGAATTTACAACTGGGTTGGTTATGCCCCACTTTTTAACAATTAGCATCAGAAAGATCTGTGGTCTGCATGCAACTAATGAAGATACTGATTAACATTATTTTTTCTTTTTAAGGCCTTTATGTGCACTCTTCCTGGCCTAAAAATATTTTACAGTATCCAGTCTATGATAAAACTTGCTTTCATTAGGGGAACACCACTAATAAAGTGGTGTGGCTTATTTTATGCAAAAAATCCCTCCTGCATGTTAATTATTAGACACATGATTGTCTCGTTTGTTTGTACTATGTGGTCAAGATTTTATTGGATAATGCTATAATTGTCTAACAGATGGATGGTAGATTAACAAAATACATGGATCTGAATTCTTCATCTATTTGCATCTCCTCCTGTAGTGATGAATTTCTAGTTGCTCTTTAACCATATTCAAGTAAAATTTAAAGACCAATTTCATATTCTGATTATAATTTAATCAGTTGGATAATTTTTCTATATTAAGTGAATTCATACCTATATTAGATTTGAATTTTGGCCTAATAGACCATATTTGCTTTTTTAATTTGGATGGAAAGACTAGCAAGCATCGTGGACTAAAGTAAATATCACTGGTTTTGGAAACAAGCATACTAACTGTTCTCAGTGAAACTGAAAATTCAGTGATGTTTGAGGATTCTGGTCTGGCCCTCACCTGCTGTTTCACAGGCTTACAAACACACTGGTGTGCAGGCATAGGGGTTTGGGGCAGCATTTGCTGGAGCAGGGCCGAACATGGAGACAGTACCAGCACAGAAGTGATGAGGGGCTCAGCCCGGGCAGGCATTGCAGCAGCACCACACCCAGCCAGTGACTATGGACAGCCCTCCCCATATCCTGCAAGCATACCAGGCCACCATCTTCTCCACCCTGGGAGCACCATGGGGCCCTGTGCAGAAAGACCAGTCAGTGATATGGGGCAGGTTCAGAGCCATTGATTTCAACTGGCTTTTTCAGCTCTAGATTTTGAGAGAGCAAGTTTGCTGCTAAGTGCTGCTCAGGAAAGTAGTTAGCGCTTTTGCTTTATTTTATATATGTATGTGCATGCACACACACGCATGTGTGTGTATATATATATATATATACACACACACTTTAAGTTTCATACCTGCTGTTGTCTCTAATGATTTTTGTTATATGATTGAAAAAAGCAGAATGATGTATTTTTCAGGATGGGAGTGGGTTGGTTTTTTTTTTAAATACCTTTAGTGTTGGATCTTGTTGGCCCTTAACATGTACCATTTACAGTCTTTGTGGTTCTAGCTTGCACAAAATGATACAAGTGTGGGGGTTAACATGAGTGGACAGCCACCCAGCCACTTCCTTGCTCATTCTCCATTCCTGGCGAATGGGAAAAAAGTAGAAGGAAGGCACAAAGACTCCTGGATACAGATAATGCCAGTTTAATAGTGAAAGTGAAAGCTGTGTGTACAAGCATAACAAGAGGAGGAGCTAATTCACTACTTCCGATTGCTGGGTACGTTTCCATCCACTTCATGAGAAGCAGAGCCTCAGCTTGTATAATGTCTGCACGGGAGGAAAATTACCACAACTATGAATGTGTGTGTGTCACCTTCCTCCTCCTTTCTATATGCTTTTATTGCTGAGCTCTTTAAGGTACACACTGAATTCCTTCATCCTTCTGTGTTTTCTACCAAGTGCACCTGGGTTCTTGACAGAAGGCAATCCTGGGAATGGGCTTGGCTTTTTCCAGGAGAGGAGAAACCCATGCTGCTTTTTCCACCTATTTCCTTACATGAGCTGTGAGATCTTTGTGTTCCCACAGCATATAAGCACTTTGGGTAGCTATTTGGTTATCTCCTCCAGTAGCCTGAAGTTTTTACACTTGAACAGCACTGAAACCTATAGTTTGTGAGTTGAAGCTGAAGAGAGTAAGTATAATAATGTCTTTTCTAGACATCTGTTTCTGTAAGAAATGTAGCAGTAGTCTAGGAAGGCAGCTGTGATTTGATAAGGCTTGTGGGTTCCCAACGCAGAGCAAAAGTCAGGGAGGAATTGGGGTCCCCCCAAAAGCTATTTGAATATAGTTGTGCTGCTGAGACCTGCTTTTTTTCTGGATGTTTGTTTAGAGCTCTGGTGCAATTTTGAATTGAATCCCCATCTTATCCTCTCTTATAATTGTTCACAAAGCAGTTTCCATGTATACAAACAAGAGTATTTGAAGGAAGGCTGTGCAAAAACCACTTCTTTCCTAGTGTGATTCAGTCTCTAATGGGAATGGAAGACACTGGTGGTCCCTTTCAGCAGCTTGGTACTTCTTCTGCATTGGGAACACCTGTCCAGGGAACCAGGCGAAATGTAGTTTCAA
>WEKY01037883.1:13858-25991 GCA_013390045.1 Picathartes gymnocephalus | reverse complement strand
GGCTGCCCCTCTTTCTGCTGAGTGAATAAAAAAACATGGCTGAAGAAAATCTCCCTTTTGCCTTTGCTTTTTTTCTCAACCCATAAATGCAAATGATAAGTAATGTGGGTTTGCTTCGGAATCTCCAGCTATTGTTTCAAGGATACCTTGTGTTTATAGGCTCATACAGGAAACGTAATAGATAATGTAAAATAGATGGTTCCATATTGTGTGAAACTCTAGCTCATTGTTTAGGGATCTAAATGTAATTCCAAGTGCTGTAGTTCCATGCTTGGGGTCTATACCTCGCTGGTGAGATGCAAACCCCTATAACTAAAGAACTTGTTCTAATATTTCTTCTACCAAATGCAAGATGGGAGTTTCAGGTGTCTATCAGTATACAATTTAACCAAGAAGGAAATATATGTCTTGGGGAGGAATCATTGTAGATGTAGAAAAAATAACTATTACTAATTTACAATGGATTGTTTATACCAGGTGTATTGTCAGAATTTTGCTTGACTTTTGTATCACTGTGAAGCTGTAGAATTCACTGGATTTTGATTTGCAGACCTGAAAAGAAGACACTAATCATGGCTTCTGTCTGTCAAGTTGTGTGTAAGAATGAACACAGGACTTATTATGGTTGCCCTGTGCAGCTACTAAATATTGTATATGAAGTGGTATTTTGAATATTCTATTATTTAAAGCTAAACATGGTTTCTCTTTATGACACGTGAGATTTGTGAGTAGCAAAGGCTGAAGTGTAGAGAATATTTTTGCCAAAACTATTTCTTTATTGCACTAACGTGCTAAAGTTAGATGTATTTGAGCAGTGGTTTAGGTAAATCACTGCTAATTTAGTGATTCTCTTAGATAAAAAATAATCATTTTAACAGGGATTTATGAATGACCATTTAGACCAGCTTTGTGGCCTGTAACATTCAGTGTCCTGTCACTGCTCCTAGCTGCTCACAGATTTTTTCCAAGGAAAGTTTAATAAATCCATCTATAGAATTGAGATTTTTTTAATATTGTAGTTAAAATTAATTCATCAAAGTATCTCATTGGTTCTCCTTTATATATTGCGGATGAATTTCAGCTGTATTTTATGCTGCTGAAGTTATAAGTAAATAACACTGTTTCTGTTTAAGGGAAATGTACCCTTGAAAAACTGGAAAAAAACTGTTACAAATATGTAAACTCTTGAAGCACCAACTGTGAGACACCAACATGGAAAAAACCCTGATATTTTGAGGCTGAGAAATCAGGGTTTGGTCAGCCTGGACAGGAGAAGGCTTCAGGGAGACCTTCCAGTACCTAAAAGGGGCTACAAAAGAACTGGAGGGGGATTTTTTACAAGGGTGTGTAGTGTGAGGATGAGGAGGAATGGCTTCATACTGAAAGAGGGTTGGTTTAGATTAGATATACTAAAGAAATTTTTGTGCAGTGAGTGTAGTGAGATACTGAAACAGGTAGAAGTGGTAGATGCCACAAACCAGGGAACATTCAAGGTCAGGCTGGATGAGGCTCTAAGCAACCTGATCTACTTAAAGGTGTCCGTACTCTTTGCAGAGGAGTTGGAGTGGATGACCTTCAAAGGCTCACTCCAACCCAAACTATTCTATGATTCGTTTCAGTCCTAGTAGCCCAGCCTCAGTCTCTTTTTAGCTGTCTTTTACTGAGAGCCTCATGTATTAACCACGTCACAGGTTGCATTATGTTGTTGCTTTTTGATTCTGGTAACGATATTTTCAGATGGGTACCCCACCTGATTTCAAACTGTACTCACAACACTTGATTTATACACCTTTTACATCAAACAAGAGAATACCTAAATTTTTCATTTAGTTGATAATTTTGCTTTGTAATACATATTTTTTCTGGTTTAAGAAACATGGGGGGTTTTCTTGACCAAAAAAGAAAAAAAGCAAGGCAGTAGTAGTATACTTAATGATGTTTAGAATTCTATTCAAGGAATTGTGCATATTTTCCATCTGGTCTAGAGTTCATGTGAATAATTCAGGCTTGGGATGCTGCAGTTAAATTCATGCTTGAGACTTATGGGAGAGCATGGCTCTGGTTTTAATGTTTTACTAAAGCTTGTAAAACTCATTCTTTACTGTCACAGTCAGTGAGACTTGGGTGTAAAATTAAACTGAGAAGCATTATTGCATCCACACATTCCTATTCCTTTAGTAGGGCTTGCATTTATGTCCCTATTGCATTACAGGTAATGATTATGGGTAGATCTGGTCCCAGAGTGCTGTGTATAGCATCTGTAACCTTGCTGTAATAGAGCAAGAAGAAACAAGGATGCAGTACTGAGCAGAAGAACTTCTGTGGGTTTGTCCCTCTGTTTCTGAGTGGCCCTGAACAGCTTGTGAAAGTGGGTGATCAGACTCCTGGGATCTTGGCTTTCCCTGCCTGCCTTGGTGGCAGGCTCTCTCCTGCAAGGGGACACACTGGTCCTTTTCTTATCCCATAAAAAGAGCACCCTATGTTTCTTTTGGAATAGCCTATGTCTACTTTGATTAATTTTCAAAGAGATTGTATCTATGGGTTTTAATCCTTAAATTTTATATCATAATCTATCAGCTTTTGGAGTTGCAACATTGGTTTTGTAGGTAAGAAACAATAGCTGAAAGGCTGCAAAGTTTGGGTAAAACATGAGATGTTTTTCACCTTTTCTTCATAAATGTTTCCTAAGCTTGAAGGAGCATGTCTGGACTCCACAAGATTCCTGTATACATAATTTGTAAAATTACAGGGAAAAAAACTATCATGTCGTGTATTCATTAGTGTAAAACTATACAGTGGTTGTCTGTTGATCTCTTTTTTTTTCTTGGAAAATATTTGGGAACAGTTGAGATTTAAAGGATATGTTTGTTATAATATTTTTAAAAGAAGCTTAGAAGATGACTTGGATTATAAATATTTTTTTATTGTAGCTAAAGCAGCCATATGCTTTTTTTTTTTCTAGGCAGTGGTGGTGCATGCTGCTTCTCAGGGCTGCTGGGTGATGGGGCACTTCCTCTCTAATAGTTTGAGTGTGATCTTTTTAATATTTTACAGACAAGCTGCTGAAATATGTGAATATGTACTCTTTAAAAGTCTCAACATCTTTCCTGTCCCACTTTTGAAGACTTAGGCAAAGACTTATGCTTGCATGCTGTTCTTGGGATTCAGCGGTACTGTCTTCCACTTGGCTTGTTTCATTCAAAGTGTGGAAGTTGTTCTATGAGCAAGGAATTCTTCATTTTGCTGTGATTCATCCCACCATGCTCAGTGACAGTGAAGTGGTTTTGATGGTAATATGTGGTGGCTGGGGGGTTTGTTTGAGAACACAGGGTTGCTGCCAGTTCTGGCAGTGTTTTATTGGAATATTTTCTGCGCTGGGAGGGTGCAAGTCATCTAAAGTTTTCATACACCACAGAGGCAGCTGTTGGTTTTCAATACTGATGTGAGATTTTTGCAAAGAGTTTGTGTCAAAGTGTATATATCTGAGGGCCTTTAAGATTTATTCCTTACTTCATGTAGAAACTATCCTTGTGGTTCTTGCAGTATGTGCCTAGTCCTGTTGAGGAGAAAAAAAAAAAAAAGGATGTTTTCCACATCTTTGTTCTCCACCTTTTCTATTTTATTTTCTTTTCCACTTTCTAGTCTAGCCTTTTTCTGCCTTTTTGCCTGTGATATTACTTTCCCTTCCTTTAATCTGTATCACTTCTTCCACTGGTTGCCTGCCAGCTGCTATTTGCTTTTGAGGATGGGGCATCTGTATGTGAGACAGCTGAATCTGGTATGTGTTCCCATTCTAATATAAATGTCACAGGAGCAAAGAATCAAAGCTGTTCTTATTTGTATTGGCCTTAGAAGTGGTCTCTTCGGGGTCAGGAACATGAAAATATTTTTACTCCTTTTGTTTTAGGCTGCAGAATAGGGCACACCGTAAAAACAGATTCAGATTTGGGTTGAGTGTGATTTCTTGCCCACAAAACTCCTTGCAGCAGTCCCTTTGCTGAGGATTTACAAATCTTCTCACCTTACCTTCTTCTCTTCCCTTCTTTCCTGGGAGGACTTGGATACAGCAAAAGGTACCCACACAGGAAGGGATGTTGGCATAAACCCAGCAGAGGCTTCCTTCCTAAAAAGCAGGGAAGCTGTGGATTAAGAGAGCTGTAGAGTGGGGATAAAGTCTAACACAAGTAGCCAGCTTTCTGTTACCTCTCATGTTAGGAATTCATTAAGCCTTGCCCCAGAAGCATCAGCTGCAGTGCTGTGTTGCTCACTTTTTGGAACACAGCGTGCATCAAGTCTTTCTTTGTCTGGTTGCACCTGATGCTTCCTTTGTTCTTTACAGATGGCTGGAAATGGATAATTCCAAATGTGAATGTATTAAGCGTGACTTACACCTAACTCTAGCTGTGTTTTGTGCTGTCAGTGTGAGTGGTGGGCTGCTTTTTGGGTTTTGGAGGCATCCTATTCTTTTACCCCAGATAATTGTGTTGGCTAAGTGCTGTCTTTTGTGGGGAGTTTTGCCAGGATTTACTAAAAGCAGTAGGGCATTCCCTGTTGGGTGCTGGGGATACATCAGCTTAGGCCTTGCACAAACACATCTAAAGCATCAGTGATGCTAACAGGAGTTTCATCACTGACTTCTGCCAAGTCCAGGATTTTCTCTGTGGCTCTAAAGAGAGATCTGACTTTGCCATTGTTCTCTGCCTTTGTACTTAGCTTGTGCACAACACCTGAGTGCTCTTGATATCAAAATTTCTATATAAGCTCTCTGGTGCCTGTGTCTGTTTGTCTGCCTAATCAGGAGGAGGACTTTAAAACAATTCTTTAGTAGGCATAAGAAAAAAAGTGTGCTTAACATAACAGCAAGTGTGAAATAAGCAACCTTCTGCTGAAAGTTCACATGCCAAACACAGCTAATTCACCATATGTGTGACCTAAAAAGTATAGACATATGGATATTCTTCCCTCCCCCAGTTTCTCAGCCTTTTCATGGCTGCTGCAATTGTAAGTAGCCCAGTAACTCTATATGCTTGATCAATGTATGGGATCTGAGATGGTATTTTGCAGTTGGGATTGCTGCATTCCATAGCATGCCTCAAAGTGAAATGAAAGGAATATCATAAGCGTTTCAGCTGTGACATGTCACCTCGGCAGTCATGTGCCTTTTGAAAATTCATAGGAGTGACAGTTTTTCAGTAGCCCAGGGAGGATGATGTGTAACACCAAATACTCTGGTTTTGATTCTTCTTTGAGCCGTTTGTACATTCCCGATGAGTTTCCCATGTAAGGGACATGAGTCTTTCCTCACCTTCTGACCGCGTCTGCTGCAACCCCTGGAGTTACCTGGTTCTGTCATGGAGAGAATAACTCATGGTAGAGAGAAAATAATAAGATCACATACTTTTAGAAAAGGATCTGTTTCTTGGCTGTAGCATAGGGAATATGTAGCTATCATATCCTTGGGATTTGTTTTCCTGCCTTCAAAGACCAGTGACAAAAGATTAAGCAGTGGCCAGTGCTGCAACCCCCGAAGTCATTTGAGGCCTGATCCAGAACAGACGTCACATAAGTGGCAGACTTTTTACTCCTTTTCAAGTAGGCTGGTACTCATCATGGGTCCAGTTTTGTGAAACATAACTCATGTCG
Organism: Picathartes gymnocephalus; assembly: GCA_013390045.1. Classification (NCBI taxonomy): domain Eukaryota; kingdom Metazoa; phylum Chordata; class Aves; order Passeriformes; family Picathartidae; genus Picathartes; species Picathartes gymnocephalus. The sequence continues at coordinate 20,348 of WEKY01037883.1, read as the reverse complement.
CTTATTGTGTTGCTGTAGCACATGGTTTGTCACCCACTTAGGTCAAGATTAGAAAAACAAGCACAGTACATCCCACTTCATAGCCAAAGTGTGAGCACGTGCTTCACAACTCTGTTGTAGGCAGAACACAGTTCGGCCAAAATGAGTATAATCAGTTCATTTGTATGCAGAGCTGAAATTAGTGAAGAGTAGCTTCCAGATAAGGTTTCATTTAGGGAACAGTGGCAACTGCCTAATTAGCTATAGGTATGGCTTTAATTGCAGTCTGTAGCCAATAAAGAATATATTTGGTCTATAGAAAGAAGCTAAGGAATAGAATATGTGCACGAGGCAGTTTAAAGTTTAAAGCACTGTTTGCAAATACAAGCTATTAAAAAAGTGAATCATGCTGGAAAATTGTCCCAAGCCATAAAATATTAATTGATCATTAAGTCCTTGTAAGAGGCACTGATATATACTTTGTACCTAAATGTGTCCCCTTTTAACTTCCATCTGCTTCGTGTACATCAGTGAGGGAAAAAAAGCCACATTGCTTAAGGATCAGAATGTAACGTTTGCCTTTTTCAGAGAGTAGGATGTCCATATATTGACCAATATTTCACCAATGGGAGATTTTGTTCTAATGGAATGATTGCATTAATATATTGTTTTTCAAATCAAGAGAATAAAGAAAAACATGTCTCTTTTGGGAACATGGCAGGTATGGAATACAGTATTACTAATTTTATAGCAAAGGTCTAATTAATCTTCTAGTATAAGAGAATATACATACGATATAGATATGTAATTTAAGAGAGGACTTGAATCTTTGTCCACCCTGGGGCTGAATATGGAGAAATTTTCATCTTGCAGGGAGAGACCTGGAGTGATGGTGATTGCAAGGTCTGGGTTGGGGAGAATTCTTCAAGACAGCAGAACACAGAATAACTTACATTCCTGTACAGGGCAAGAACATCAACTGATGGAGAATATCTGAAGGATGTAGCAGCATATATAGGACTTGATAATTATTTAGCAATGTAATGATGATTCTTCACCGAACCCTAGAATGATTCCGGTTAAAAGGGACTATAAAGATCACCTGGTTTCAACCTCCTGCATGGGGAAGGGCACCTTTCCCTCAACCAGGTTGCTCAGAACTCCATCCATCCCGGCCTCAAACACTTCCAGGGATGGGACATCCACAGCTTCTCTGAGCAACTAATTCCTGTGTTTCACCACCATCACAGTGCAGGATTTCTCCTCAGTATCTAACCTAAACCTGTATTTTCAGGTTGGAGCCATTACCCCTTACCATTGTATGCCCTTGTCAAAGGCTGCTCTCAAGCCTTCCTTCACTTTAGGTGCTGGAAGGCTGCTCTAAGGTCTTCCTGCAGCCTTCTGTTTTCCACACTGAACAGTTCCAAACTTCACAGGAGCAGTGTTCCAGCCCTCTGATAATCTTGGCCCTCCTCTGGCTTTGTTCCAACAGGGCCAAGTCTTTATGTTGCAGGTCTCAGAGCTGGATGCATTCCTCCAGGTGGGGTCTCACTGGAGCAGAGCAGAGGGGCAGAATCCCCTCCCTTTACCTGCTGGCCATGCTGCTTTTGCTGCAGCCCAGGATACACTGGGCTTTCTGGACTGCTAGAACACATTGCCACGTCACGCTGAGCTTCTCATCGACAGACACCCAAGTCCTTCTCCCCAAGGCTGCTCTTAATCCATTTTCTACCCAGCCTGTATTTGTGTTGTGTCCTGACCCATGTGCTGAACCTTACCCTTGGCCTCGTTGAAGTTCATGATGTTCACACAGGTCCACCTCTCAAGGTCCCTCTGGATAGCATCCCTTCCTCCAGTGTGTCAACTGCACCACACAGTTTGGTGTCATCAGCAAACTTGCTGAGGGAGCACTCAATCCCACTGCCCATGTTGCCAACAGAGAGGCTGAACAGTGACATTCCCAATATCAACCCCTGAGGAACACTTCCTCTTGCTGGTCTCCACTTGGACACTTCACATGAGAAAAAAAATCTACCAACTGGAAATGTCACTATATCCTGTTGTTTAAGCATTCAGGCAGGATAAGTTAGGTAGATGCAAAAGGAAGGAGTCAATTAGCCAGTGCATATAGCAATACATGTTTATGTGAGAAAAAACAGCAGAGTACGCACAGAAGTCTGCTAAACTTTCCTTTTATTTATTGTTTTGTGTCTGTATACTTGACAACCCTTCTGGGAAAATTTGAGTTTGATAACACAGTCTGCTGTGAAAACACACACAAAAGAGGATGATGATATCTGCATTACTTAAATATTTAACATGCTAAAGCAGCACTAAAATAGTACTCAACAGTATGATATATACTGTATTGCTGTACATTTTCCAAAACTGAAGTCTGATGGCCATATGTTAAAATAAAGGAACATGGCTTTCCCTGGGAGGTAATATTTTTTACTTCTAACAACAGATGCATGTAGTGCTCTCTGCCTGAGAGAGGAAAACGTCACAGTTAGGAAAGGGGTTGGAACTGGGGCTTATATGTCTGCTCAGAGAACTATATTTCTCTCTAAACTTTTTCATTTGTGATTTCTAGCATTTCTGAATATAGGCTAATAAATTCTGATGAATTTTGCTTCAGTGAGACTTTTTGGTAGCATTGATCCTTCCATTGAAGAGAAAACCTTGACAAACTGTCAATGGAAATAATTGACCCAGAGAATTTGAAAATCCATATTCCAAAACGAATACCTTAATTTTCTAAAATACAGTGTACTTACTATTTCAGAATAATGTCTTGGGTTTGGGGGAGGGAGAGGAGGAATATTACTTTTATCTTCTCAATTTAAAATGTTTTAAATATTTCATTTTGCAAACTTCAGGTTTGTTCAGTTTCTCTCTCCCAGATGTCTTGCTCACTGCTTGTACACGAAGGAATGTATGTAAGGACTGTTTTCTTCTTCTTTTATCAGGGCATGCTGTGGTATTATATTTAACATGCTATGTGGTATGCACCTGTCAGTGGCAGAAATGGTGCAGGGAATGGTAACAGCAGCACTTTTCCTTTTTTTCCTTTGAACCAAGTGTACCCATGGTACAACTCTGTAGGTCTCACTTGTCTTCCATGGATAAATCAGCTACTGTCTATGTTCTCAGCTACACTAGTTCCACATATGCATTACAAATTAAAACTTGTAAAACACGTAGTTTCCTTTATTTCATTGGCTTGTTTATACTGATAGTCATAGGCAGTCCCTTCTATCACTACATTCATATCTGTCCCCATCTAGTCCTCTGCAATCACAGACAATTCTGCACTGCTGTTAAGCCCACATTATCTATTCCATGTGGGCAGTAGGCAAGCAGCCATAAAGCATCTATTTTGTCACAAATTTGATCTACAGTAAAGGTGAAACCCAACAGTTTCTACTCTCTGTCTCTACAATAGAGTCATTGCCCAGAGATGCTGTGAGGAATTGAGTGCATTATTCACACTCAGTACTGCTATAGCACAAGACTTGTTTACGGCAAAAGTGCTTGCTTTGGACCCCATACACATTTTGTGTTCATACACTGTGTTATGTGGAGCCTGTCTAGAGCTCCTGTCAAGTCCTGAGAGAAACAGGGAAGGGTCCTGAGCAAGTTTACAGCATGCAAAAATCAAAGGCAACATGTTTGAGGACTTTGTTATTGTCCGGTGCTTTGTGTTGGAAACACTGGTAGGACTTTCTTTCTATGGAATTTAAAACCAGCCTGTAATTCCCTTCCATAGTCGAGTAGAGATGGTTGTTAAATGTTTCTAATTGGTCCAGTAGTTGGAACGACTGGTGTTATGAGGCCTGAAATCTGGTGGAAGACAGCAGGGGAAACTGGAAGGCTGGACATAGAGAATTGGATCCTTTCTCCACTGGCTTTCTGCTGTGTGAGGGTTACTGGTGTTCTGGTATTCTTACTGAGAGCAGATTTTTAGAACACAATGACTGAAACTGTCATCCACTTAGTGATACACAGGGAAAGAAGGATGACCATGAAATACTGACAATTACAGACAGAAAAAACACAGGTTAACTTTGCAAATTTTTATGCATCTACCCATAATTTAATTATTATTTAACTAAATTCTTCACCTGATAAAAGTGATATACCTTCAGGGATAAAAAGTTGAAATATCATTTTGAAACTTCCTCTTAATTTGGACCCAGTTAAAGCATTATGGCTTGATTTTTGCCCTTTATGTCTTTTTTAAGCTGAATGCATACTTGTTCATCAAAAGTTTGGGAATTAGGGTTGTTTTGGTTTTGATTTTTGCTTGGGGACAAGTACCCTAAACTTGTAAAATTTTTCATCATTTACTTTTTCTTAAAAACAGGCACAAAAAAAAAATCCCGTATGTGAAGAAATTAACTATAAGGAACTAGTTTCCAGGCTAGCTAATTGCATTCTAGCTCTGTAACTTTGCTTCTGAGACCCCACCTGGACACAATGCACCCGTTTTGCTAATCAGAGAGGTCCTAATGAAGGACTGTGGAAATTACCAAGGTAGTTTGTATATTGGCATCACAGCTGCCATCTAAAATAGTGCTTCAACATGTTTAATTGATGCATTTGTTACCTCTCAGACAAGTAACATTAGCTGTAGGTCAAGTTTATCTAACTTGATGAAATTCCTATTCTCTGTTGAAGGGGAATACTTTTCTGCTCTCTACTCTGTGCTTAGGCTGTTGTTCTGAAACGTGGAGGTGCACAAGAGTCCCTGGTGCAAATTAATCTTCTGTGGTCTTCTTTCAAGTGAAACTAAGTCCCATGCTTGTCTCTTCTGTGCAGCTGTCAAGCCATTTGGAGACTTATTGATCTTTGCCACAATAGAACAGTGACACTTGAACAACAGCAAACTGCTTTTGAATGTTTTCTGATGTACTGCTGGCATTAATGCTATTCAGGTTAGCACCTGGGCCAGATATGTTGTTTTGTTTCACTTGCTGATGCTCTGTTCTTTGTTTATTGTCTTCAAATATGGATATGCTTACAATCTAATTTACACAGCAGCCTAGAAATAGAGCTCCATTTTTAAGGGTAGGTTGTTGTGTACCACCATTGTTTTTACAAACAGAGAAGCAAATGAGCTCTAGCATTGCAGTTTGTTCCAGTGCTGAAAAAGGAGAGGAAGGATTGCTGGAATTTGTGTTATACATGAAGCCAAGACTGCTAAAGTGTATGGGTTGCTGAAATCCTCTAACATGACTGGGCCCGTGGAGGCAGGGCAAATATGGATGTATATGCTTTGCTTTTTGGAGGATATGGGTAACGGAAGCCATATGGCTGCTCATAATTTTCAGACAGAAATTAATTGAAAGAAAGATTTGTGGTAACTGAGACCTATGAGCAACTTGTGGCAATGTAGAGAAGCAGAATATTGCAGAGCTTATTTCACACTGCCTGTTCAAAGATGATTTCATTCAACTGCACTCTAAGAGAGATGAAAGATTCAGGAAGGTTTTGTGGTAAAGGATAGGGTATGTATGGTAGTAACAGAATACTTATGCCAGCAGGAACAGTGGGACAGTTGTCATACTTGATTGTTGGGGTCAATCCTTTCCAGAAAAAGAATCTGTCAAACTACAGGGAAAAAAAGAGAATAAAAAATGCAATGTGTAGAAATAGGACACAACTTGAAAACACTCCAGTTGGAGACAGAAGAATTTTATTCTGTTATGTCCAATATACTGAAGCTTTTATGGAAAACCCTGTAGGTTCTCTGGAATTTCAAGCCAAAATCTCATGGATCTTGGGTGTGATTATTTGCTCAAGGGCCTTTGGGGGGATCTTGAGTCACAGACAAGTAGCTACGTGTAGATAGTGCCTACTCTCAGAAACTTGTGAGAGAGACTTGAAACTTTTTTTAGAAAATAAAGCATTGATAAAATCCTATTTGAAAAGCCATTTGCAAGAAGGATATCTCAGGGTAGCAGTCAAAAACATCAGGTGTTTGATGCAGCTATTTTTGCAAGGCATGTGGCAAATGTACTGAGTAATACTTTTAATAACTAATCTACTGTCCCTCCAGATGTACACGAAATGTGTCTTTTGTTTTATGCCCAGGGCTGGGAACAGTCTCAGAGATACAATTTGGCAAAGAGGAGATAGGTGAGTGTCAGCATCTCCTCCAAAGACTACTCAGAAATGCTGTCTCCTGTCTCCCTCTCCACAACTGGTAGTCCCTATAAATAGCATCAGTTTGACAACAGCTTTTTTCATGGCAAATAGTTGTGGAGGGAAGAGGTAAGGAAGGGAAAGAGGGTGCAAACTCTGCTGTGTGACAGCTGAGCACAGGTTAGAGGGTTTATTGAAAAGTTTTCCTGAGGGCAAGGTGAGGCGTGTGTAACAGGAGGGAAGAAGACCAGGCATTGGAAAAGGGAACAGGAGATGATGGAGAAAAAGAAACAGTCTTTGAAGGGTTCTGAAGATGGGTGCTCTAAAAAAATAAAAGTATGTTCTGTTCCTCCTTTTTTTTTTT
>WEKY01037883.1:0-13847 GCA_013390045.1 Picathartes gymnocephalus | reverse complement strand
TTTTCCTCCTTTTTTTTTTTTTTTTGTTCACATTATGTTTGTGTGTCTTTATCAACATATGACAAAAAGAGGAACAGCATGGATATATTGCCCCTAGGTTGTGACAAAGCACATTGCTTAATCTTCTAATGAAGTTGTAATACAGATTTGTTGTTTCCCTTTCCATTATGCTCAGAAACTTGGAAAAGTGAAAATCCTAGGGAATTTCTTGTTAAAGGAAAATTTCAGGTTTGCATTTTTCAGTCTATGGCAGTTGGGTGTATATCCTGTACTGACAGACTGTCAGAGAATGAGTACTTTGTTAAGTACTAGTTAATTTGTTATGACATTCGTCTCTTTGCAGTGATTAGGTTTTTGACAGATGTTTTTCCCCTTTTCAGTTAGCACCTGTACAAGGAAAAACCTCATCTAGGCAGGTTATTTATTTGGGACACCTTAGACCCAGTTTTCACCCATGGGTGAAGGAATACAGAGTACACTGAAACTGAGCTCTGCCTCTGAGTCAAGGAAGAAAATATCCTTCTTTCTAAAGCTAAGGCAGCACTTGTCTGCTGCCTGACTGAATCTTTTCTGCTGCTCCCTTTACCAAAGGCTCTGTCCCTGACACCACTCTCCTGAGCAGCATTGCCCACAAAATGGTGCAGTGTTCCTACTGTGTTGTCTGATAGTGTATTTTATTCCTGCTTCAAGAACTAAAGCTTCGACATTGCCTTAATCAACTTTAAAAATAAAGGGATGTTCAAATGCATTTTCTGCAAATATATTTCTATATAACTCCATGATTTAAAGATAGAAATAAAAAATTTTGAAATAGGCCTTTCATGAGATATTCAAATCTAAAACCTCTAGCAGTGTCTGACCATTTGATTGATTATTTATTTAAGCGAATTAAGTAATCTATTTCAGTCTTTGTCCAAAGACCCAGGAGCATCTGGGTTTATGGAAGCTGACAAACCTCTCTTGGCTTGGAAAATGGAATTGTTCAAGCTAACAAACTTTTGGCTTTAAATATATATGTCCAGAAAAAATGGCTAAGAGATCAGAAAGATCTGAATGTGTTGAAAGATAATTTGGTAGGGAAGGCTGGACTGGCTGAACAGGGAGCTTTCACAGGAATTAAGGGGAAAAAACCAGGGTGTATCGTCTTTGGAAAAAGGGGCAGGCAACTCAGGAAGTGTACAAAGATATTGTTAGATCAGGTAGAAAGAAAATTAGAAAGATGAAATCTCAGTTAGAACTTAATCTGGTGACAACTGTAAAAGACAATTTTAAAAGTGTTTATAAATGCATTAATAACAAAAGGAGGGCCAAGAAAAACCTCTATTTTTATTGGACATGGAGCAGGGGAATATAGTGACCAAAAACAAGGAGAAGGATGAGGCACTAAACACCTTCCTTGCCTCAGTCCTCAGCAGTAAGACCTGTTATCCTCAGGACCACTGACCTCCTGAACTGGTGGACAGGGATGGGGAGCAGAATGGACCCCCTGTAATCCAGGAGGGAACAGTGGCTGCTGAGCCACTTAGATGCTCAAAAGTCCATGGGACCAGATTGGATCCATCCCAGGGTGATGAGGGAGCTGCTCTCCATCGTTTACCATCAGTCCTGGGTTACTGGAGAGGTCCTGGATGACTGGAGCTTGGCCAGTGTGACACCCAACCATGAGAGGGACTGGGAGGAGGATCCAGGGAACTACGGGCCCGTCAGCCTGACCCTGGTACCCAGCAAAATTATGGAACAGATCACCTTGAGTGTGGTCACACAGCACATACAGGACAACCACGGGATCAGGCCCAGCCAGCACAGGGTGAGGAAAGGCAGGTCCTTTCAGGCCTGACCAACCTGATCTCCTTTTATGACTGGGTGACCCACCTGGTGGGTGAGAGTAAAGCTGTGGATGTGTCCACCTGGACTTCAGCAAAGCCTTTGACACCATCTCCCGCAGCACTCTCCTGGAAAATCTGGCAGCCCATGGCTTGGACAGGTGGGACCTTTGCTGGGTTAGGAACTGGCAGGATGGCCAGGCCGAGAGAGTGGTGGGGAATGGTGCTGCATCCAGTTGGAGCCAGTCACTGGTGGTGTCCTCCAGGATTCAGTGTTGGGCCCAGTCCTGCTTAATATCTTTATTGATGATACAGATGAGGGGATCAAGTGCACCCCCAGTAAATTTGCTGACACCAAGATGGGTGCAAGTGTCAATCTGCAGAAAGGTAGGAAGACTGTGGGAATCTGGACAGGCTGGATTGATGGGACAAGACCGATGATATCAGGTTCAACAAGATTAAGTCCTGGATCCTGCACTTTGGCCACAACTCCATGCAGTGCCACAGGCTGGGGACAGAGTGGCTGGAAAGTTGCTCGCCCGTAAAGGTCCTGGGGATGCTGGTTGAACAGCAGCTGAACATGAGCCAGCAGTGGGCCCAGGTGGCTGAGAAGGCCAATGGCATCCTGGCCTGTATCAGCAATAGTGTGGTCAGCAGGACCAGGGAAGTGATTGTCTTGCTTCCTTGGCACAGGTGAGGCATCCCCTCAAGTCCTGGGCACAGTTCTGGACCCCTCATTTCAGGGAGGACACTGAGGTGCTGGAGCGAGTACAGAGAAGGGCACTGAGGCTGGTGAAGCATTGAGAGGGGAAGTCCTATGAGGAGCAGCTGAGGGAGCTGGGGTTGTTTCGCCTGAAGAAAAGAAGACTTAGGGGGAACCTTATCACTCTCTACAACCACCTGAAAGGAGATTGTAGCTGGTGGGGGTCAGCCTCTTCTCCTACATAACAAGTGACAAGAAGAGTGGAAATGGCCTCAAGCTGTGCCAGAGGAGGTTCAGGATGGACTTTAGGAGGAGCTTTTTCACAGAAAGGGTAATTAAACACTGGAATGGGCTGCCCAGGGAGGTGATGGAATCACCATCCCTGGAGGTGTTTAAGGAAAGACTGGATGTGGCACTTAGTGCCATGGTTTAGTTGACACAATGGTGTTCGGTCAAGGAGCGGACTTGATGATCTCAGAGGTCTTTTCCAACCTAACTGATTTGGTGAATCTGCGAAGGAAAATAAGATTTTTTTTTAATTGAGTTTGCCAATTAAAAGTCTTATGTCACCCATATTAGTAATGAAGTGGAAAAGAGAAAATCTGAATGTAATGTACATGAGGTGAACATCACTTTGGGGATAGCCGTCTGCTAAACTCCAAATTCATCTGTCCTCGTGAGGCTGCACCCACCACGTGCAAGGACAGGGCATTGCCGCTGTGGTCTGGCTGGGCCAGAGGGGAGCTGTGTCTGCTTCTGATGTCCTGTTGCTGATGGGCAGCCAGCACAGTATGCTCCTCCACCCCTGTCAGGAGCATAGGGGTCAGACCATGGGTGGTGGAGGCCCTGCCTGGTGATATGAAGCAGAAAGAGCTGTGCTGAAGAAGCAGGGAGATGAGAAGCTCTCTGTCTCCCATAGCCTGAATAAAGAATCCCCTTTACACTCCTTAAAACTCAAATACTGTTTTCACTCTGCTAGGAAGGATCCTGCAGGCACCAAGCACAGGGAAGGTGCTTAACAAGTAATAAAGAACAGCAATAACAACTGATTAGGTCTGGGCAGGTAAGACGAAGGGGAATACTTTGTGAGTATTTAAAATCTTAAAATGTATTGCCAGCAGGTCCCTCCATGCACTGTTGTTAATTACCTAGACAACAGAAGCTGTGCAATCACCTTCAATCACAGGCTTCTATTTAATAAGCTTATTGTAATGTATTGCAATTAATGCTCTTCTAACAGTTTGTGCAAATTTTCAGCTTTTTCTCCCAGAGCAGCATTGTAAATCAGGCTATAAAATTCTTTGGTAAATCTACTTTCCCCTATTAAAGTAAGTGGATGAAAATACCTGTTGGCAGAGCTGAGTGGCACCCTCTGGATAATAGGATGGGATTGCCAGGCAGTGCTGGACAGCTGCAGGTGTGCCCCCAGTGCGAGTGGGTCCCACAATTAATTGTGAAATCTCTGGGGGAGATCTCACAAATCCACTAGTAACATTTGCACATTCACATTATTTAAAATGCTGTCAGTGTCAGAAACAGGATCCTATTTGTTGCTTGTCCATAGCTAAATCAGGCAAAATTCCTTCTCTCTTGTACCAGCTCTGTTCAGAGCAACAGTCAATTGGAAGTTGATCAAATTGACATCAAAAAATGAGAGGAAACTTTATCACAAAAAAAGTTCCCTCTAAATTTAGTTTGCCTGTGTATAGATTTGGCTGAATTTGTTTCTTAGATGTATCTGCAACATCCAGATGTATGTGTATGCACTTGTGGGATTCTCCTGGCCGACAGCTCTGGTGTATGTGCTGCTAACAATCACAAAAATGAAGTAGTAAGAGGGAACACTTGAGAATGATTCTGCAAGGATGATACTGCCCAGGAAGCAATTCTTTATGCGCAGGATAGTACCGTTTAGGGTAATATTCCTTGTCTATTTGTTATCATAGATTTCCTTTCTGATATTTTTCTATTCCAGGCTAGATTTAGGCAGTGCACTAGAATGCTGAAATAAAAGAAGCAGCGCAGTATTTTGACAGACACACCCCCACAATAAGCATTAAATTCTGAGAGATGTTTCTCTTTTCCTAATAAGTTGTTTAGGCTGTTTACAGGTTTTGTAAAATACTTATGGAGGTGAATTATCTGCAGCAGAGTTATCAGTGACCAGTTGAGACATTTAACCATTTAAAAAATGTGTATATGTGGTATCTGAAGATACCACACTGTGTAGAATTGGACAATATAAATGCCTTGTGTGATGTTTGTATGACTCTTCAAGGTTGAGCAGAGGAAGAGAGGAAATTCTAAAAAAGATAAAGGACAGGCAAATAGAGGCGGTTATCTCAATTGCTTTTTTTCTCTTTTTGTATTGTTTTTTTCTAAGCAAAGAGCTTGAGTGCAGCCAGCTCTCACATCAAGTGGACATTTGCCAGCCCCTTCAGGACACCCACTGAGGAAAAAAAATTCTTTCAGGAAGAATTTGAAAGCTTCATAATTAAAAGATTTGGTGTTTTTTGTTTTTAATACCTGCCTTCATTGCCCAGTAACCATGCTTTCAAAATGAACTCTGTTGGTGGATTGTTTTTTTTGTTTGCTTGTACGTTGTTAGCCTCTCCACTGTGCACGTCCTCAGTCAGGTTTGTTTCAACAGTTCTGCTACAGAGATTGATAGGATGCAGGTGCTCTAAGTTTTTAGAGGGAACAGACTCTTCTCCATTTGGTTTAGGTGTAGTTTTAATCCCATTCCCTTTCCTCCTCTTTTTAAATAATATTCTTTCCTTCTGCTTTTTTGCATTGGTGAGAAACAGACAGAGAATAGCTTTTCAGGTCTCTAGGGAGTGCTGCATCCTCAGCCTGAATGTGGGATGCTAAGAGAGACTTACTCTGAGCCAGGTCCTGCTCCCTGCTTGGAAATATTACAGCAAGCAGCCATGGCATCTGCAAGGCTGCTGTTGTTCAATCTGAACTACAAGAGTTTCTTTCTGTAAAGCTGAGTTTTTACACATCTGTGAAATATTTTTATTTTTCTGGGTTATGGGACACCTAGTGCCTCATTATCAAGTCCTCAACCAGTAGCAGTGATGCTGTGTTACTGCTATGGGTGTGTTGTCACTTTGATTAGTGGAGTTAAGGGGCTCAGCTGCATTCTACTTCCTCTAATATATATTCCTATCACAAATGTTATCTCAAGTTTGCAGTATAAATCAGGAATGTTTTTAACTGCATAGACCAAGGGATGTGAGAACTAGTCAAAGTGCTGGTAGAGCTAAAAGACTCACTGAACAGTTATCTTAAAGTTCAGAAAATGCTTTGGCTGTCTATTGAAATCAAGCCTCCAAGTGAGAGAGAAAAAGAAATATTGATCAGATTAATTCTCAGTTTTCATCCAAACTAGATCTGTTTAGCCATAATGCCATCTATTTGTGGAAATTAAAGGCATAAAATAAGTTAATTGTGGTAACTACTACAGATTTCTATTACATGTAACTATGAATGAACCTTGCATTCAGATCTCCTTGAAGTGAGGAAAAAAAATGTTTCAAAATATTAACAGTTTGCGTTTTTGGGTTTTTTAAATTAATTTCTGGGAGAAAATAAAAACATAAGAAATAACACTTGGGGGAAGAATATTCAGAGATTGCCAGAAATGGTAACATTCAAAACAACAAACTTCAACCAGAGAAATATCTTCTGGAAATCACAACTGTGTGGCTCATGTGTTTTTGACATTTTTTATGGGCTTGTGTAGTGTTGCATGATTACTGAGCTTTTACACTGTGCCCTTCATCATGCATGTGGTTTGAAGAATATGTAGGTAATAATTTCCTTTTCTTGTTTTGCTTAAAAGAAAAAATAAAGCAACAAACAAACAAGCTTTTCATAACATGAACAGGAAATATAAGGTAACTTATACATAAATTAGGAAAGCCTTATTTCTGCTTCATAAGACTGGTTTAACATTTTGATTGTAATATGTCTGCTCCCCAACAGAATCCCCAGAGGAGTTTACATAAATTCATTTAGTGATATTTGTTTAGAGGCTCCAAGGGAAACTTTAATTAAAGGAGGTTATCAAAGCTTAGAAGGTATCACTTCCAAAGCATCTATGCAGATGTGACAACTACAGTCAGCCTTCACATCTGCACAATAAAACTCTTCCTCAATCCCTTTTTTCTTTCCTTTTTTTAAAAAATTTTTCAGGGGTGTTGTGGTTTTGGGGTTGTTTTTTGTTGTTGTGGTTTAGTTTGTGTTGGTTTGTTTGGGTTTTTTTTGTGGGGGGGTTTTGTTTGTTTGTTTTGTTTTTTGGGGTTTTTTTTGAGAGCAGAAAAGGCAAATATCCTTCTTTTATGTAGGTAAGAGTGGGCATGATTCAAACATCCTACAGACTTGGGAAGGAGAGGGGTGGCTAGCACTTATTACTGCCTTGTCCTAGGCCATTGGTTAAACCTGTTTCCATTGCAAGCTTTGTTATTTTTACAATAGAGTTACAGAACATTTTGCCTTTTCTCTTACATACATATTTTCACTCTAATTATTTATACAGAGAAGTCATACATAAGATGATATAACTTCTGTAAGAGACAAGAAATATTTGGCAAAAAGAAAACATTTATCAGGGAGTCATGAGAATTCTGAAATTTCAGTGACAAATCTTTCCAGTTCTTTTATCTTTCAGTTTCTGACTTAGTTGAGAAACAGTGGTCTTGAAGTACAGACTCTATCCAAGAACAGTAACAACTGATTTGTGCTAAAATTGGTGTCCTAAAATGGAGCGGAAAACTTTCACAAATCTTGTATGCTAGGGTTGGAAGTATGGGATTTGATTACTGTCAATATTTAACAGATGACTGTTCAATTTATGTCTATGCAAAGTCCCTGGGATCCTGATGTTGATGCACATAAATATAGAATGCTTTGCTGCTTAAGAGAAAAATAAAATCTGGCATTATGTAGGTTTTTAGGACATTTCTCTTGGTACATAAGAGATATTCAGATTTCTGAAAAATGCTGAAATAATTTTGATTGTGCATCCCTGCTAAAACCAAATAAGTGGACAAGAATGTTTTGCAGAGTCCTATCTGGGAAGTGTATGGAAATGTTTGTAGTTGCCACCACGTTTATTTTTGCAGTGCAGAAAAGTACTTGAAGTCAAGAGATGGAAATATACCTGCACTAACTCCTTGGATTTGTTCTTCATGAGCTTATTTACAGCTGAAAAAATAAAAGGATATTGAGAGTGCCTGGAGCAGTGATGCTTGCATGGCCCATGTGATGTCATGGTTCTTCATAGGTAACACGGACTAAAAGATCTTGCACAGGTAACTCTATGTGAAATGGTGCTTTGATATTGGAATCACTTTGGAAATTGCTATTAAGTTAAGCCTCTGAGTAGCTGCACAAAGAGGTGGTACTTTGAACAAGCTCTGTATCATCAGGAAAAAGCAAGGTCTGGTATCTGGAAGCTGAGGAAATGTCAGACTGGGAATGCAGCATAATTTCTCAATAGTGAGACTAGACTACAAGTAGAATGCATAAATGTGTGGGTAATTTGGCAATTCTAGACATTTAGGTCAATATCACTTGGTTTTTGGTAAGATACTTTTTGTTCAAGCATATATAATATTCTCGGATATTATATTAAGAAAAGGTGACTAGATAATTTCAGCAATACAATAAATTTTTAGTTTCATCAAAAGGTATTTTAAGGGACTTTTTGTTTTGCTTTACAGTTTAATGGTAGTTTTCCATACTACATTGTAATGTGTACATTAATTTATTTAATGCTTGAGAGTTGGAGGCATGTCTTTCACACAATCCCATTGGTCCTGTTAACATCTTCACCTTTTGGATCCCAGGCTGCTCTCTTAGGAAGGCTTTGACAGTGATTTTTGGGTTTCCCCCAGCCCTAAAGATGCTATTTCTTCTGCTGCCTACACCAGAGTCCAAATGTTCTCAACATAGAACAGAGGCAAATGTTAATGAGTTTTTGTACTTCTGTCACTGCTCAAAATAGAACACAATTCATGAAAAAAAAAACACCTTTTCTTTATTATTCTTTCCAAGGCAAAGGTATTCAGTCCAGGTACTGAAACTTCCTATACATTTTGAATACAATTAGAGATAGCAGATGTTTTAATTTCAAGGAGTTTATTCAAGGTCCAGCTCTTGAGAAAAGAGCAAAAACTGTAGGTAGTGCAGTAGGCAGAAAGGCTAAAAGTCCTTATCTCTCCATTATAACAAATATCCTCTTACTTTTCTGTCCTCTTGGGAAAGGAGATGGGCTATATCTGCTCTCTTGGCTAAAGGTAGGGTCTTCTGTTTCTGAGAGTCATGAGTTTTCTTCCCCTATTCAATTTCCATGAACTCCCCACTTTGGAATTCAGATGACAAGAACTAGTTCAGGGTAAGATAATTTCTGTAAACTTGCTTACTGCCTCCAAAGTCTTGCATGTGTTCTTAAAGGATCTATTTGACTACATTCTGAAATGGACAAAAGTTATTGTGATGCTTTGTGGGCCCTCACGCAGTCTAACAGATTCTTTGTGTGTTGTACCAAATACTTGACTATATTAAAAAATTAAACAAACCACCAAAAGAAAACAAAGCAAGTTTTTAAACACATGAAATAATGCTATAATTTATGTCAAAACTTATACTAAAAATATGCATTATAGCACCAAGTAAACTTTATTTCAGATTTACTATTGCCACAGATTTGTTCTAGAATCTATGTTTTCAGTCAAACATGATGAAGGAACACTGGAAACATAGGGTAAAGCTTAATTTACATTGCCAGGAATTAGCCAAATATGCTAAAAAAAAAAAATAAAATGGAAGGGAAATAGAAATTACAGATACATAAACCAAGCACTGCATCTGTGTTTCCTGAAGGTATGCATCTTGAATGCTGCTGAAAATCCTTACTGTCATATATAATGATGTCTCAACAGGTTTAGGAGGTTTATTACACTTCAGAAATTATCCTGCATGGAATTAATTGTAGGTAATGATGAAATACAAGGGTAGTTTGAGTTCCTAGGTGTGCCAGAGCGGACTGGCTCATATCTGGGCTTGCTACAATAAATTCAGATAAATTTTGGGGAAGGAAGATGCAGATCTTAGGCAAGCTAAGAGAAATAGTTGCAGATATAAACAAAGATCAGTTTGTAGCAATATCAGAGAGCCCAATGACTAAAGAATCCTCAGTCTGGTGTTAGAGCTTTTACTGAACATCCACGTTGACTGGATTACATACATGGGCTTGCACAAGATAATTTAGCTGAAAGGGCACTTTTCCTTGGCTCTGAGCTGGGAAGAAGGGGAAGCTTCAGATACTGAAATTTTAGAAAAGAGAGAAGGAAATATAAAATGCATGTGTGTTTTTGTGGGTGAATTGAAATATCTGAGATCAATAAGAGTAACTCATGTCTTTATTATCTATTAAAAGGAAATGGGGAGATTTTTTGTTTTATTGCCTGATAATTGGGTCATGTTTTATGGAAGATGTGAACCTATTTAAAAACCACATTTTCATTTAAGCTAGTGGAATTTGAAGTGGGGGAAAGAGTCATCTTTGGAGTGGAAATCCTCTTTGTGTTCATGGGGGTTTTATTTTGGTTTTTGGGAGTCCTTTTATCTCTTCAAAATAACATATCTCCAATATGGTAAAACTTTATTCCTTACAGCCAGTTTCAGGAACTTGTTTAGTTTTATATGTAGCAGGCTATCTATAGGCATCACAAAGACAAGGTTTCTGTGAAAAACTGAAAATGAAGATATTTATCTTCACCTGTCAAGTTTGCTTTTTCTTTTTTTCAGAGAGAAGTGCTTTTTAAAAATTGCGTATATGTCTAGAAGACAGCCTAAAGCCCACTTAACATGGAATTAATCTAGATTCCTTTGTTTTCATAAAGATATTTATTGCTCTACATTGAACACAGCTATAAATATCAAACAACATGAATAAAATATTTTTGCAGTGGAAAATTCATTTGCATTTTTTGGTAATGATTTATTTCAGATACTAGTTAATCTGCTTTAAGTGCAAGTATGCTTTTACAGCATCCATACACTAATGAATTATTTATTAATCCATTTGTTTTAAATGTATCATAGTAATTTTTTTTTTAATTGCCATCTTTTAAAAATGTAAATCCCTCCAGTAATTAACCGCAGAAACAATGGTTATGGTGTCTCAAATTCCTCTCCCAATCCCAAAGCATCCTTATCCTTGGACTACAACGTATCTTTCTAGAGAAAATGCAGGTTGCAACCAAGACAGGCTCACAGGCCATGCAGTTCTGGAATGGGCCAGAGACTCCCAGCTGTCAGAGATGTTTTGGGTAGTACCCCTTCATGTAAGTTTGGGATCAGAAGAGATCTGGAAGCTCAAAGAGGAAAGTAAATACAATAATATTTAGCAGAAGTTCCATTAAGGATTTTTGCTTTCCTAGGAATATTGTCAATGCTATGGTCAATTTAAAGTATTTGAGCCATGATCTCTTAAGATTTTGTGCAACTCAAGTAAGAACTGGGTTACAGTAATGAAAAGATCAGACTAAGTCTCTTCAGGTGGTAAAGCAAGACATTTGTGTAATGAAGTTTTACCAAGCCAGCAAAATTAGAAGCTTATCCTTCCCAGAATGGGACTTCTACACTTCTTATGGGCTTTGGATGTAACAGAGAAAAACAGGATTTTGTTTGTGTTTGGTCACTTCTAAATTTATGCTAGAATGGGCATGACTGAAAAATGGGACAACAGATTTTAAAAAAAAACACCTACAGGCTCTGATGCCCTCAATTTTTGCAAGAGGTTTACAAAGGAAGCTTACTTTAACTCGTTTATTCATAAGATAAATTCAAGTTTATTTTTGACTGCCAATCTTCTCTGCCCCCCTCTCACCACAATTGTCATGGAAGGATAATTGGCAAGATAGTTGACCTCAAAATGTATTCACAAAATATTTCAATTAAAATCAACTCTTCTGCTTTACACTGGTATTTTGTCTATATTATGGGCTGTTAGGGTTGTGTAGTGGATTTTGGTTTCTTTGTGTTTTGTTTTTTTTGTTGTTGGAGGTGTAAGTGGTTGGGAAGGGTAGGGGTTTTTTTAATATAAAGTCAGGTTGAGATGCTTGTATTTTAAAAGCAGTAGCCAACATCTCTGACAGGGTCAATTGAAAATATATAAATATGAAAGGGCAGCTCTACTGAAATGAATGAACAACTTGTTCCAACTGGAGCTTTGCTCTAGTATTTTGTTTTTAAAATTCTATAAGCCTGCATGAAAATATGCTTATTTTTACAACCCAAAATAAACCTTTTTGCTGATACCCTGCAGGCTCATAAACAGCTTAAAAGCAATTCTGAGAGCTGATGTTATTAGCAACTGGAACTCTGTTTTGATTGACTGAGAGTATTAAACCAAGGACTCTCCATTGAACCTTGTAGCATTACATCAGTAACTCTGAGTAAAAATGAGATCATGCCATCATCCTTCTGCAATCTGAGCTTTGTATTGTACCCACTGCACACACACTTTCTAGCTTGGTTAGAATTGTCATCCTTTTGCTTTCATGGGAACTGATTTCACTAATAGGTTTAATATACAGTAGTGGTGCAGACTGTTTTCCATTGCCTTGTGGGTTTGGGTTTTTTTTATTTGCTACGTGAACTGTGGAGTGTGAAGTTAAGACTATAATATAGCTAACATGGGGTGAAGAATGAGCATGCTTCTGCTTTTATTTATTTTATTTTAGAAAGATCTAACAGTCCCCTGATCCCTTCTTAGCATTCAGATTTTTTAGAGGGAGAGTAAGATGACTCAGTAATCATGACACGACAGACTGACTTAAAGTCAGGGTTCATTTCCTACTTCTGCCATCAGTGTTATTTTGAGATTGTTAATCCTTATGTGCTCAGTTCCCTTGTGTATACAGTGTGGATAGCAAGAGCTTCTTGTCTGAAGTGATTTTAGGGTAAATTGATTTACTTCTGTAATATTTTGTTTTCAGCATTTAGGTTCACAGATGAAACTGTAACAGGAATTTAAAGGAGAAAAGTATGTAACGGACTATGAAGGGTAAAAAGGTGTCAAACCATCATGTAGTTGTCACCTGTAAAAATAATATCCGGTACACTGTTTTTCTCTTCTACATATGCTCGGCAACTCCCTTTCCTGTGCCCAGTGCTTTCATTGACTGGAATTTTTCTGTTGTAATGCTGTCAAGAAAGAGGGAAGTATTTGCCATAGCACATTTAGCTGACACCATGCCTTTGTTCCTCTGGCATGGTGTTGTGCCTAAGTCTCCCACAGATGCAGCTACTCTCAGATTTAGAGTATTTCACACCAGAGCAGCTCAGAGAAGACAGTAAAGAAGTGTAAATAGAGCACAAAAAATCCTGGCAGGATTATTTTTTGCCTTTATTTCTACCTGTTCAGTGGACAGAGATGTCATGACTAGTGTGTCATATACACAATGGCAGTATTTTAGGTTGGAAGTGGCTGAGATTTATATTGAGAAGACTTGTAGAGGAGAGATAAAGCTAACATACAGAGATTTTTATCCGTCTCAGTAATTAGGAGTGTTTGTGATCCTCTAAGGAAGTCAGCTTTAACACAATCATCAAACTTGATGAGTGATTATAATGTTGAAAATCATTTATTTTGCTCACAGATGAGCAAGGATCAGTGAAAACTGTGTTTGCAATTTAGACAAAGTTTGACAAACAGACCTCCTATCTTTAAAATTATTTGTAGCATGTGGTAATTTTTCCTGCAGTTTTCAAAGAGGGTTTGTATCTTGAGGCTTTATGTTATAGCTTTGAGATAATTTTGACAAAATGTATAGTTTTTGATTTGCAAAGGGAACTTTGTTTTCCAACTCCTTGCAATTTTAAAACTGAAGAGTTGCTGAGCTTGGCCCTCATAGACCAAGGAGGGTCTGTAGGGAGGATTAGGTAGAAATTTGGCTCTGTATGAGCCAAAGGATGTGCCTAGAAAAAGCTGATTTGGGAAGTAACCTTCTCTAGCACCTTAGGAATGGTGTAAGCAGAGGAACTTGAGATCCAGCAGATGGATGTATCTAAAGACTGGTTTGATTTTTATACACTGGTATCATGACTAAGGGATCACTAGAATTGGGGAAGACAGCAGGACAACAGCCCATTTTAATCCTGTCCCATTTTCACTTTCAACGGGACTTGAGGCAACATCTGAGAGAGAGACCTGTAGGAATGTGTCTTTGTTGCATGACTCCATTGCTTCTTTCTTTCTAAACTAAAAAGCATTAAAAGATTTTTTTCTGTATTGATTTTTTTTA
>WEKY01037878.1:0-20097 GCA_013390045.1 Picathartes gymnocephalus | reverse complement strand
CCTTGTCCTATCACTGCACGCCCCTGTCAAAAGCCTCTATGACTCTCTTGTAGCCCGCTTTAGGCACTGGAAGGGGCTATAAGGTCTCCCAAAGCTTTCTTTTCTCCAGGCTGAGTGGCCCCAATTCTCTCAGTCTTGCCTCACAGCAGAGGTGCTCCCTCCCTCTGATCATCTTTGTGGCCTCCTCTGGACTCCCTCAACAGGGCCGTGTCCCTCCCTCCTGTGCTGATGATCCAAGAACTGAATGCACTGCTCCGGCTGGGGGTTCAGTACATTGCCATTAAAACCATTTAGGCTGTAAACATTTTTCATGTTCTGAGCTCAGAAGAAAAAGCTTTGTTTTGCAGTTCAGCCTGGCATCTAGATACCTTAATCAACTCATGGAGATAATTTTCCAGCATTGCAGTGTAGAACTTTGAAAGATATTTCCAAGGATTATAGCTTATGTAAGATTGCAGTTATTTTTTCTGAGATCAAGAGACAATTGACAGTACACTATCTGGGTCTTTAATGATTTTCTCAAAATTAATTACTTCCTTTTTAATATAAAAATGTAAACATGGTCATCAATCTGCTATGAAAGAAACAATTCTCTGTTCAGGTGCTCAGCTACTGAATGAAAAAGTGCATTATACCTTTATTTATTTTGTTTAGGATACTTTTATTATGCAAATATCACAGCATTATATTTCAGTAAAATATACTCACATTTAAAGCAAGGATTTTACTTTTCTTCCTTAGCTGCTACAAAATTTGTTAAGGTTCCTTTTCTGGTAGGCACTCTGTAAAGAGAGCATGTTACGCTGAGCCAGCAGAGATTAGACTAAATGAGAACACACTTGCTATAAATTTAACAGGGTTCATTTTCTAAAGAGACTGCTTTATGCATTTGCAAATGGAAAGAAATAGAGCAGCAAGCTCCTAATTTTTCCTACACATATAAAACCTGAAATAGTGAATGTCTTGATTTAAATCTTCAAAGAAATATTATTTTTATTAGGTATGGAACAGAGTATAATGCTCAGAAAAAGGGAGAGATGATGGAAGATTTTTGTGTTTTGTACCTTCGATAAAAAATAACTCTTTGGTTTTTTACCTTTCCACAACATTTTTCTAAGTATTGGAGTGCAAATCACTGGATTGTAATGTTCTGTAAGCTTCTCCATTAGTGATTGTGTGCAGGTAAAACATTCCATAAGTTTCAATAGTGCATGTAAAATCTGTTTCTACAGCATGTTTTTTCCAGATTCGATCCATTTCCACTTCAAGTCACTAATAATAATTCTACTGGCTGGAATGCAACAGGATCACTAGATTGTATATCAATTGCTGTTAGCCCATGAGGTGATTGAGTTTAAAGGCAGGAATAGCCTTTCTAGCAATTGACTTTAAAAATATCCCAATTAGGTGGGTACTTGAAAGATAAGTACAAAAAAATTGTCTTTCTGCCCATTTCCTGCTTATAAGTCAGCTTTTGTGGGTATTGAACAGAGTAATGAAAATATAGTGCGTGGTCATGAATACTTGCTGTAGACTTTACAGAATTCTTTTTGTCAGAAAGTATGATATGCCATGAGTTTGGAGCTTTTAAGTTATATTATACAAACTTAGAGAGACTACTCTTTTCATATAGTAATATATAAACAAATATAATAAAATCAGGCTACTCAGAAGTTACATGTCTAGATAGGTCTTGGACAAAATGAACAGAAGGAAGCAGCAGCAGAATAAAGAAGCTATTAATGCAGCCAAAAGATATGTAAGATGCACTGCCTTGAACAAGGAAGTTAAGTACTTGTGGAAAAGAGATGTCAGAGAGTAATGACACTTCAAAAAACAATAAAATAATATCTGATTATAAGGATTACAATTAATGCATTTTCAGGCCTGATAAAATAACTTTTTCTTTATTTTTCTAGAAATAATAATTACATACTTGGGTAGCTAAACTTGAGATGGCACTAGGTTTTTTTTTTTTTCATTTATTTCATGGAAACTTTCTGCATGCTGTGTTACATTTTTAATAGAATTTTTCGACATAAAATCAGAAAACATTTTCATAATTTTATCTGCTTAACATCTTTCAAATCTGTTCATGGTTCTTCATGATAAAATTCCATATGTCTTTTCTCCCTCTTAATATTGCAATCTAATGTAGGGGTAGAATATCTTGTATAGAATATAGATAATAACCAGCAAAAATAGTGATTCAGCATTGTGTGAAAATAAAATTTTGGTTTGTTAATTTGTTACATATTATTCTGACATTAATATATGCTAATTTCACACTAGCTATATTCTGACTATCACATAGAGGAATATTTACTACTTTTTTACCCTTTAACAATTAGTCACATATAGAAGTCTTCTGCCAGGAAAATTGGCTGAACAAACAGAAACCAATCTTATTAAAAGCTGTACGTTTGCATATGAATGATGTATTTATATTCTGGAAGAAATTGGTGTGGCAGATTTGTGTTACTAAAAACTGGGATGTGTAACTTTCAAGGAAAATATTCTTTATGGATATTTTACTGTGTGCACTAACTTTATACTGGTTTTGTATATTTATTGCATCTTATTTGAATAATAATATTATTATGTTCATCTGGAAAATAGAAGAATAGAAAATGCCAAGAGAATGTGCATGGCAGGGGTTTCCAAGATCTGTGGGCACTGGAAATGCATTCAAATCGTTCAGTGTTTTGGTATCAGTGTCGTGTTCTTTGTCTGGGAGGAAGATTTTTCACCTCAGAGCATGGCCTGCAGAAGTCCTCCAAAAAACTGCACTACAGGGTGTGTTGAAATAAAATGACGAATTTATCTGTGTCTAGAATTTCAATTTAGAGGCTTGTCTGAGCATGACTTCATTGCAGAGGTCCTAAAAATCCTATGTCAAGGCTTCTAAGTCACTGAGGCCTCTGTAGCTTCCAGCTTCTGGGTATTTTCATTAGAAAGTCTCCTATCTCTGTGAGTTGTGTGGTTTTGTGGCATCATGGAAGTGATCATAGTCAATCACTTCTTTTCTCTGTATCAGTTGCCCCAAATGATATGCTGACCTGTAAGCAATTGAAATGTTCATGGTCAAACAAAAATAACTGATCTCAGTTCTCTATCTTTGCAACTGACATTTAATTACACACTGTTCTAAGTTTCCTGGACCTGGAGAAGAATCAGGACCCTATTATTTTCTGTGTAAAGACTTTTCTCTCAGTGCTACCAACAGGTTCTGTCTGTTCACCAGAGCGTTATTAAATAGGAAGTTCTGTTATTCTCCCCCTACCCAAATAAACTAACACAAGCTAAAATTGCTTAAATTATCATATACTAATGTCTGTAGAAATAGTAAAATGAAAGTGTAAGCATTTTCCTCAGTATTAGATATGGCTTTTGATGCAGATAATGATGACTCATTTCACTAAATATTTGGACTTCCATTTGCTTGTCTTACTAAACCAGATATTTATATAATTTTGTGCAGCCTGAGTAGATATTTAATTTAAAAGAATATTGAGAGTTAGATCCTTATTGGCAATGGAATAAATGAGGGAACATCAAATTACTCTTTCTAAGAGCATGTGCACACCATTTCAGGCCCCACGGCTTAACTGACAGCATGGGTGCACCTTGGGGAGGCCGGCACATCTTGGGAATGTGCTCTAGGAAATGAGGCACACACTTGACTAGAGGAAACTATTCCAGAAAATTTAGTGATCTTTTCAGGGGAAGATGAACATACCAGGTTTTTTTATATGTAGATTTGAAAAGAAATAAATGGTTTCTGCAACTGTAAGAAATTTCAAACTTTTCTTGTCCTGTGAAAGAAAATATAGTCTTCTAATATACTGTCTTCCTTTACTCTCATGTTTAGCTAACTGATACTTAGATTCCCAATTACAAATAAAATTCAACATTTTTTTTTTTCAAAATGGTTCCAAAGTTTTTCTGTTTAAATTTGCAACTCTCAGACACCCCAGATTTATGGATCATACATTCTTGAAGTAGATGATGCTTATTTAGGTATTGTGGCTTTGAGCCTTTACTCTGATAACATTGCATTCAAATAGGTGTAAATAGCCAAGAGCTGTTTAACCAATGTTGTATACTTCAATTGATTAGAATATTTTCCTTTCATAATACCAAAGCTAAATGAAATAACTTAGTAAGGACATTTCATTTTACAGTAGTGCTAAAGAAGCAATAAATGTTACATTATTACGTCAATGGCCTTATTTTCCCCACTTACTGTACTTTGATTTGTGTCTTTGGATATTCTTTGAATGAATAGTTTGGCTTCTTTTGCTTGAAACTAAGTCCAAATCTCCAGTCATGATGTTCTGTTCAGTCTGTGAAGCTAGAATGCAACCAGTCTAAAGTTAAACCTGGAAAAATGTATATCATAATCATAAGGTGCCCAACACAAGCTCTTCTGCCGTCCACATCAATTTCTGTGGTACATACTGATGTATAATAATTACTATATTTATTTATTATAGTGTTTAGAAACCAGGGGTTTGTGATTTGAGGAAGGCTTGGCTAACATTTTATTTTCTTTTTTCTTTAATGTATGAAACTAGCAATTTGCTGAAATCTATATATGTTTGCTTTTATAATTAAATCTGTGTCCACACAAGCAGTAAAGGAGTAAATGCAATTATTGCATTAGTTAGATATTGTCAAGATAAGTCTCTGATGTATTATTGACAGTGTACAAGGTCTTTGGAACTTATGAATTCTTAAATTAGTTTTAGTTATTAGACAAGGTGATGAAGCAAATATTCCATAATATACTTAGAGTCTTTGGAGAGCAGATTCGGCATAAAAGCTTGGATTGGAAACACTAAAATTACTATTTTATTGAATAACTTTTTTGGATATGCTTGAACATAAATACCACATAGATTTCTATGTATCAGTAGTCAAATCTTCTTATATATACGTAAAAGTAAATTTACAGCCCAGAGTCATATCTTCCATTTTAAACTACTACAGACACTAAATCTCTCCTTTCTATCTTTTATGGCTCTCATCCTCTGTAAACATGTATATGTACAATTGAACAAGACCATTGTGTGCCCAGAAACTTTAATGGGCTGTAAGATGTATGGAACTTCAAGGAGTCTGCTTGTCATCCTCATGGTTGTTTAAGTAGGTCTCAGAGTGTTACATGATCCCACTGCCCAGCTCTTGGTAATGGAACTATGGGTCTAATTTAATTTCAGTCTCTCCATAGACAGTGGAAAACCAGAATCAAAACAGATCCATGATCAAAACAGAAAGACTTCTTAGTTCAGGGACCTAGTTCAGGATGATAAGCTGTGTCCCCTTCACCCCCAACGTGAAATATCTTTCTAGAACCTGAAAGAAAGAGTAAGAAGTTTACAGAAGATACATAGAGAGACAGGAGCAGAGAGCCAATAAAGCTGTTTTCATTATCGATTTCACTTACTGTTGTGGTTCACCAATCATTGCCATTTTAAATTTTTAAACATCTCTATTGTTGAGAAAATAGAGATGTATGTCAAAGTAAATTCTTGCCTATAATGGTTTTCACTCTGAAGAAAGAGACAAGGGAATGTAAAAGCAGCAGCTGATTTTCTATCCCAAATACAGGTCCCAATGTGCCTAAAGGTTTGATCTCATTTTCATAGCAGCAGCAATTTTAACAAAAATGAGGAAAAAACCCCAACATTAACACTGATAGGAGACTCAATAGCACTGCATTTTTTGAACTGACAAAACTTTGAATATAATGTAACTGAAAACATATTTGTCAAATTGTAAACATTTCAGAAAATGGCTTTGCTCTGTGCATGACAGTAGACAAGCACTTTAAAATAACAGTTTTGTAGCTGAAAATACTGTATAGGATTAGCTTCACCTTCTAGAATTTAGTGAAATACCAGAAGGGTTGTTAATGTTTTAACTGTATGCAACAGTTTTCAGTGATTTGACTTTAGTCCATTCTAAACTGTATTAGCAGTAGTACCGCACTTCGTTAAAAGTTCACCTGAATAAAAATGCAGTGCCTGGAAAGCCACAGACTTCACGTTTTGTACAGCCACCAGCAGCAGTTCTCCTCCCTTTGCTGCTGTGGCTTCTCTCCGTCTCTTTTTCCAGGTAAATGAAAACCTGTGCACATGAATCTGCTTCAGCACACAAAGTCAAGACAGAGCTGCTTTTTCCCCAGACTGTTTTCCTTCCGCTTTACAATAAACAATGTTTTTCTTATGACCTGTTGGTGTTCAATTCCATCTTAGAGTTAGTTGAAGGAGGACAGTAATTTCTTTATGGCAGTGAATACTTAAGTGGCTTAATATAGTTATATAGCCTTTTTTTTTTTTTTTTTCTCATGAAATCTGAACCAAAAGTTTCCTTGCAGAGTAGCAGAGCTGGAGACTGTGCTGGGACACACCATGCTGGGTTGCCAGTTTTCTTATTTAGTCATCTACTACTGGCCGCTCCGGGAAGAAAACTGGATTTGATGAGATTCTGATCTGACAGAAGCCATTTCTGTGTTCTTTTATACCTTCAGAATGTGTCAAGTACAGTATGAACAGCTCTTTCATGAAATAAAAGTCCAGAAATATGTAATAAAATTCTGCAGCAAAAATATCAGTAATTTCTTCCCACTTTCTGTTTGTCCATGAGCCTTATTCCTACTCAAAATACAAAATGCTTAACCGTTCTGAAGCTCAGTGATGTCTGCAGCATACTGGCTGTTAGTGGCAGTTTGTAGATTGTATCTGCTCTTTGTGGCAAGCGTCCATTTGATTAGTATTACTGAAAAGGGGAAAGAGTTAAAGCTCCATAAAGTGTGTTTTAATGTTAATTTTAAATTTAATTAAAACAATAAATAGTTTAGCATCTTGAAATGATACCTGTTACTTCCTCTTGGGAGTCACTGCAAATCTTCTTGGGTTTTCACTGCAGAGATAGTAAAATATATAAAACTGGTTTTTTTCGAACACATATATGTATTTTAAAGTATAGATTTTAATTACTGTAGGTCCATAGGTTTTTGTCTCATCTAAATGCTAGAGAATTCTAATCATTAAAGCAACATGCATTTCAGAATTCTTATCTCCTAAGAGAAAATCCTGAGGTTTCTCTGAGGCAAGTATTTCTCTCGATTTGTTGGGCTTTGCAAATCCCACACAGAGTCCAATAGAAGCCTTGCAATGCCAAGTTGGCAGAGGCTGCAGTATTAGCTACAAGAAGGCTTAAGAAAGAGACTGTCAACATTTCCTCCTACAGACCCTAAATAGCCATGGGACATGAACGGAGCTTTGTATAAAAATGTGCTCTTGTCCAGCAAGTAGAGAAAATCAATTCTGAATTCATGCTATGGCGTATCATGACAGTGCCTCTACTCCTCTTCACTAGGTTTTTTCTCTGTAGAATTGCAGCAGAATATAGTCTCAGCCTGCCCTTTTTTAGTGTTCATAATTTCATTTGACTTAATGGTTTCTAGTGGAAAGACAAGGATTAGCTTTTGAAAGAATAATATCTCTCATTGTCTCACCTCTGTCATAAATAAAGAGACAGATAGACTGAAAAAAATGCAGATAGTTAGGAACAGTGAAGTACATTAAGCTTAGAAAGCACTGGATCATGATTCCACTTCATCATTTCATTTTAGGAATAACTCAAATTCAAAGTCTGTGACATGAGCAAAAATGCTGCTGCTTCTGGCCCAGTGGACATAAATCCATGTATCTGTGCTGCTTTCCTTCTTCTCTTTAAGCAGTCAGATCCCTTTGTGATGAATGCCTTTGTTTTCT
The DNA here is from genome assembly GCA_013390045.1 of Picathartes gymnocephalus. NCBI lineage: Eukaryota > Metazoa > Chordata > Aves > Passeriformes > Picathartidae > Picathartes > Picathartes gymnocephalus. Next base: position 12,313 of record WEKY01037878.1, on the reverse strand, counting down.
TCCACCTGTCCGGTAGACTGGTTGTTATATATTGCCGTGGAACATCATCTCATTTTAAATAGAATTCAAGATTGTCATCTTTGAAAACAAGCTACTATAATGTCACTATGCAAGATTAGACGTTCAGCCTTTTCCTATGACAACTGCCAGTGAAACAGACGTTCACAAGGCATTATTTTGTTAATTTCTTACATTCTATAAAATACAACAGCTACCTGAGAGTAAACAGTTTCTATTAAATGAAACTTCAAATATTAATTTTGTAGTTCCTGAACTGTTAAACAAAACGTAAAGAACAATTAAACTAGGACTGATATTTTTTTGGCTGTGTGTAAGAATACATTTTTGAACAACATAAGTCTCCTTCTGCCATGGTATTTCAACTACCATGTAAGCAAAAATATTTAATTTTGAACAGATTTTTTGTTTTCTTCACACAACAGTAGAAGAGCTCTTACATGTTCTAGCTCAATATGGGTGTGCTTGTTTTAGGCGCTGATTTGTTCTCATCAAATTATTTAAATTTTGTGTCAGAAACCTGAAGACTTTTATCTAGGAATCCACCATTTGGATTTGTAACAAGTTAATTTTATGCATGTCTCTACTCATTAGAATAAAGCTTTTTTTTTTTTTTTAAATTATTTTGGAGGCATTTATTTTGTGAAATGATAGTGATATATTGCAGCAAGGTGACTTTTCTGAAATCAAGCTTCTCTTATGAACTTCTGATGTGATATTTCAAAATTAAGTTTTTCTTTAAACTTAAAATGGTAAATCAAATCTCTGTCATCATGAGGAAGAAAAAGGCCCTGGGGAGTCTTCTTTTGACCTTTCAAACCCTAAATGCTTACATTTTTTAGGACTTCTGAAGGTAAATAGAAGAAAATAACATTTCTTGCCCCTCAAAAGAGTACATTTTTCCAGCTGCTTCACAACTCAGCTATTACATTGGTAATGTTCAGCAGACTTTTTTTCCATACTCTGGAAATCATTTCTTCTTGGCTCTTTTTATTTTCTGTTCATTTCACTTAGGCTTTCATACTCATATTTGATTTTAATAGAGATTCCAATCTTTATAATTTCACTTTTCTTGTTGACACCTCTTTGTAAAGACATTTCATTAGTCTTTACTGCATTTATGATTGATTGGCTTGTGCTGGTATTTATTTTGGGGACTCTGTGACACTGAATGTCTGAGGCAGGGATACCATTCTGGAATAAGTTATCTGTCTTGAGGTGTCTACCACAGCTCTGCTATGTGTTCAAAATTTCATTATCATAAATGGGCACCTGCTAAATTAAATATGTAGGGAGCAATTGCTCTGCTTCTGAAGTGCTCACATTGAGTAGTAAAATGCATTTCTTGCCTCAGGCCAGTGCCGGCATTGACTAGGGGTGGGATTTTCATGTGGCCACAGTTGGCATTTGGGGTGTGCTAGGGTAGCTGAGGCACCCTGGTGCTGCTGTGAGGCACAGCCTGCAGGGACGTGCCCCTCCCTGGCTGATGTGAACGGGGGATGCCTTTTCCTCTGACCATAAATGCATCTGCTCAGGCTGCTGAGCCAGGCTGCTGTGCAGGGTGTGCTGGCTGCCAGTGCAGTGCTTGACACACTGCTTAGTATTGCTGCCTGATAATATCTGTATAAAGCTATTTAACTATTTTGAGGTAGAAGCTTCTGTTGGTAAACAAGTTTATTCCTCTCCAAGTGAAAGAGATTTGTGTCTTTAGAGCTGTATGAGTACTTAAGAGAAGCACATGCTGAAGCACCTGTAAATGTCGGTTTCTTATGTTTTCATGGATTTATATTCCTAACTTCATGTTCAAATTGAGGGACTGACTTTTTGCCTATTTAGTTTTTCCTTTAGTACAAGCATTGAGATACTTGACTAGATCTAGAATACTTTGTACTTTATTTTGCTTTTTATTTATATCTAAAGGTAAGATGATAAATTACTAACAAAGCCAAGTAAATAAAACAGACAAAAACTTTTCTAATGGATACAGAAAGAAATATCTGATTTTATTACAGTCAGAATGAAGTCAGGCTCTGTTGTTTGAGTTTATGTAAAGATAATAAGAACTTCTGTAAATGTTATTTAAAAAGAAATATAAGATTTATAATGTTACCAGATAAAGTCACTTTTTTCCTAGGATGTGCATCATCTTGGATTGCTGGATTGCCAATTTGACTATCGTGTTGTCAGAAACTGCAAAAACATCATTTTATCAGCAGAGATTGTTTCAGTCGCATTTGCTTTCGGTTACTAAGACCATATTATGAGTGGGTTTGTCTGTGTAGGTTTGTCCCCACATCAGATTGTAAATTAAGAATGACAGAAGATAAAAGCCGTTTAGTTTTATCATTTTTAAACCAAAATAAAGCTGTTTGATGAATGACAATAAAATATCACACAACTGCCAATGTTACTAATTAGTAGGATTTACAGGTTTTAATATATTCAGCAGTATGACTTGTGTTTGTGGCTAAAAAGGAATGCTAATGATCTGTGTAGTGTTAAAATACAAATACTGCATTGTCAAAAACTGTTATAAATGTAAAGACTCATTTGTGCAAAATCTGTAAGGACAAATAAATACAGCTATAACTCCCAAATAAGTTATTTTCTTCTCACTTATGTGTGCAGAAAATTTGTTCCAAATCAAAGTATGGCTATTTTCTTATGTTTATTTTCACATGAGTTTCTTGATTAGTTTTGGAATTTTTGTACTGATTTGCTTTCTGTTTCGAGAGAAAATGAGTCTCAAGTGAAGTGAAGTAAATAAAATAGATGGAAACAGGAGTGCATTTGACTTCAACATTCTTTGAGAATTCTCTGATTACATTTTGTATTTACTTGTTTATCTAACTTAGGTCCAGCTCTTCTTCTACTGAAATTAATCTCAATTTCTTCATTTATTGTGGTGGTTATGAGTTTCACTTTCCATTTTTCTGGTAATAACTCCCTTGAAAATTAACCAATACCTTTTGTTTTCTAAAAAAAGGAAATTAGCCAAGGAATAATTGCCTTTTTTTTTTTTTTTAAACAGTGAACACAAACATCTTTTTAACTGCACATAATAATCATACATAAAGTATGTGCATAAAACTATGTATGATAATATTAAATTCTTTCCTTCAAGAGGAATAAGGCATTTCAATTCTTGGTATAGCTCTTCAGCCTTCTAATTTTCTAATTTTCTCAAGTGAGTCATGGGAGACAAGCAAATGTTAATTCAAAGATGCAATGATGTATCAGATATTTAATCACTCAAAATAAAAAGACTCCACTTAAGAGGAAAATATAAAGATTTAGGAGAAAGTGATTGAAGAGGAAGTTGTTCTAGTAGAAATAGAGAGGAAAAGGAGACTCTCACTCAAGTTTAGGCTTTCCTTGGAATTTACATCTCTCCAGGCAAAGAACAACAGAGAATCAACTGTCAGCTGTGTTCACCTGTTGCTCAAACAGTCATTATTGGCAAATTTATCCACTGGTGTTTTAGCACCAAAATATTCTTGAGGTTTGAGATATTGATAAATGTCCAATAATGGTATTTGTCATATGGCAGCACTTAAGAAGGGATAGCAGTATTCTAATCTTCTCTGAGTCCAGGTTTGTCTATCTTTAAGCTTCATATAAGTTTGGAGGACAGTAGTCCAAAGACCACTCAAGATGGAAAGAGGAAGAGTTGAGAAGATCTTATTGCAATGTTACAATGTTTTGGCACTGTTTGGATTTTGTAGAATAAATGATATTTGAGAGACAAGGATTGATAAAAAAATGAAGAAACTGAAAGTCCGACTGAAGCTGGGAACTTTGCTAAGGAACATGATGAATAACATTTAGAGGGCAATGAGGCCAAGTCAAGATGGCAAGCCTAAAGAAATTTGGGGAAAAAAAAGCTATATTGCAAAACTGGAAGACCTTGCATGTAGGAAATCAATCCAATGCAAGCTACAGAAGCCTGCATAAGAAACTGAAAGATAAGAGGAGGAAGAGAAGGAACTGACTTAGCAAAGGATTAGGCTTTAGATAGGGTTACAGCTGTAATTTCTACCTATCAATGAATTTGATGCAGCTCCCTAAAAGCTCATTTGTCTATGACAACTTATTACAGACATATTACTCTGAAAGAAATAAGGACTTTTAAATATAAAGTTAGATGTCTGAGAGTTAGATTATCCTTCCTTCCTCTTGCAGAATTCTCTTGATTTATTGAGACCTTTGACTAAATCACTAATAGAGTAGTCTTCTTTTATTTGATAGAATGATGCAAAACAAATTTTAAAAAATCTGTATCCTAGAGGAAGAAGGAAACAACTTTCTTCAACATAATTAGACAGCAGCAACTGCACCTTGAGTTAGGGGACTTGTAAGAGTAAAAAGATAAGATGTTCAGATAGTGGAAAGACAACAAAACTGAGAAATGGAGTTCAGTAGCAACTGTTGCCTCTATGAGAAGGACAGAAAATAAATTCCTTTGAAAAGAAAGATTAAACAAGACTTGATTACTTTATCAACTGTGAATATTTATCTTTTATGGGAAGAATACCAGTCACCTACTATGCCTGCTGCTAATAGTAGTACTCCTACCAAAACATACTTGACACTTAATTATTGCACATGCTGCACTTAGTTGTCTAAAATCTGAACTGTATAGTTTCAAAGCTGCATTTTTAAGTAGAATTTTGATTAAACAATATTCCTTGATCTCTTTTTCTTGGATAAGCAAAGATGAATTTTTCATTTCCGAGTCATGTCCACCACCTTCTTAGTCATCTGGTGACAAATTCTCATGTTGCTGGTCATGTCTAAATACAGTCAGAATATAGTGAAGTATTTTGTGATGTATGTAATTTGAAAATGCGTGCTCTTTTTTTAAAAGGTGTATTTCTGTATGGTTATGTTTTCACTGTAAAGTAAATTCATGTTCTTAAGGACAATCAAGATGTATCAATCTGTGAGTGTCATACTGAATTTAATAAGTACTGGTTGGCTGTCTTTTTTAAGATCAATTTGAACCTGGGGCATGGAGATTTTGTAAAACACATTTTGCAAAACATTGGAAAAGCATCTGTGTACTATATGTTGGCAGAGGAAATGGACATTTTTGAGCGAAATGAAACCAAATATTTTGATTCCTCACAGTCTAACTCTCGTGACTCATGTCACTTTTTTATCCTGTCTATTTATTCTAAAGTTAGTGATTTATAACTGAGTTCGTTGAAGTCTCTAGTGATCTGCAGAGGGCATTGTGCTTCTGATCCCACTTTTTGATCCTGTATTCATCAGTAAGACTCTCTTCACAGTTTTTGAAAGTGAGAAACTACACGTGGGAGAAAAGAAATCTTTGCAGAGCTACCCTTGAGTGCAATAGGGCTTTCCTTTATGTATATTTAATATTGCTTCAAAAATTAGGTACAGTTTCCTCAGTCCCACAGCCATGTGTCAGTTCCAGCAGTTATGTGGATACTGACTTTGCTGTCAGGATGTGAAGGGAGGAGCTGGATGTAGGCTGCTCTCCCTGCTCTCTGCTCAGGTGAGTATTGTGTGTGGCTGTGAGAGGGCACCAGCAGCTGCATGTACCCAACTAAGTTAGTCATTCTCTTTAGAGCAATGGAGTGGAGAAAAATTATAACATAAACCTTTTTGTAGTGTTGTCCCAAATGGTTGGAAAAATACAGGATTATTGCCACTGTCATGGATATTTTTCATCAGATTTTAAAGGTCAGGATGATAGGCAAGCTATTGACTTTCCTTTCAAAATGTAATATGTGTTAAATGATACATAATTGCTTGGAGTATACAGTAAAATTATTGCAAGGAAAAAGTTGAGCCTTTGGTGATTGCCCAAAAAGCCTTTGCTGCTTTTCATTGCAAAGAAGTCTTGATATCAAACAGCTTGCTATGCAATTAAAATATTTCTGAAAGAAAATTCATTTCATCTACCATAAAGCCTGCTTATACAAGAAAGGACTTGAGTGAAATAATTTTATAGTCCTGTAGTTACTGATTCTGGCTGTACTGATCCAGAGAATTGTTGGCTTTCAATTACTTCAGTGGGAGGTAAATGCACTCATGATTTTAAGAGCAGGACATTTGCCAAAAATCATAAATATATAAAAGAGACCTACTGTATCTGGAAGCACAAGTTTTTATTGCCAGTCACTTTACCACCTGGACTATTCTAGCAGAAAACATGTTCATCCATATAGAAAACTCTCTGCAGACAGCTCAAAACTCTGATATAGTGACTGGGAAAACTCTCCTGTGAATTAAGTATTTGTAAGTTAGTTGTCCATTCGAAGTTATTTCTCTCATTTTAGTTACCCCAAATTTTTTATGTGTATTTTTTTTTTCTTCACATGTTATTGCTAGCAGAGCAACAGGTATATTGTCTAGGTGTCATTTTCTAGAGTCAGGGTGCACAGAATATTGTTAGCTTGGAGCCAGATTCATCTATCAGTCTCAAAAGTATAGAATATTTCTGTTGTACTTGAGATTTTATTTAATCATTTACTTGAACTAATATAATTTCATTTATTTTTAAATTAGGATCCACCATTTAAAGTTTATAAGTGTTCTAGATAATACTGAAACTAAAAAAGCGTGTTTCCTGAATATGGCTTTCCCAAATACTATTTTAAGTATCATCCTACCCTGTCAAATGGGCATCTAATAAGAATGATTTACCATTTTCCTTACATATGAAAATAAATAAAAGATGTAGAGAAAGAAAAGCAGCATGGAAGGCAATCAAAACTCTTTTAAAAAAGCAGGCCTGTTCCATTTTCACCCCCAAAATTACTATTTTCAGTTTACATGTTTAGAACAAGGGTACCCTGAGTGTACCAGCTCTTCATGAAAATAGTGACTTAGAAACAGCCTTTCTCAACTTTTCTCTTAGACTAAGGAATTTCAGAAACTGCAACCACCATTGCTCATACCACTGTCTGGTAACAAAGATGAAAAGTAGCATGACTTCTCACACTTGTATATTGTTGATTCATTAGCAGGAAATTATTTGTTCTCTTTTCAGAATCCTGTGCTAATTACTCGAAAAGAAAAAGACATTTCCCTCAGTAACATTGGCATAGATCCAATGACTTTAAAATTGTTACTCCTTGATGTTAAAGTTCATCGCATGCAAGTTTAACAGAAACTGGCCTTTGACAAGAGATTCATTGGCTATACCCTACTTTTGTGTCCTATTAAAAATAAATTCCTATATCATACCTTTTTCCAACATGTAGCATGACAGTTCCAACTACCAAAAGGAAAATAAATTAACAGTGTAAAAAATCAGATATGTCAGGGTTAATATTGGACCAGTGATTCATTTTTACATCTTCTATATTTTGTATTAAGGGAAATGATTCATTGCTAATATAAGTCTAAGTGATTTTAACATCTATCCTAGAGGTATTACAGGTGTTTCAGCCTCTTCCATTTATTAAAACATTTTGTATTTATCTCTCGAGTATCTTCCTTCAAAAGGGATATCTGCTGCATTTCTGCATCATATCCAGCATCAATCACTTTGATTAGGGTCTCACTCCACAAACCAAACAGCTTTTCTTCCATGGCAGCTCCATATGTTTGCTGCAGCTGCTACAGTTTCCAGGCAGAATGTGACCATACTCTGTTCAGACTTTGTGTCCCTGTCAAAGTGGCAGGAAATTTTTCCTCTCTGCTTTGATTTGCCTTGAAGTCGAGTGACTTGAAATCTGCCCTACAGCTAGACTAGGGTTGTCTACAAAAACATACATGAAGTTGCATCTGTGTTATTTTTTCACAACTATGAATCCAAAGAGTGCTCACTGCCAAGGCTTGTTCCCACAGCACAGATTGAATATCAGGTCAAAGGAGTTTCATTGCTGGAGAGGTTCCTCCATGGAGTTTTTAGCCCAGATCCAATGATAGAAGAATGCTGTCATAGCTATGAGCATAAAATATATTGAGATTTATTAATGATTTTATGGTTTCTAAGTCAGGAAAGTATTTCTCTTTTGTTGATTATTATTTTTTTGTCTTGCACTAAGACAGTATGTAAAGCTGCTCTACACTGTACCCTGCACTACTGCACAGTGTCCTGTACAGTACTAATAAGTACTGCCACAGTACACTGAACACAGTGCAAAGAAGATACCAATTAGGAGATCCATCTCTATTTGGAGAAATACTACATATTTCCAGGAAGGGCACCTTGAAGATCCCCAGCTTACTCTGATTTCATTACATCTAAGATGAAAGAGATAACTCAGGTTATTAAAACATATGTATGACTGTGACTAAAATGCCACACCAGTAAAGAGAGATGATTTTTTTTTTTCTTTTTAAATTCTGATCACTGGCTAAGTCTGACAGTAGTCAGCATTGTAAGAGCTTTATTCATCCTGAAAACATGCACTTGTTCAGCACCTAGGCGTTGCTGTGTCACTTTTGATTGCCTTTCTTTAGCTGGCTACAAAAATAAATATGCAATGGATCATTACCTTTTGGTGACAAAGAACACAATTTGGCATGCCTTAAATATGCTTTTAATGAAATTTGTAATAGTGCACAAGTTCTGACGACAAGTATTTTTAAAAGCCCTGTGAGTCCATAAACTCAGGTTGACAATTAAGTTTCGACACAGATGAATGAATGCAATCTAGTCACTTCACTAGAGGTGTGAAAAATGACTTCAATATCAGAGTATCTTACTGTTCACTGATCCTCTATCTCTGTGATTCCACATTACTATTCTGGTTTTAGGAACTCAGTAGTTGGAGAGGAAAGTTGTTCCTGATGATACCTAGGCAGTGTTTCTCTGTGTGTGGCACCAGGGTGACTGTAAATAGTTGAGCTGTCACAGCACAGAATTTTCCTCTTTCCCACCAAGAAAGAAAAGCAGCAAGCACATGCAGACTATCAAACACATGCACCATGGCAGCAATGCAGCAACTCTTGCAGGACTTAAGACTGTTTTCATAAGGAAAGTAGCTCAGTGAAAAATCCTTCTCAAAGTACAAAACAGTATTTAGTATTTTTTATTGATTGATGCAGGTCTCTATAGAAACAAAAGTATCTGGGTTTTGGTTTTAAATTTCCTGATGAAATGCTTAGCCTTTTCACTGAAGGCAGAAGTTTTCTATCCTATTTCAAAGTCAAATTAACTTTTTGTTGTTATAGTAAGAAGGCTTTCTAAAAAATTATCTTGGTTATTGCAAAAGGAGTGTTCTTGAACTCCTGGATGGAAATAAGAAAAGTACATTTTTTATCTGTATGAACACCCTTGTCCAACAAAGCACTTAACTTTAAAGTGGTAATAAAGCCACAGATTTCAGAGAAACTTAAGTTCTGCTCTGAACAAGGTTGTAGAGGGAACATTTTTAATTATTAAATTAGCAGAGGGATGTATTTAACTTTAGTTTTGTGCTCTGTTCCTCACATGCCCCTTTTCCTAGTCATTAAGCACTAAAGTGAGGGTTCTTGTTCTTTAAGTGTGGAATAGGAAATGGGAGGAATGAAAACCTGCTGAAAACACTAGGGAGGGGGAAAAAGCTCGTCTGGGGAGTCCCAAACCACTGGTGCCTGGTAGTGCCCTTGAGTTTCCAGGGGCTCAAGTCCTGTGTTGAGCCCTTCAGCAGTAATTGCAGTCTGGCAATGTTATAAGATGTGAACAACTAATATAATTTCTGGTCCCTCAGGAAGATTAAATGCTTGCAGATTTGTGCTGGCTGTAAACCAGTTCCAGATCCAAATGCTGTAATTCTAGCTAAAATTGTCTTCCCTCTGTAACTATGACACAAATGACATTAGGAAATCCTTTGTGGTTATTGGCTTGGACCTCAAATGCCAACACTTTACAGAGCAGGCCCCTTCTCTAACTCAGATTACAAAGAACTTTTAAAGTAGAAAGTGTATATTACTTGTTAGCAAGGAATCAAAGCAGCTGTATGATAAATGTTTTCAGAATGTAATTAATGGTTATTGTGTGTAGGAATTATGAACGGTGAGAAACGTACTGCAGTGTATATGAATAATTCAGATGTCATCAAAAAATCTAAATATTTCTGGTAATTGTTGCCAATTAAAAACCAAATTTACTTTTTTTTTACTCTAGGTGCTGTTACTTAGGTATGTTTTGATTGTGGTGAGTCAAAATCTAGTCATAGAATCACACTAAAGAGGAAAGATTTTCTGCTAGATTTTCTAGAATGTCAGCAGTCAATGGATGTATATTGAACACCTATATTTGTATTCCATTAAATAAAAAAGCAAAGTTAATTTAAAGGTAAACTTATCTTACCTGTGCACAAAGTCAATCAGTTACTCATATCTATTCAACAAAGTGCTTTAGTTGTACTTATGTTAAGAAGTAGCATGTAATTTTGTAGTCAGTAAGGCTCTTTTGAAGCTTTTCAGACCAGAAACGGGGCATCATGCTGCTCCCCCCCCACAACCACTGACTACGGTGGTTCCTCATTAGGATTAAATATAAAATCTATTGCTTTCTTGTTCTACTGTGTACGTAAATCTTTGTACGAAGTATTGTACTTTGTAACACAATATTTGAATGAAACCAACAAAAATCTAAATTAAGATGGGAACAATGAGACGGACAGCTTCCAGATTAGACATCGTATATCCTAGACTCAAGTGGTTACCATGAAAACTCCATAGGTCTCAAGCACTTGGATCCTGTATCACTTAATACTTGGCAATATTTTATTTCATGTGTTCAAATGAATTCTCAGTAGCTGTAATGAATCCTTTCCTTTCTGGCAGCGAATTATATGATTCCCTAATATTGACTCAGTTCCCTTGAATATTCAATGCAAAATCATTGGAGATTTGTTAAGAGGAGAATTAACATGTACCAAAAAGGAATTGCATCAGGGAGATTATATTTGCTAATAGATTTCTTTTTTATGCTATGCTAAATTATATTCTTTCTCTATAAATCTTTATTAAACACTGCCAATTCAGCATCTTTAACCTGATTGTTTCATTTGCATGCTTTGCCTTTGTGATTGGATTACAGTTTGTTGTACTTTACTCTTTATAATCATCTCTCTGGAGATTATGCATTATTACTAAATATTCAATTTACTTTGTCCAGTATTTGAGTATAAGGTATTGAGTCAATAATACACAAAAGTATTTTTCTGCTTCTTTAAGCCCTTCTGCGACCCTTCACCTCAGACTCTGTAACTGTGGAAAAAATTAACTGGCATTAATTTTTGTGCCCAAATTTCAAAAATCTTTTAATATACTCTCAAGGAAAGCAAATTAGCACAGGGAAACAAATAATGATAAAATATACAAGAATATATCAAAGGTAAATGACAATTATTTAAATATGCTTTTATAGCAAATAAAAACCCCAACCCTATAAAACAAATACAATGTCTGACTTACCTAGATTTATATCAATAATTTGCTCAATTGCTACAGTAGAGTGACTTAAGTTGTACCTCATAGAAATAAAGTGAAGAGCTAGAAGAAAGATGAAGAACTGGCTAACCAAGTGAATGCAAAATGTTTATATTAAGAGTTCTCTAAATGGGGATTAGTAATGAAATTTTTCAGGGATAATTTTTCATATTCATCCTCATTAGTATGTTGATTAATGACATTACAGGAAGAATGACAAATATTCCAAAGGGACCTTTGGTGATATTAAAGAGAGCTGGGGCAGTTCACAGCTAATGATACAATCCAAAAGCACATCAGTTAGAGATGGCAGTTCAGGAAACATCTCTCATTGAATCAGTCTCTTAGGGATGACCTAACTGCAGGTATTATATACCTCTGGAAAAGTCTGTCCTGATTTTAGTCATTGATAGGACCTCACTTATAGAACTGTTTATATTCTGGTCTCTGAAGTTAAAGAACACAGTCTCTCCACAAGTAGCCACAGGAACAAGATAAGGGGCACCGAGTACAGATTGCACTGGGATAGAATATCTCAACATAAGAAAGAAATTTTTACAGCAGGAACAATCAATCACTGCAACAACCTCCCAAAAGACATAGAATCACAGTTGAATCATAGAATGGTTTGGGTTGGAAGTAGACTTTGAAGATCATCTAGTTCTAAACCCTCTGCCATGGGCAGGGGCACCTTCCACTAGACCAGGTTGCTCAGAGCCCCATCCAGCCTGTCCTTGAACACTTCCAGGGATGGGGCATCCACAACTTCTCTGTTCCACTGCATACCTTCATATACCTAATCTAAATCCAATCTCTTTCAGTCTGAAGCCATTCTGCCTTGTCCTGTCACTATGTGCCCTGGTAAATTCTCTTGCCCCATCTTTCCTGTAAG
>WEKY01037877.1:0-30437 GCA_013390045.1 Picathartes gymnocephalus | reverse complement strand
TGAACACCTTCCTGCCCATGGGACATGGCAAAGGAATTCTTAATTCTGCTTTGTTTGTGCACACAGTTTCTCTTTTACCTATTTAACTGTCTTGATCTCAAATGACAAGTTTTCTCACTCTTCCTCTTCTCTCTCCCTCTGGAGGGTGAGTGAGTGAGTGGCTGGGGCTTAGTTGCTGACTGGGGTGAAACCACTACATGTGAACAGGACTAGGCACAATGGCTCAGGAGTCTTTGGTGGATCCCTGCAGAAACTTGGGTTGTTAAGCAATCTGATTTGTCTTTCAGTCATACCCAAACTCATCAACTAGAGTTAAGTCTCATCCATTACAGCTCAAGTTCTTCCTGAAAGCCAAAGCTAAGGACAACAGAAAAGCTGTCTTCCTTCCAGCAAATCTTTAACCCATTCAACAAGAAAAAACAGAATTGAAGCCCAGGTACCTTCAACTCCTAAATATGTCCTGATGAAGAAACCGTGCATAATATTTTTTCCTGTGCTTGTTTCAGCTTGCTAGTGATTGAAATAGTCTTCTTGAAGCAGCTGGTAATGATTAGATTTTCATGGTTGGATTTATCTCTTATACCAGCCTGAATTGCAAATTTTACTCAGCTGCAAAATACAAAGCAACCCACGAAAAGAATCCAGTCCATGAAAGCCCTTGGGTTTGTTGCTCACATTTTGCTAGGCTTCTGTTAGTGGGTGACAATTTTCCTACTTGGCATGTGGACAGAGGAAGACACAGTTGCTCACATAACAGAGCACCTTGGCTCTACCAATCCTCGCTGGGAATCAGGGAAGTTCTCCACCCTTCTAAAAATAAACCACTAGTGGAAAAGGCTAGCTGGTTATTCTGAGAAATCCCAGAAAAAAAATATTTGAATGTTTCTAAATTTCTTAGGGGATTTCTGATGGACTTAACAATTTCTGATCTTTTTCTTTTGATGTTCTCGTAAGCAGGAATACTCAATATTTTAACTTTATTTTACTAAAAATGTGTGCTTTAGAAGGCATATCTTTACAATTTTTAGAAACCTGAGAGAGGCATGTCCTCTGATTAAAAGTAATCCTATTCAGAAAATGGCATTGCAAACATTAAACTTCCTAAGTACAATGGTACCATCTCACCACTATCATCATAAAGACAAAAAATTGAGTTCTTAATTACTGTAATGGTTGGAAGAAGAGGAAAAAAGTACCTCATTTAAGAGCTAGAAAGTTCAAACCATTCCCTTGTAAACGCCATATTCCTTCTCTTAGGAAAAAGAACCTTCTGTTTCTGTTCTTTAAAGAAGTTGATAGGAAGTTGGCCAAGAGGAAAGGAGTAATTATAGCAAATGACACATTGATAATGAGCATAATGTGAGTTTAAAAACCTTCCTCAGTAACAGCCTAGCAAAAAAAAAAAGTTTCATTGGACTCTGAAAGGAGACACTCTGTACCCATGTTCAGGAATTTACAGTAAGTACTAAATACTTTTGCTTTGAGTACCTAAGTGCAGCAGTACCTATGGTCTTTGCTGATTGTCATTATAATGAGGAATTTTTTTCTTTATTCAAATGATAGTTAGTTTAGACCCTCAGCAGTAGCGAAATATCTGTTTAGGCCCTTATAGTAGTTTCAAAGATGAACACTCAAAGGGGACAAAAACATCTACAATTCCTTTAAGGTCATGATAAAGCATGGCAAGTTGCTGGCTAAAACATACTGAGTATTTCTGTGTGGTTCTCATAGCTAGGATTTAACTTTTTTTTTCCACCACCTTTTTTAAGTTCTAGGGTGTCTCATGGTTGGTGAGCTCTGCAGGATATGGCTCTTGCTCAATAGATTTATAGGAAAATCTCTGGTTTCTAAAAATCTGCTGCTGCCTTGAAGAAAAAAGATGGTGCCCATCAGGTAATCAAATTGGTATATCTACCTAAGAAATGATACAGTCAAAGGAAGGACCTATGCACGTAGCTTCAAACTCATGAATTATTCCAAGTCCAGCAATCAGAAATAGCTCGAAAAATGAGAATGGGTTGAGACCAGAGCTAAGGAAAAAGATACTACAGGGAACCGAGAAAACGCAATCACAGAAAAAGCTCTGAAATACTTCCAGATGCTTTATGCTCTGAAATAATGCTAGCAGAAAGAAATGAATGAAATCCTGATTGCAGCACAGTGAATGACAAAGGTCACAAGGAGTTGAATTACTTTACCCAAACCATCTGGTGACTGGCCAAAGCTGCTAAAGGGTCCTTTCCAGAATGCTAAAATTTACCTTAAGAAAAAGAAATTGGCAGAGAAGACATTATGACACGGTGTGTGACTGAGTGCTTTGCACTGTATTGATGGCAATGATGCCTTTCTGTGGTGTTTGAGAGAGGAACCAGTGGCATGTTGTGAGCTGCAAATGCAAGCACAGCACTTCAGCAGCACACTGGGATGTGCCTAGACTGAGTCAGGTGGCCATGAAATTGGCAGCAAAGTTCATTTTCAACATCATGAAGGTAACTGTGATAGGCATCTGCACAATGTTTCGTTTCAAACCAGAAGGATGAAATTCAACCAAACCCTGACATGTCTTACCATTAAAACAAAGGGATCTTTTTTTACCCCTTCACTGCTGGTACTGGACAAGGCAACAAACTGATGAAATCTGTCTTGCCTATATGCTGAAAGTTTCCTTCCAAAATCATGAAGATTCTGCTACCAAGCAGATGATAAAAAAACCAAAAAACCAACCACCAAACCAAAACAACAAACCACAACAAGTACAACCTAAGCCTTTCTGAGCATTTCTTGGCAATATAAACTGCCTCTTTCTGTATAACCTATGGGGAACAGGTTCTCAATTTTAAGTACTGTTCTCTTTTAGAAGTATCGACACGACATCCTACGAGTATCACGAATTCCCTTCTGTCAAGTAAAATGTCATATGCTCTTGCAACTGACCTGAAATATTTGCCCCACAAACCTAATGTTCAAGAATCTCTTTAGTTAAACAGCATTTTGTTTGAATGCACCAGTCAGAGACTGTCTTGAACCATGACATCTGGCTGACTACACCAAGTTTTAAAAGGCTTATGGTGGTGCTCAGAATGAAAAATTTCCCAAGCATTACTTAAAAAGGGAGGAAATAAGAAGCAAAACAGGTATGTGACCGCAGGTACTAACACAGAAACATATAAAAATGGAACCTGGTCTATATGCAATAATGCAAAAATCTGAACTAAATTAATCACAGCAAGTGAAGAACACCATTTACTTGGTAAGTACAGGGAAGAGCTGAACTAGCTCAGAGCTGCTGAATTCTACAAGTAATGCCCATCCTTATATAGGGCTGTATTTTTAAAAAACTTATTTATCTCACTGGGCCCAATGGCCAAAGAAGGATGACAAAATGAAAAACAAATGAAAACAACCCCAATGAAAAATATTACCAAAAAGTGTCCTTCTTGAGCCTCTATGCAATGCCAGCAAATGTATTAATGAACTGATGCCTGTCTTGCTGCTTAGTGAACTGACTGTTCTGCCAACTTGAGATGAATAAGAGAAAGAAGCATCAGTTCACTAGAACTACATGATCTCCCTATTTTCTTTTAGGCTCATGGATTTCTATGCTCAGCACGAGCACACTGAGTTCACAAGGAAAATGGCATTTGACTCAGATGACAAAAACGCATAGAAAACCAAACGCACATTAGTAACTAGAGTCAAATAATGCAGGGAAAATGCTGTCCTTATTTAAATGAGACACACAAGAAAGAAAGAAGGAAACACCTCCTGAGTTCTAGCTTGCTAATGCATGTGACTTAGGGGGTGGACTTCGAAAGAGAGGAAGCTACACAGCTGAGCCTCATGAACCCCTCCTTTCTTTACCATTTAGGTATCATGTCTAATTCTCTTCAATGGCTGCTAGAGGAGCCCAAGTTTGGCAGCTACAGAGAGCGGACAGTCAGAAATTGCTCTTCTCTGTTCAGATGCTGGAGCAGGCAGCACATTCTGTCTTAAGTGCCACAGCAGATCGCTGGAAAACAACTTCTCACCTTCATGACTATAAACCCTCAGACGATTATTTTGGGGCTGTGAATATTAATGAAAGCTTTACTCATCTCACTCTTCTACTTCTCAACAGGGTGCAATTCAGAGTCAAATAGGCAAAGTTCCACACAAGTCACTGCACCTAGCTTTCCCTTCAGGGTCAAAACTATTTATCCAATAAAACCAGTGTGCTAGCGTAAGGAAAGCATCCTGTTTTGCTGGTGTATGGGAGGAAAGGGATGAGGTCTTCCAAATTCTGGTTTCACTTCTGGTTCAAATAGGTTCCACTGTCTGTCCATCCATCCATCCATCCATCCATCCACCCATCCATCCATCCATCCATCCATCCACATGTCTGTGCACCTCCACTGCTGACTGTTCAGTCTGCGCATCTGAATTTTTATCAGTGTTGACCTTTTAAGCAGCTTGGAAAGTAAAATGGAAAAGATAAGATTCTATAAAGCACTACAGCAGCATGACACACATACTCTTTATATGAGTTCAACTACAGATGAAATATCATTTCTATTTATTTTATTTATTTACTTACTTTACTAAAAGTAAGGCTGATAGAGTCTCCATGTTAAAAATAATATTGGCACTGCATACAAACAGTTTTAGATAGTATCAAAATATTGGAAATGTCAAAGTAACTGCATCCAATGCATGGGGTAAAGAGAGATAAAGCTGGTGCCATAACCTTTATGATATGGTCTGCTGACATTAGGGACCAAATCTACAGTCCATATGGATGTGAATATATGGATCATCAATACTTTGGAGAAACTTGCTGATACATAGACTGTGGATGCAACAGACCACAGTGACATTTTCAGGCCTGGCTCATTTGTCAGAATGTAGTTAATGAGTATTCTATTTATTTATCCTAAGGTCTCCAATGCATTCAAGTCTGCTTACCAACATTTCCATCTGTTTATTCTTGAATCTGTATTAAAAGGATAACTAACACCAAGATAAGACTAATTGTGTTGCAGCTGAACAGCGCTTAGCCTACAAAAGAAGATCAAAAATAGTTATGAAAATTTCTAACAAAACTTAGACTCTCGTTTCTTGCAATGACTGGATAGTCTCAGTATTTCCATCACGACACTTCTGTGCTTACAGAAAATTTAAAATAACAGTGGTCTCTGTTTTTTCAAACAGATAATCAACTTTTCTGTAGGAGACAAGGTGAAATAAAAATCATTCTCTGCTACCTAAATCTCCCAAGATAAATTAAACAACTGGATCCATTTTAATATTATTCCCTGTGCTTCCAGAGCACAAAGCCATTAGACTAATGGCCTGAAAGATGTCATGCAAAAGATGACAGAGGGCAAGATCCTTCTCCTAAGTAGTGATAGGGGAGGGTGTCTACTGAACTGCAGCACTAAAACTGTCATCCCAGCCTTGGGCTGCACAGCTCAGGGCAGGAGGAAAGAAATGGAAGATTTGAAGTACACCTTACATCATTTTGAAAATGACCCAATCGATATACACGCTGGGCTCTCCCTGCACAAGAGGCTGTACATCCTAAATTGCAACCCTTGGGATTCGAAGATTCAGTAAGTCATGGAGACTGAACACTTCTCGTGGTTAGGGGCAAAGAAATGGGCACAGTAATAACAAACCAAGTTACACAAACCAAGCGCTTGGAGCCTGCAGGTCTCTCACCCCAGTTTATGTCCTAACTAGCACACTATAAAACACAAATATGCAGAAACCTGCCCTACTCTTCTCTTTGGATGTTTTGGACACAATTTTCTTTTTGGGGAAGTTGAGGAGGGGGCATTGGGGAAGGCCGGGGAAATGTTTGTCTTTTATTCCTGAGTCATATTTTCAAATCTTAAAAATTTCCACTGTCTATGCAGAGGAAATATGCAGAGGCTGTCAGCCAGGTCGGGTGATCTCTTATTTGTGGTTTCTCTCACTTGGGATGCAGAGCTTCCTTTCAGGGAGGAACAATGCTTGTCCGTGAGATCTCTTTCAACAGCACAGCTTAATGTTGGCTGATGGGCACTGTGATTTTGGGCATTTTTCAGACAGGGTAGCCGGCACATTACCAAGCCAAAATGCTATGTCTAGTGGTTCCAAAGAAGCTGCAGCAGGTGATTTTATAGTGGCCAATTTTATCTTTGACTTAAATTATACCATGTGCTCATTGTTTCTCAGAGCAACAGAAATAACTGATCTTTTGAATCTAAGAGTCTCATCCAAAGGCAAAGGCTCTGCTAGATTTGCCTCATCTTCAGTAAGCTCAACCTGAAGCCAGAAAAGTCAGCGAGAGATGACAGTGACATGATCAAACATTATCTTATTCCTCTCCACCCAATCCTTTCTGAGACAAGAAGACTAAAAGCAACAGACCAGTGAAGATTCATGTCACTTCACAAGAGCAAAAAACCAGCAAGAGTACAGTTTTCCACCTCATAGGGATGGCAAGAACATCATTATTTTCTGAGAAGCGTGCAAATCAAAGTCACAAAGGAAAAAACAGGGTCTCCGAGTGTGTCCCAACTTCACTCCTTTGCAGCTTTGCTGCATTCATTTAGATAATGGCAAACATCACAGTACCCTCCAGTTCCGAAGAAAGCCACTGAAACACACAGACAAAGCTGGCTTAACCACTGGACACTCTGGCACTGCCCCTCAGTCACACCAGTCCCCTGATGCTGGGCTTAGGCTAATGGATTTGGGACAGTGCGTGAGACCTGGTGTGATCCATTAAAGAGAATACCAATATATCCAATTAATCTTAGACGTCCTGGCAGACTGTTAGCAAGATGGTACTGCATATGCTTATACTGTGCTCTTGAAATTAGATTCTGCCCAAAAGTGGGCTGAATAAGGTGTCAACAACAGGAGGCCAAATTTTGTATTGCCTGATTACAAACAAGATCTTAAAGGATACAAAGGAATAGCTATGCATTTACTACCAGCTGCTGAAATAAATCAAGAAACAAAGTCTTACAATACAAAAATTGATGTAGAAAGCCTTCCTCCTCTGCTGAGGGAGCAGCAATGAATGAAAATGTCATAAATACAACAGTATACTCAAAGGATAGGTTTCGCTCATCAGTCAAGGAGCCCATAAATGAACTATGCTGCTTTTAATGATATGATATATAAAGAAAAGAAAAGGCAAAGAAAAGGAGAGGAAAGGAAGGGACATCACACGGCAGAACACTGAGTCTTCTGATCTCTTCCCTACATACCCAGTATTTCTCTGCTGTTTAGCTTTGACAGGCAGTGACAAAATTAATGAATAGAATTCCAATAACAGTTATAAAGTGAAGTACTTCCATCTATCTCATTTTCTTCTAAAGAATTGCAAATTTCACAAAACTAAGAAGCCAAATGAGCAAATCGCCCTCTAAGAGAAACATCTCTAATCAAGTAAGAGAAGAAGAAAAGACAAAACACAGAAATGGAATCCAGCTGCCCACTTGGGCAGGGACCAAAGAAAAGAATAGTCTATAGGGGTAGTGGATGTAAAAAATGGCACAGAAAGCCAAATGTATCCAGCCAAGTTGATATCAGGTGGTTTGAACTGCTCTGGTAATAACAGAGTGCAACAAGAACATGGCCCTTCACCATCCACATCTTGCCCCTTTTTTACGAATTACCTTCCCACTTCACACATGGAAAATCTGTGGCCTTTTATGGTTTATCAAATAGTTCCATATTAGGTTTCTGATGTATGCAACTTGATACAGCAGAATCAAAACCAGGTATATTAATCAAAGTGGCAACAAATGCTCAGAGCAGATCATTCCTGTTAAATACAGGGAAACCACTGTATTGCTTTCATCATACTTGATGGCATTTTACCTGCTTTTTTGAAGTTCCCACAAGGAAATGATTTTTTACTGCATGTTTGGTGTTGCCCCAATCTTTGCATTTAAGAAGCTTGCATATACCAAGATTTTAAACTTTGTTCTCCGGTAGCAAGCAGCATGGTAAAATGCTGTCAAAAGATGACAACTGAGTTACAGCATCGTAAAGGGGAGAAAACAATAAAAGGATACAGAACTGAAACAGACAAGCAGTCTGCTCTCTAAAGACCAGAAGAATTGAGGTGTCGTCTCATCTGTGTCACTATGTCAGCACTGTGTAATAAAAATGAGGGGGTGCTGAGCCATCGTGACCAATTCCATCATCTTTGTTGGTTTTGTTCCTAAAACTCATCAATGCAATGACACAGATATACAGTATTCCCAGAAAAGGTGGCAAACATTTCCCCCATAAGGACACAGGAGTTTTCAATGGAAAACAAAGAACTTAGTCATCTGCTTGCATAAGCTTGACCAAAACTTGTGTACACATTTTCTCCTCATACTATTTAATTTACCAAAGTGAAGACCTTGCTTACTACCTATACTTTTCCTACAGTTTCTGTTAATAATGTAAATTATATTGCAATTTTGGACAAGACATCTTCCAGGGCACTTCAAAGTAAGCCTGGAGCTCTGCTGGGTGACAGCCCACGCAAACTTGGCTGCGAATTTCCTATTGCCAGCACAGTGTCATCTGGAATGGCACACAACTGGCTTATTTTGTGGCCAGCAGCTTTGCTACAGGCAGTTTAACAGGATGTGAGTTAGTCACTACACAGAGGCATGAGAGCAGTTAATGACCTGCTCCAGGCCTCTTGATATTCCTTCAGCTTTATTTTGGGACATAAACGTCCCTTCCTCTCTTCCCCCATCCTTTTTCTTTCCTTCAGCTGCAGGCTAGCCAACTGAAAGAACTGCCAGTGTTTAAGGAAAGTCACATATCACCAGTCTAATCTTGGTGAATGTGTAAGCCAGGGGGACGCCCTCTTACAACCTAAACTGACCTTTTTGTTCCTCTTCTCTTTCTCCCCACTCTCCTCCCTGCCTGCAGGCTAGGCCCATCAGCAGCACTAACAGGTCCCTGTTAGTCTCTGATCTCAGGTCAAATCCACAGGTAACTGATGAGTTTTTGTTAGTCTCCAATGTACAAGACTAAGTGACAGGACCAGAGCGCTGGGACTTGGCGCCCTCTGCTCCTTGGTAAAGGAAAGGTAAAGGATCATGTCCTGTCTGCCTTGGGATTTTGCCATCTGGAAGTTACCATGAGTAGGCATCACACCTTCCTCCTAGAAGGCACATTTATTCTCATCCTGCAAAACACCAAGGGCTTGTATCTTCCAGAGCAGAAAGTGATGCTAGTGGAAGCAAAGTAGGCCTCGTAGCAACCTGTTGGGATGTGGAGCATCTTTGCTTGATCTCATTAACCATATTCACCCAAATCAAATACTACAGAGTTCAACTGATGAAAATAAACCAATTCTATTATCTGTTCTGCAAAGGAGACATATTTCACTCTGCAATGAAAGCCCATGCCTTTCCCCTTCTGCCTCTTTCTTTATGGTAACTATCCCTCAGGGACAAAAGACACATATTGCATAATTGTATCAGCTGTTCAAACCTCACACATGTTTTTCAGCTTTCCATACTTCACAACAGGACCAGGTATACTGGTTTTTTACCTACTTTCCCATTCTACTTAGTCTAATTTTTTCACTCCAAAATATTTTATGATTTTTGATGGGTACCATTGTAGAAGACTGCAGTGCCTCATAGCAACATACTGTACTCACTCTGTAGATGGTAATGGAAGAGCAGTTACAGTCTGAAATAATGTGAGAATTAGTGAAGTAAAACTTATTTCTATACACAGCTCGTGCAGGGCTTACAGTTTGTCTAGAAGACACCTATTTAATTTAGTAATTACTTTTGTGGGAAGCAATACAATCACCTCAGAGACAATCTCTTAAGTGATGCTAAAGTAAATGTTCTCAAAGTTCCCAGTTAAAAGAAATAAATCTTCAGTTCCAGGTGAGAATCACACATGCATACACACATACACGCGCATGCACAAGCCTCCATGCACACTTTTCAACCCTCCACTTTTCTATTTGGAAAAGATATTTATCTGGAAGCTCTAGAAGATGGGCAGTGGCAGAAAATCAAGTGTTGGAATTCCTACAGTAACAGTATCTCAGTCCACACTGATTTTCATGCATATATAAGATCTTAGAACAATTTCTGCTTAAATAGCAAAACCATGAAGTACAGGAGCACATAATAAATAGACTGAACATCAGCTCTGAATGAAACCTTTTGGGTATGTTCATTCTTAATATTATTTGTCCTTCCACTACACTTGAACCTAAAGACCCTAAAAACCTCAAGCCCCACAGTCCTTGGCACTAGGAATGCAAATGGCAAGAGACAGTCCTTTCCTCCCCCTCTCCACTAAAGGACTCATAATCTATATACAGATCAGCAGGCAAGTAGAAGGAAATCCCACAATCTCCATTTACAGACAAGGAGCTTGGGTATGGAGCAATTCATGATGGACATGCCTCAAGTTGCCCAGAGATACTCCTCTATAGAGAACCCTTAAGCTGAGAACTCTCATCTGCCAGTGACAAAAAACCCCTTTGCTCTGTGAATTCCTTCTCTTCCATACACTCTTAAGTAACTGCTTTCCACTTAAGTTTTCTTGTCAGATCCTCTGCATAAAAATCAAAAGTATCCCACTTCAATTGTTCCACTCACTCTTTCTGAGTGAGTCATTTCTGGGTGTCTTTGAAATCTCTACAGTTGTTTCTAGCCACACTAAAGTAGAGACTGTCTAAACCATGTTCCAGAGCCAGGCTCAGAATTCAGCAGGACACAGATTTGCAGTCAGTTTTCAGTATAAAGTAAATAAAAACCAATCAAGTCTCTTCTTCCTTTACTTGTTTCCCTAACTACTGTTCTCTTGTTCATCAGTCATGTCACCTGCTATGACCCAGCACTATCACAGCCCTCACAGAGACACCAAAATTAGCACACAGAGAAGAACCCTGTACATACCAGGAGATGTTTAACATTGCAGTGCACCTTGATCTCTTGTAGTTCTAGCTCTTTCTGCTCTACTGGATTATCAGTCACTTCACCACATCTACGTTCAGAAAGAACTTTCATTCCTATTCATGCTTCTGGAACAACTTACGTTGTCTCCTCCATTCTTGTCTATTTTTTCTTGGGACTTTTGCAACTCTTCACCATTCTGCTTCTCCCAACACCTTCCTCACAGCCCTCAGCATTCAGAGCTCAGCCCTGACTGCTCCTATATTCCTGAAGGTGACTCCTATCTCTCTCTACACTTGACCTCTCCCTCTCAGTTCAGTCCACCATGTCTGATTGCCTCTCTGGCATCCTGTCCTGAATATCTCATGCCCAAACACCTCATTCTTCACTCACATACAGTTTCACTACTCCATTGTCAACACAGTTTCTGTTTTTCTGTCACCTAACCTTTCAGTACTGGTGCTTTTATAGACCTCTCTCGTTGTTTTCTATTTTGAAACTAAACTAGCATTAAATACATCCATTGTTTTCAATGGTTAAAGCATCTTCCATGTCCATCTTATTACTGTAGCCTCCTGCTTCTCTTCGAGCTACTCACTTCCAATCTTTTACCTCATCAAAATGCTGCATCCACATGAACTCATTTTACCCCAATTCAATGAACCCATCTGAATTTCCAAATACCTTCACAGACTTCTCTACAAATTACATGACCTCCCTTCCAAGATATTGTATGACTCAGTACCTGCTTCCATCTTTTCCTTCAGTTTCATGGCTATCTCTTTTACTATTCTCCTAGTCATGACTTTTGCTAGGTTAGCTGGTGGTCTTTCAAAGTTTTCCCTCAGTTTCAGCAGAAATTTTCCTTCTCCTACAGTAGTAGTACAATGAAAATGCAGAGTAAGACAATGACTAGAATCCAGCACTCATAAGTGGATTTGGAGGATATTTCAGCATTAAATCAAGGTATCCCACTGATTTGCCTATGCCATAGGGACTGAATCCTAGTCTTTGTACATGGTTCCAACAAATACAATGGTTGCTTGGGTCACAGGACCCACACTGGACATTTGGGTACACTAGAGCAGCTGTAGGCCTGCAAGACCGTATATAAACTATACGTAATTTGAATAGGAGGGTGGGGGTGCTCACATTGCAAAGTGCTGTGCATTTCCCTTATAAGAAGTAGTAAGTGGTCCCCTTTCTAAGTGCTCTTTAGGCTGTGCAGCTGTGAGGATGCACGGACATCTTGAGATCCCGACAGGTTTCTCCGTATCTGAGCTGGTCACAGATTTTTACCTGATCTGTCTGATACGATCATCACGTAATTTCAGTTCATTATATCATCCTTTCTGTCCAAACACCAAAAGGTCTAGAATAGGCATTCATCAGAAAAGAAACCCCATGCCTATTTCACTGCTGAAAAATGTGTCAGAGTCAAAGCAGTGAGTGTGCCCAGGTAGCATAGTGGGACTACAGTTTCTTTACTTTCTGAAAAAACTCATAGCTGTGCATGCTGGTGGGAAAGAAAAGATTAAGGCTGTAGCGGTATTAGTTACTTTTTAAATTATGATCTTAAAAGTCATTTGCATGAGGCAGAATGAAACCCTACCCCACAAAACGGGGCAAAACCAGACTGATGACAAGCTCTGGAAGCCTCTCTGCTCTATTCTTTTCCTCTCCAGGGTTACTGGATTATCTCCTGCCAGGAGGCATACCCTGCCCTCCGAGTATCTAATGGTTTGAAGCTAAATAACCAAACATAGAAAAGGAAGCAAACTCCTTAAATACAAACCTATTAGTCTGCTAAGAGGTACAAGTAATTGGAGTTATACATTCATATGCATCCATGCGTACATATGTGCCTTAAAAGGGAGGAAAGCAAATTCTTCTCTTACTGTACTAAGATTTCAAGCACAAGGGTCCAAAAATCCCCAAAAAAAGACAATACCATTGAGTTTTAGGCCTATTCAATTAATATAGGAAGACTTATTTTTATAAATGGCTTTATTTGCTTTTAAGGATAAATGAACTACACTAATAGTGTAAAGTAACTACTACTGCTGGACATAGCCCTTCATTTAATATCTGTGGGGCTTGCTGTCAGTAGCAGCACATAACAGGAAAGGAAACACTCAACAATTTACATAGCATTCATCAGATTCTTCCTTCAGCTGTAGTGGCATAAGCCGAAAGAGTGCTTAACCCACTGTGGGTTTCCAGGTTTCTCAGGCTATTTTCTCCCTTTTCACCAAAAGCAATTCTGTTCAGTTTTAGCTGCTTTTTAATCAAAGAAACTATAATCACACTAGCAGGATGCTAATTCTGACGAGACATTAACAAAACCATGGTTACTTGGTCCATGCAGACCTTTGGTTGACAAAGAAGCATGAGATCCCAAATAATATTTTGTTCTTTTGCACAGAGCAAATGAAAGCAGAGTTGGTTAATTAAAATATTAATATTAATAATAATAACAACAATAATAATAATAATACTAACCTTAATGACAAAAGCTGAAAAATGAAGTGCCAACAACTACTAAGAACCTCAGTTCAGAAAATGATAACAATTTCATATTCACATTTATCACCAAAAAAAAGTCTTTCCCTGACCTTCAGAAAATGAGATCTGTCTACCACATCAGTTAATAGAGACCTAAGTCGAGTGCCTTCAGTCCTAAGCAACATGCAAATCCACACAGCAAAGCAAAGCAATATAACATTGAACAAGAATGTGGGGTAACATCTCTGAGGCTATTTTTTGCCTGAATGCTTGTATGCTGCTCCTAGTTCTCAGCTTCTCCTAATTGCTGACTTTGGCAAAATCCAAAGAATTTGTCATTGTTGCCTTCAAATATTTGCATTCCTAGAAACATAAAAAGGATATACTTACCTGTAGCAACACCTGTGATTGATTACACTGTCACTCTCTGAATACCCTCTAGAGATTTTGCTCAGTCCCGAAAGGAGAGAGGGAAGGGATGAGAACAGTTGTCTGAAGAGCACTATATTAATTCCAATAAAAATACAATTTCCCCCATGCATTTGACAGCACGATGAAAATCACACTAGGGGTATTCCTGATAAACCAGACCTTCCAGATACTCAGTTGAGTCAAGCAAACTCTATTGCAGCGCGACAAGGAAAAAGTTCATGTATCAAGGCTAAAACCCCTGATCTAAAATTCATAGGAATGGGAACAAAACACGATCAATACAAACAGCAATTTCTTTAGCAACTGGGGGGGAAAGGGAACGGAAATAAAGGAGAAGAGCTGGTGCCTTAACTGTTAGCACAAAGCTTCTGTGGCAAATGAAGGGACTTGTCCCTTTTGGCATCTCCCTGATCGACAGGCTGAATCAATGCCCAGCGCATTCCTCCCGCGCCTCCTTTCCTCTTTCCCTGGGATCTGTAGAGGAGCAAGCCGAGCATCCCAGGCTCCGACGGGAGCGCACACATGTCCGCGCACCCCCCAAGCAAGCACACGCGCTCCCCTGCCTCGCTCCTACACCCACAGGATCTCAGCACTCACCGTCACGGGCTTCCTCCCCGCGACTGCAGTTGCTGCAAATGTGTTTGATCTCCTTGCCTATGTGATACTGTATCACAAACGAGACATTGTTGTTAGTGGTGCTGGTGGGCTCCTTCAGAGGCTTCATCCTCACTAGATAGAAAGCCTTCTTTTTAGGTTTCTCTCCACTCATGTCTGAAACCGAGCCCTTCCTGCAGCCAGCAGAAGGAAAAGCCAGCATCGCAGGCTGCCTGGCGTGCGTGCAATCCGCCATCCGCTCCCGCTCGCCTCGGTGTTTAGCTGCCACACACAACAGGGATGAAGGGGAGGGCTGGGGGAGAGGGGGAGGCGGGAGGCAGAGCAGGCAGAAGCGCTGCCTGAGCCTTGCTGCCTGCCCTCCGCGACCCCGCTCCTTAACCAATCCCCCGGGCTGGGCTGGAGGATGCTCAGCGTGTCCCCGCTCCGAGCCTCTCCCTTAGCCGCGGGAGCCGGACACATTTGGCGGCACGGCGGAGCCTGGCACACCTTTGGCTACCTTGCCGCCTGCGGACACCCAGGAGGCCGAGCCTCCCTTCGCTTCCCGCTCCCGGCGCATCCCCTTCTCCCACGCCCTCCCCCGTTCCCGCAGGCCCCCGAGCGCCCCGGGCCGCGGCCCTGCGGGATGGCGGGCACAGCCCGGCTCTGCCATCGCCGCCGTCCTCCGGCCTGGGGAACACGGCAACAGGGGCGGCCTGTCCAGCGGAATTAACGATGTACACACAAAGAACTGTCCGGCAGCGGGCTGCAAACCCTCCTCCCCGGCTCTCCACCGTCGGCTGCGGCTCAGGGGGCACAGGGCCACTCCGCTTCAGCTGCCCCAGCAAAATCAAACCCCACCCGCTTTTCATTCTTGATTTTTCCCCCCCTTTGCTTCTTATAAAAGCCGGATAAGGCGCTTGGTCTGGCTCGTGCAGGACTTAAGAGGGCAGCCATGGACAATGGCTGGCACCGCCCGGTGACTTCAGCCCAAGAGCCCCTGCAGGGGCACTGCTCCTCCGCGGCAAAGGCTGACCCACAGTTTGTGACTGCTTATCTGGGCGATGAACTTCTTTGTCTCCCTTGCCTCCTGCCCACAGCGCAGCTGCTCCAGAGAACAGCCTAATCATTCCAGGCTGCCCCCATTTCCAAAACTTCCCCTGCCTGAAAGGGATTATAATCCCAGTCCAGACACGCTGTCAATCCCTTGCTGTCCAGCTGCCCCTAAAATGCTGTGTTTTCACGGCATGGTAAACAACTCAAGCTGCCCAGCCTGCCGAAGCAGCAGATCTGGACAGTGCTGTGACATAGAGAATGGGAAGAGTGGGGGTGAAGATGCTTGCTTCTTGCAGGTTCTGGGAAGGAAAGCCTGAAGACGAGATGATAACCTCAGCTATTCCAGCTGCTATTACAGGAATGTGGGTGCTGGTTCTTTAAATCTTCAGCGAGCTGTAAGTTTGGCAAGCACTAAGCAGAGAGAGTGCAATTGGGGCAGGTGAAACACAACAAAGAATAACATCATTCTCCTTATTTTTAGCCAAAGCCCTCACTCCCTGTTAGAAGAAATCCTAACTCATTCTGAAATTCTTTACCATTTCCACATATTGTTGCCCCATGTTTTACTGCAACATGAGGACAAAGCAGCCTTGATTCTCTTCATCTACACATGAAACAGTCAGTGAGACTTATTCCTAAAGAAGATGGAGCAGAAACTTAAGGATTCAGTGCCACGGTTTTCCATCTTCTCAAATTCACGCATGCACACACACACAGAGGCACATACAAGATGCACACAATGAAACTGCTGACCTACTTGTTCTGCGTCATTCTGATGCAGGTCTGACTTCTCACCTGGCACTCCTGGGAGTTGAAACCAAATGCAAGGCTTTGCTTTTCTCAGCAGAGTTCACAAATCAGCCTAGGTGCTAACAGATCTCACAGAAATATGGACTGAAGCAGGCTTTCAGCAGAATTCTGCTGTTCACCAAACCACACAAGCATCCTACAAACTGGGCTATGTATGTGGGTTTATGCTGAATAGAGTCGGTCACCTCAGGTGATGTATTGCCCCAAAGGACTTGATTTTGCATGTGTTGCTCATCTATAATTCCTACCCATTTCATATAAGTGGTAGGGGAACAGGGAATGCAGAATTACTTAGGAATAAGCAGGTGAATTCCCCAAACGTGTGTAGTGTGTAGTTCTGAGTCAATGCACTGAAAAGCCACCCCTTTGAAGGCCTGATGCTGAGATACTGTATACTATGTTACACATTCAGAAAGTAAAGGCTGAGAGGAGTTTGATTCCCCCAGCAGTCAGACAGTTCAGACACTCACAGTGGAATTCCCTCCAACTTATTCATTGCCTTTGAGAGTACCTTCAGTTTGGTTGTGATTCAGAAGATAATTAGGTGAGAGGAAGACATGATCATAATTCACCTTCTGAACTTGCTTTGACTTCACAGCTGTCACTAGTACTCAGTACTGCTGCATTATGGAAATGGGTCAGGAGAGGAAAGCAAATTCAAATGTCAACTTCCATGAATCTGGGAAATATGAGTGTTAATGAAATGCAGGGTGAACTCAAAACTGGAATATCATATCTGTTGTCTCAGGGCAGTTTTGAGGTGTTGTGCCTCACCTGTCTTGAGAAAAAAAGCTAGAGTTATACATCCACAGGAGCTGAAGACCAGCAGAGCTGGTCTTGTAAGACAAATGGTCTTGTAGTTCAGGAATTGAGTAGAACTTAGAACATGAAAAACTGGGTCAAGTCGTCAGTCTTTTGCAGCCTTTCTCTGTGACCTCAGACAAATTATTTACAACCTCTTGATATCTCAGCTCCTTGGCTAAAGGACAGTGATGTTGATGTTTCTCTTTTTCAGACAAATTTTATGAAATCATAAACTAAGGTTCTCTGAAGGTGTTTGTATATCACAGAGAGAATACAAACAGACTTTTCAAATACAGAGACTTACTGTTTATAGCAAAATGAGAGGGGAAACAGGAAAAACATGTTGCATCAGGCTTAGCCCAAACAGTTCACTCACTCCAGACTTAGGTTTGTTTCACTTCATTTTATTTCAGCAGTATTTATCCCTTCTCTTGCAACTCATTTGATTCTAAAGCCATAAAATTCAACTTGAATCCGTAAGTAGACTTCATATCCAAACACTGCATTTTTAATGACTGCTATTATCGCCCCACCCAAACAACTTTTAGAGAGGGACAGAAGTAACTTCTTTCTCAGGCATAGACTAGGAGATTATCACCTGTGTTCTAGTCCAGCCTCATATGTACTCCATTCTTTGAAAGAATCAGTAAATACTACCGGAATGCACTGAGTTTTTACAAACAGATCCCAGGAGACCGCAGAAGCCCAGCTGCTCTGACATGTTTGTGGATGGTTGGGAATTAAGTAACTGGTGAATATGAACCCCAAATTATCCTGGAGAAAGCCCAGTACATTTTTGCTTGCAGGTGCTATGTATTTTGAATGCAAACAAGCCCTGAAGCCATCTGCTAGTATGTTTCCTGTAGCATGCTCTTTGCTATAACATGCAAATTGCCTTCATTCCTAAGAGCTGCCTTACAGAAAATCTGAATTTTCCACAGCTCATAAAACAAAAATATGTTTAATTATGATCTAATTACGGTGAAAGCTGCTGCTGCTAATCAGTTCCAGGACAAATAATGTAAAATGAATGTACTACAGTAGTCCTGCAAAAAAGAACTTGCTTTGCCTTGTTTTTAAAGATAAGTAAAAAAAAAAAAAGTCTAACAACTCTTTCACTGCCTCAGTACACAGCTACAAACCTTGGCATAATTTGATTGTATAGTGGACAACAAAAATCAATGAACAGGATGTCAGATAATTTGTTATTTGACAGTGAATCAACAAACTTGCATCCTATTCCCAGCCCATGTTTGGTTCTTCTATAAGCTTGGGAAACCATTTATACCTTCAGTTCTTTCCCACCTGCAGCCTTTGCCATTAAGGAGAGTGCCAGTTCCATTGTCCATAAAGAAGAAATGAAAGCAGCATCCCCTTTAAACATATGACTACTGAGATATTGGTTCTTACCTGCATCAAAATCTTTGAGGCTTGACACTGTCATACCATTTTTCCCCCCCTTGACCATGTCAGAGATCACTTGGCTAACAGTCTTTTTTGGGACACTGTGCCCTCAGAGAGCAGGCAAGTTTTCAGCTGCATTCTCCACACCATAGAAAAGAAGATTCCCTCTTACGTCCTTCTCTAAGCTGTGGCACTGTGAAAAATGCCAGTCAGGACACCCCTGGAGTGTGCCTTACAGCCCTCAGCTGAACAACATGGAGGTTTCTGTGTGGGCTGGACAGGCTCTCTCTATTCCAGCACAAATAGTGGACGAAAGAAATTGTGTGGAAGCCTCTGATCCTTGTTTCTTCAATAGAAATGTTGTCTTGGAGAGGTGTAGTGTTCCCCTGAAGAAGCTGTGGCTAACAGAATGGCACTGCCCATGTGAAAATGCTAGACAAATGCAAGTCTAACAAGGCAGCATTGCTTCTTCTCAGCAGTTTAGTCTTTCTAACCAAAACACCATGATTCATGTTTTACAGTCTATTTAAACAGTGACGTTTTTACAGGGATGCCCTGGTGCTTGGCAGTTTTTTACAAATATTTTGCTTTCCTCCCTATTTCCTCTGCTCATGGTACTACACATCCCCGTGAGAGTAAAAAAGAGATAAAAGATAAATAAATTAATTACCAGCTGCTCTGAAGATGAATGCATACATCAATGTTGTACTACATATATTGATACAAACTGATCAGATTGGAGTGAAGAGGGAAAAATGTACAATTTGATCACTGATTAGAACACAGGAATCAGCCCTAACACAGTACTTCCTTCGGTAATATCTTCAATTTACTACCAAAAAAATGCCCTCAAAACCACCTCAGGACAGCTGAAATTTGTCAAAGGAGTTTGTTGCCAGGTGGAGAATCTTTCTAGTTGCAATGCACAACTCAAACCTGGCTACCCAAATATTTTCTGTTTGCCAGGCAGTTACTGCAGGTGGAGGACTCTGGTTCATGGCAGGGGCTCCAGGGTGCTAGGCTGACAGTATTTCTGCTTACTATGTGGCACATCAGCAAAAATGGGAGGGCAAGGAGGAGGGAGAATCAGCCTGAGACTCTAGCAAGCCAAAATAGAATATGACCTTTTTAGTTTTGCAGCTACAAACACATTCTTAAGCAGCAATCCCAGCTTCTCCAGGCAGTCTTCAGCCCAAGAGAGCCAAGCGATGAGTGCTGCAAAAACAAAAGCAAACTGAAGGAAGAAGAAAGGAAAGAAAATGCCTCTTCCTGGCTTTCCCACATTCAGCTATACTGCTGAAGCATCACGTCTCATTCTTGGTCTACCTGCAGGGCTCTCCTAATCCTGTGCACGTGCTTTGCCATGATGGAGTCCTCTCCTTATTTAGGAGAAGCTCTGCTTTATTTCAATGTGATGCCATATGGTGTGATGAAAATGAACAGAAAAGGTTACACATAAAAACCACATAAGCTTAGAAACACCTGTTTGCTGCAAAAGTGAAGAACTACTGATGGCAAAGGCCTTCTAAGGATAAAAAGGAAGATGTCATCCTACCTAGCAGGACAGATGGAAAGTTGCTGAGGTGCCATTTGAATGCCCAAACATCTATGTGATATTAATGCCCAAAGGCCTGATGAAGCTAAGGGTAAATATCAGCGGTGAACCAGTGTGGGGCCTGGAGTTCTAAAACAGCTGAGCAAGCACATTGGCATTAGATGATGCTGAAAAATAACAACCTTTGTGTTCAAATTATAGGTGAAGCTCTTGCTGTAGCAGAGCTTTCTGCAAATCCTAGCACCAGAGCCATTAGTCACTACAGTCCTAACAAGGTCATTACCTCCCATCCTAGAAAATCCACTCTCAGTTTTTGTATATAATTTTGATGTGGCATGCTCTGCAGTTTTATGATCAGTTGGGAGCACACTGCACATTCTGCATAACTTTCAGAGGAATGGAAACCTCTTTTGCCTTGACAGTAGACACAGGATAGAGCAGAGGCATGAATTGGGACTTGGTAGCACCCCTGCATGATCTAAACTCTAAGGAGTTTGATATAGTTGCCATCTTGAAGTTAATAAAAATTGGTTCCAAAAACCTTGCTGCAATTATGAGATTGAAACCAAGGAGGACACTGAATTAAGTCCTGTGTGGCCGATTTAGTAATTCCATTTAGGAAGGATCATATTTAGCATTGATGTGAGCATACAGACTGCAGCCTGACACTGATAATTGCTTTGCCCCATGTGTTTGGAACTGTGGGAATAGACTCTACTAGTAAGATTCACTACAAAATATGGGCCTGACCCAGTGCTTATTCAAGTTAATTGGAATTTTTCCATGACATTAGCTGCACACCTTAACATATACCAAAACTCAACAACACTGGTGACTTGAAGACTCGTATCATTGCAGCAGCTTCCTTGCTAGTTACTCCCTGTTTGACACTGAGAGAATAAAGTACGATATACTCTGGATTTTCACACCCCACACCACCCCAAAATACCTTTTTCTTTCTCTGCATAAATAAGGAAACAGCTCTCCACCTTCTGCTTTCCTCCCATCAAACCCAGAGCTGTCTTATATATACACACGCAGAAAAATATTTTTAAAAACCTCACAAAACTAAACCCACAGTCAGGTATCAGGCTGCATCTATAATTTCTCACAAAGTTCTGTTCCCCCACAGCCTGCTAAAAAAAGCGCAGCAGGGGGAGAAGTCAGCGTGCCTGTGTGCATACCTGTGTGTCTAGCAAGCCCCTGGGGGAAAAATCTGAATACGACTTATTCTTGTCAGAAATGCTCCTAGACAGCAAAAAGGGAGGGGAAAGGTCCAGAGGAGGAATCCAAGCCTCTAGAGTAAATAAAGTCAAGTACTGGTCACCTCTGGCTGACAAACAGGCAGAACTGCTCCCACATCATGGATTAGTTTTATACTGCTTCCTATGGATGTAGAAAATCAGGCACTTATGGTTTTGTTGGCTCCAAGTAAAACTACGTTTGAAAAGCAAAGAAGGTAATAGGAGGGTTCCAGAGCTGTGCATTACAATTGTTTCATAAGGAGAACCTTAATTTGGACAAAATCAAGTGTTTCACTTAAAATAACAAGAAAAATACAGCAGAAGCCCTGGATTTACAACACGCAATAGAGAAACTTGAAACCTGATGGAACCTAGCAAGGTTCTACTGCGATAAACTTATGACTTGGAACAGCCCTTTCTGGAGACTTTTGCACGCAAAGAAAACTCAGTAAAGCAGATCACAGTCTTCATCTTTCAGGATGCCACTATGGTTTTCTCCCTGTTTTCCCAAGAATTACACATGTCTCAAGATAAGAACAAAAGAAAACAATGCTGAGAAAAAATCTAGTTTTCACTGCTAGTGCCTGGAAATCCTGGGTGATCAACATCAGATACCTGAGAAAACCTCAGTCTTTCTAGACCTGCCACTTGGGATATCCTGAATCTCTTTTCCTTTGAGGGAGTGTGACACAGACATGAATATCACAAAACCTCAGAAGTCTAGGACTTGCCTGTCACAACCATTCAAGGACCGAGCCATACACAGTGCTCTGTCTGCCCTGGCTCCGGAAAGGTCTGAGTCATCTGGCTTTAAGGAAAATTTAAGAAAATAGGTCAAACTGAACTTCCTATCACAGGCAATTGCAGGGAAGCCAATCAGCTTGCACAAACATTGCTCTCAGCACAAACTGCCCTCGTATTTCTGTCTATATAACTAATCAAATTAATTTCTCAACATATCAAATAGCATGGCTTCCCCAAGAATGTACAGACTAATACTCTCTGCTGATAATCCTTACTTATAAAAGTTGCTTCTCAGGTCAAATTTATGGAGGAGGATCATACTGCAGGAACCTTTGTTGAAGTAATACATCCAAAGTAAGTAAGAGCATGGCTTGAAATTGCTATACATACCAAAAGATTTATTTCCAAGCAATTAAATGGATAGTTATTATCTCAGAAACTCTCTATTGGCTACTGAGATCACCAGCCTACAGCCGATAAAGTTACAATCAGCACATAATAGGGATGACTGGATTTTTTGCCTCTATACATGACTCATATTAAGTCTGTTGCTTGCAGTTCAGAACAATTTACTTGAAGGTCAGGGATATGACTGTGCATGAAGCACATTCATTTAGGGAACACTTTCACACAGAAAAGGAAACAGCAAATGAAGAAGAATATGTTTGACAGAACTGGCCCCAAAGAGCTCATTTTCAGTAACACAGTTATAGACTCTTACCCAAACTTTCCAGGTCAATGGACTGGGACTTGCCATGTCTCTTGTGTGCCACTGGGGCAGCCACACAAAACTAACAAGTTTTCATTTCAGTTTTTCAGCTCACTACCGTTCCTAGGATTTCAGTACCATTGTGTTTAAAACAATCCGAGAAAGTCACAAAATGCAAAAGCTTTGGGGTATGGATGTGTGAGGAAAGCCAGACAGCAAGTCCAGTAACATCAAACTCTGACCAAGATCAGAGAGAGGATGAGAGGCTGAGCTGGGGGAACAAGCTAAAGGTTCATGAGGTTTAACAGAACCTCAGGATGAACAGGCAGGAAGGCAGAATCAAGTGGGAACATGAGATGAGGGGAAGTCAGAAGAGAAAGATAAAGGGAAGGAGAAGGAAAGGTGAGAAGATTAGGAAACCAGTGAACACCCCCCTGAACTTTCAGGGAGACTTTGAAACAAGACCCTCCCAACTTTCAGAGGCTTCCCCACCACTGAAAAGCACTTTGCAATAACACATGAACAGTGCAGAAACCAAGAGCACTGGGGCAGCTGCAACGGCTCATTAAGGTATGAATGCTGGCAAAGCTGTAGGGGGAAGCTTTCATAAGCATCTGCCTCCACTGGGCCTGACAGCAGCACACACTGTCAATCACCCCACTTCAATAAGTGCTCACATTTTTCTCAAATTAGAAATTAAGACAACACAAATCCCCAGGAATAGCATACAGTTTCTATACATATCACCCAGAGAGCTAGCAGCACTGAAGTGAAGCAAGAGGCTTCTGACATTATCACGAGCATCTTTTCCAGTCTTCCCTCCCTCAGCATAAACATGGGGTCCTCTGAACAGTACAGAACCCTGCATGAGGAACTTCTTATTTTCTCAAAAAAGAAGCAGAAAAAAAAGGTTCTTACTCTCCTCTTTTTAGCCCATTTACTGTGAGGCAGACATTTTTCATCATCAGACCTCTATCCCTTAGTTGCTGCTTGTACTTTCACTGTGGACTGGTATGAAGCGCAAAGCACAGAGGGAGAAGTTTGGCTTTGCATCAGTCCCAGCACAAAGCATAGAGGGAGAAGTTTGTCTTTGCATCAGTCCCACATCATCATTCTCCTACTGTCCCCAGAGTTTAACACAACCAGGCTTTACAACACCAACAGACAATGCATGCACCACCAACAGGTCTTGCTGACAAAAAGCCATATTAAGTATTGTTTGACTCTTTAAAACCTTGAATAGCAATCAACACAAAGAAGCTGAGGTGTGCTAAAGGATCTGAAGAAATAGCTGTATAATCAGTTTTTGCTAAAATCCTGGAACATATTTTAATGTGAATCTTGCAAAGCTCTTTACTGTCTGCCCATTGGTTAAAGCCTTAATATCCAGGCTAGACTTCAGTAATTTTTAAGGGCCTTTTATAAAAGCAGGAAATATTAACAGCTAAAATCTAATTCAGCTTTTTCAGTGATACATTGCCATAATGTATAACAACATACCTGTAATACTCTTCACAATCTTAGCCATCATGTGTGTAAATTATTCACAAGAAATAAAATCTTACTCCTAATATGTGCTAATTTTTGGAGGTTTTATAGATTCAACTGCTTCACCTGCATGATCCATGAGGTCTACCTGTCAAAACCTAAGTCTCTAGGGAACATAGGTAGCACAAAGGGTAGGATTTTGCTTTCCCAGAGGTTGAAACCAGAGGAGAATGTGTGACTGAAGGCTGAACTAGAGGGACTGCAGTACAATACACATTTCATTCACAGTGGAATGAATGCAGCAAAATAGTGGTAAAACCCACTGCAGATCTTTTTTATTACTTTGTATTACAGAAATTCCAAGGGGCCCCAACAGAGCTTAGGACTGCCGTATACAATGTACTCTGACATTTTAACAGACTTTTTGTCCTAATGATCTTCAAGTTTCCTCTAGAGCAGTAATCCTCTGAGCTTAAAGCATCCCAGCTTAAAGACCTTGTTGGTACAAGACTTTGGGAAAGCTCTAAGTGCATCGTGAGGACAATAGCAGATGGAAGTTTTCAATCACTTTATGGGTTATTGCTGGAAATATGTCACCAAAATGTATACATACATCTATGTTGCTTACATCACCATGAACTAAGAACTCAGTGTTCATAAGCAGTACTTGAAGACCATGCTGAGAAAAGATTCACGAGAGAACACAGTTTGCATTCTTGTGATGCTTACAATGAAGCACATGTTTCTGCCAAAATGGATATTTTCCCCTCCCCACAACAGTTTAAGGTTTAAAGGTGAAACTACTAATTACTGACAGCCAAGCATAAGCCCAAGTTGCCCAGGAAGGTTGTTTATCTCTGTTGGTTTTCAAGGCTGGGAGGGCTAAGTCCCCAAGCAATCTGATCTAACTAGATCTGCTTTGAGCTCTGGATGTCCTGTCCAACTGAAGTTATTCGATGATTCTAAAACATTCAATCCTCTGACTTGTACACCTTAGAGGTAACAACCAAAGGCAGTCTAAGGGGTGTGTGAGTGTACTTCTGCACTCTGCAACTGCAAGTGTCCAAGCTTTCTTATCAGGCTAACAGTTTTCAGCCGGTCAGAGAAGATATTTGAGTGGGATGTGACCATCATACAGCCCTTTGGTAAAAAGCTGGTGAGTTGTGCTCATGGGAATATGCACAGCTTTTCAGTTTTCTCTAGAGAAGTCGTTTGACCTTCTTCCTCAGGGAACCTGCAACTTTCCTTCTTGAGAGATCTTATGCACTATAAGCTGCACAAAAAAGCTTTTCATACCAAGGCACTATTTTTTTTCCCCCCGGCCATATTTTGCCATTTTTCTAGCTGTTTCGAGAAATCCAGAATTACGTGTATTTTGCAATTATGCCTTGTAATCTTTCTGATAAAGGTTCCACCATCACTTCCTAGCCACCTCCATCTGAAGGAATGCCACCTCCACAAGCTGGTTGCCAGAAAACAGCTATCCTGGGAAATGAAATGTGTTAAACGACAAAGGACTGCTCTGCCTGCCTGAGGCATCACTCTTGATGTCTGCACAGAAACATGCTGAGGGGGAAATGAAAGGCTACCAGCCCCAACAATACAGGGCACTAGCTGCAGCTGCACATGGGAGAGGAGCAGGAATTCTGTGAGGCCAATCTGGCCTTCAAGTGGAAATGCAGGGACTATTAACAGGGAACAAGTGTTCACTTTGCTCTTTCTCTTGTTCTTCTGACCAAAGCAGGACTTAAAAGAGAGACAAGGTGAGAAAACAAAGAATATGGGTTCTAGAGAATGAAGCAGCTTATTATAAAGCTATTATGAATAGTTGGCTTGATGCTTAGCTAGGGGATAGTGAAGTTAGCAATTAGAGATGATGAATGGTTGAAGGGGCTTTATAATGATAAGGAAAGATTTTTATCTTTATATCAGACAGGTTGAATTCAGGTCAAGTCAGTACCAACTGAACGTGAATGCCATGTGATTTATTTCATCAGGTTTTGTGGAATGAGCTTGGTCCCTTGTAAGCTGTTTGGGACAAAGGCTTATTCATAAGTAATTATCTGCAATAAGCACCTCCACTTACATGAGGCAGGACTTTAAACAAGGTACTGTTTAAACAGCCCAGCTTTGAAAAGGTTACAATACAAGTAGATAAAACTGTAAAAGTATTACTTAAATATGACAAAGAGAAAGATGGCATTGTTTGTCCAATGCTTCACAGAAATGATGTGCTGGAGCTTTATTTGAATCTATGTTCAATTATAAGCCAGTTCTTCCTGCCTGGGCATTTAGAAATTGCACAGTGCCTGTTGGGCAAAACTGCAGTCTATATAAAGAAGCAAAGAACATAAGGTGCCCTTTACTAGCCACCATGTTCATCAGCATCTTTCAAGAGTCTGCTTCTGCTCTCACAAATCTCCCCGGTGAGAAAGAGAAGGCGTGTTAGTTAGTACCAAGGAATGGCGTCAGCTTCTGGCTTGCTAGCAAGGGCTATAAACAACATTATCTCTACAACAATGGACAACTCCTGTTCTACTGGGTCACTGTCAGAGCAGCACTGGAGTTTGCAGGTCACAACTTGTAGTTCAGATCCTCTCCTAAAATTTTTGGCAATTCAGAATTACGAATCCTCTGGTTTTTTTTAAATTTTGGATTTTTGGAATATCATTTGGGAATAGTAAATAAATACATGAGAAGAGATTAGAGGTATTGGAGAATGGAGACTTAGTTAAGGGACAGAAAGAGGTAGGGAAGCTGGAGGAGAGAAGGAATCCTGGAAGGAGAAAAAAAATAAAACAAGGACAAAATATAGAGAACTAATACACAGAGACCCCAAAGAAACTGCAGTGACCTGACCCATCACTGGGGTTATACTGATGTAGTCCATTGTCATTGTCACTGATTTAGCATGAATTTAAGATTCCACACACTATAGTGCTTCATCTAGCACACTACTAAGCAGTGGTACTCTGCTGCATGTTCTGCTTTGAGTCTGTGCAATGGGACCACGTTAGACATTTGCAGCAGTGTAATTATGTTGAATAACTGGACTGTGCAAACTTTGAAAATATCAATTTCCTCAAGTCCATGGAAGGATTAGTACAAAAATAATGGTGTGGAGGAGAGTGAATGGGAGGGTAACCAGTCTTCAGCTCCCCATTCTAGGCTGCACTGTCCATACAATTAGATTTTGTATTTTGACAATTGTACCAGAGTTAAAGTAATTACAATTATATGAAGTTTGAAGAGTGGAGTTTAGGCCTAGGACTTCTGGAGCTGTGAATGCCTCCAAGGCAGGAATGTGCTTACTGAGGTACAACTAAGTAATCTTAAATTGTGGCATCTGAGAGAGGAGGTGGAAGGCAGTGTCTCCATGGCCAGGAAGAAAAAAGAAAAGAGAGACAAAGGGATTCTAGCTTTGGATGGCACAGGAGGTAATCTCTTTTCCTTCACTTCTTTCTGTGCCTTCTCCCCATCCTCTGAGAACAGACAAATGCAGGCATTTTGGACAACACAGGAAGGGGGAAGGATTGCAGCTTGATTCAGGAGAAAAAAATTAGGAGCTAGCTGAGGGGCTAGATCAGTCCAAAAAATTCTTTACTCTCACTTAAACTATTGTGTACTATTACTTATTCTTCTGATGTTTTCTTCCATTGTTAAAAGCCCATGGAATGAAAAAATCTATCGTCTTTACATTCTCTCTCCTGGCACATTTGACTCTTAACACGTAACAGCATTTTTGCTGCACAGTCATGGTGACATTGGAACGATTTTACAGACATTGAGATTACCAGTGCATAGCCCCAGATAACCAAAGGCTTAGAGCTGTCCAGTGTCAGAGCTGGTTTGACAAAATGACATCATTCAGGGACAATTACCAAGAGAATGCTAGCTTTTAGGAAAATACTAGGGAAGAGTCCTGGCCCTGAGTGTCCTGAGGCGTGAAGGACAACGCCCATAACCTTTGTTTCTTGTTCACATGTTTTGAAATTGATGGTGGTTATCCAGATATAGAACACAGATCTCAACTGCATCACAGAAGCAATTCAGAAAATACACTTTGCCTCTGCATAATAGATACTTGTAAAGTTTAGGGTGGTTCTTCCACGTCTCAGTAGACACAGGAGGTGCTGCAAGTCTGACTCATTCGCCTCTGTTGACAAGAAGCGTGGCACTGTTTGAGATGAGAGACACTGTAATATCTGTGTCTTTTAGTTCTAAGGTCTAAAACTGTGTGCCAACATCCTGTAAAGTAATACCTTTCAGTGGTCTACTGGTTGGGAGGATGGGTAGCTGTCTAACTATCATTTTAATGTAGATTACAGAGGGTTTTTTGGTAATTTTTCAATTGTTTCAGGCATCACTTGCTGGTATCTTTGGCAATAAAACGTGCCTGAATGACAGGTCAGATAAGACACAGGCCTTTTAAAAATGTGAAAACATTTTTCAAACAGTGTTCTGCTGATAAAGATTTTTGATAATGCAAGCCTTGCAAAACTAGGTTTCCAGGAAACAATGGATCTACACACTTGGGGTGACTTAGTTAAAACCAAAATAGAATAGGGAGAAGTCACAATGCAAATCTTTGTGTTTGGATGGTTGGTATACCTTTATAAATTTAATCTCTGTAGATTAATCCTTCTCTGTAGTTTACTGTGCTCACAAAATTAAATACACTGAAATTCAAACCAAGGATCCTGAAACAAACCCAGCCAGAGGCATTTACAATGCTCCAGTGAGTACGCTGGCACACTTTGATATTCCAGGTCAATGAAGCTTGTTCTAAGCAAAACATCTGGAGCACTCTAAATCCAGCTTGCTTTAAAATCTAAATCTATGCTGAGCTTCTCTTCATTTCTTTAAGATGCCTTTTAATTACAGTCCTGATCAATGACATTTTGCAAAAATAATTTCCTGTGCTACTTTCCCCATTAACAATTAAAATTACTATTTTCTCTCATTCTACTCCGGATAGCTTCTCAGAGCAGAGCATTAAAATCTTAATTTCTGTTCATTAGCACTGATTTTTGATCCAAATACAGAATTCTAATGTTGGTATATGGTCTGAAGGTTTTAGAATTCAGTCATACCTTCCCCTGCCTTTTTCTTCTCAAAGCAGGATTGAAACAAACCCTTGGGGTATTTAAGGCTAGATACAGATCTAAACTAAGAAAATGAATCTTCATTGCTTCTTAAGACTTTTTAAAGGGAGTCATTGATACCAGAATTGAAATGCAAGGAGTACTTCTTCTCCACTAAACTGATGAAGAGTTATTTAAATAAGCATTCAACAGATTTTGTATTTTATATATATCTGTATTCAACCAAGTGAAACTGGGCATCTCTGGAGAATGCACTTTGTTGGCAAAAACCTAATGCTACCAGATTCTGGCCATAGGATACTGTAGAAACAAAGATTCCACACCCTTCCCCTCTGCCCCCTTCTTCTCATGGAAAGAATGCAACCAAATAATATTTAGACTGTGCCAAATAGGCCCCACCTGCAGCTGCATTCTCAGCCTCAGTGTTCAAGAACATCTATGTCTCTGGGGCTACGCCTTGAGTCCATTCACTCTGAAAAGCAAACAAACAAGCCAGGCACCCTTTTTTTTTTAAATCTTTATTTTTTAAAAATTTATTTACCACAATACTTCGAGGCCTTTCCTAAAACAGAAGTCCCAGACCAATTTCTGTTTGATAACTCTCCTCCTGTATACACTGGAATTTCATTTTGGCCTTGTCTTATGGGAAGAACATCCCACTGAATCTGTGTCAACTCTTCAGCAGCTTTACCTTCCCCCACAAAGCTATGAAAAAACTCCTGCAAAGTCAATGCACAGATTAATGCAAAATTAAACTCCCCCGCCATGTTAAGCTGAATGCAAATACATGCAAATATTGCTGTAAAAATGTCTTTTGCACTGCTCAGTATAAGGCAAGTGAACCCATGACTACAGATGTAACTTTCAAAGGAAAAACACACTTCTAAGTGGCCTCTCTGGCCACACTACAGAAAGTTCTCTTCAAAGAGAATGATTGCCTTGCAGTCTATATTGCAAAAAGGCCTCTTAATATGTCTTACTTTAGATATTAATATTTTTTTATGTATGTAGAGTAAGGAAAATATACTACTCAGTACTACTAAGTCTAGCAGAATTCAGTCCTTATATAGCATGAGCCCA
>WEKY01037872.1:0-23143 GCA_013390045.1 Picathartes gymnocephalus | reverse complement strand
ATATAGTGTTTATATATATATGTATATATATATATATATAAAAAGATACATCTCCAGAACTTAACCCCTGGTTTATAGATTTTTTTGTTGTCTTTAACTAAACTGTTCTTCAAAATACTCTTGCCTACTCCTAGCCAGTCTTATGACATAACAGCTAGTGTAGAACAATAAATAAGTAAGATGTAAAATGAGGAGGATTAAGAGGCTATGCTCATACTTTGCATGAAGGCTCAAGAGTTTGAAAATATTCAAGCAGATTTTTTGCCTGAGGATGTATCACACATCTCTGAAAAGAATCAGTCAAGTTTTACCTTAAAATTTAGATAGGGAAATAATAGTTAATTGAATCCATACATTAAACCATCAACTGGTCTTATCATTTAGCAAAGTGAGAATAAAGGAGAATAAATGTTTATGTGATGAAGAAATTGGGCTTTAACCCAAGAATTGGACAAATTCATCACAGATAGTCATTATATCTAATAATTTGTTCATAATCAAAACTTGTAAATTGTGGGATGTAATTAGAAGCACGTATGAAAAGGAAGCATGAAAATCCAGAGAGATGAGCATTTGTTCACATCATTGGGGCACAAGTACACAACATACGAAGTAACAGAGGGCAACAGTGCTAGGAGGGCTTAAATGACAAAAGAAATAAGCATGAAAATTTCCAGAAACATGAACACATTTATTGTGCAAAAAAAAGCAGGGGAGATTATTAAACAGCAGGGTGAAAAGAGACTTACAGAAAGTGCTGTTGTTTACAGCAGGCTGAACATAACGGGGGGAAACGACTCAGTCACTTGAAATGAGAGCAGTAGGGATTAAGTTAGCAGCGAGTCTGATAGATGTATCAGTGGGGCTTTGATCAAACATGAATTGAGAGTCAGCAATAAGCAGACAGATTTTGGCATCCCTGCTGGTTAAACTGTACTCACATACGAGAGAAACTGACTGCATTCAGTCATAATATATACACTATATGTATATTATATACATACATATGACCAATGCTAAGAGACTTTGTTCTTAAGGACACTACAACCCTGTGTGCAGCCAGAATTCCTGGTTCATTCCCAGATTAGGAGATAAATTAAGGTGTAATTTTATGTGTTAGTGTAGAGAAGACACTTT
Organism: Picathartes gymnocephalus; assembly: GCA_013390045.1. Lineage (NCBI taxonomy): Eukaryota > Metazoa > Chordata > Aves > Passeriformes > Picathartidae > Picathartes > Picathartes gymnocephalus. The sequence goes on along the minus strand of WEKY01037872.1, from coordinate 22,006 downwards.
TTCATTTGGTCCTTCAATTAGAGATGTCATAGGGGTTCTGTGGTGCTCTCAGTGCTCAGTAACAACAGTGAGTGTTGGCCCTTTTTCACTGTGAATCCATATCAGTTTATCTTTTGGATTCTCACTCGGAGCCTTACCCAGAGCTGCTGGCAGTGAACTCCCTAAGGTACAGAGTTCTCCTGAGAGCATTCACCCCTGTTCTTGTGTGCAGTGTAATCCTGGCAGGTGATTCGTGGGCCTTAAAGGACAAGCTCTGATGTGTTAATGCTACAATAGGTATGGGAGTGAGTTCAGAAACACACACCATGCAAAATCCCTGTTCAATATCCATGCTGGCAGAAACAGGCCCAGAGTATTGGCACTTCGTTTGTGCAGCGAGTTCCCCTAACCTCTTCTCAATATTTTAGCATCCCAATTTCATTTTCATTTTTTATCCCCACAACTTTTGAGACTTTTTTCAATCATAACAAAAATGTTCCCTCTCTGCCCATCAGGAAAATGTATTTTCATCCTTCTTTGGGCAAAATACTACTTTTCTGTAAGAATATCAGCAATGAAAAAAAAACAAAACCTGTCCTACAAATCATCTGAGACTTATGGGTTCATCTCATGGAATCATTGAAGGTCACCACAGGATTAATATGGATGAATTAAGATTGGTAATAGCAATGCAAAAATGGATTGAGATATTGTAGAGCTGGGCAGGGAGACGGAGGGAAAGGATGAAGCTCTTAATTATTTTGCAGTTTGAGGAGAAAAGAAGTTCTGACCATGATGTATAACAATGTTATTTTTAGACAGGAGAGAAAATTGGTTTGTTTTAGGAATTTAAACTTCTTGTATGAAATAAATTTATGATCATGGACAGTGTACAGCGGTTTCACCTGGTTGAAAGAAGAGGTGTGATGGTATTAGCAAGTGTTTGGAGTGGTCTCGAGTAGGGATGGGGTACCAGCCCTTTCTCATCTCTTCTTTGGGATTTGTCTGGCAGTTTTCTACAAACATGGCAGAAGCTAAAGATCTCACAGTAACACCTTTCTGAAAGGACCATAAAAACAGCCAGGACCACAGGCATGTCCTTAGTGGCCTTACAGAAGAGACTGTCACCATGAAAATACAGCCTTCATGTGGCATCAAAGAATTCACACTAAAGCTGTGCTTTGAGACCCAAATTCCAACAATACCAGAATGCTCTGGGGCCAGTTGCTAGAGCCAGGGGCCTTCTGGTGAAATAAATTCATTGGACTAAATCTTAGCAGACCTACTGCTGTTGAGTGAGAAGTGGTAAGTACCAGCTCATGTGATGTTACCTGAAAATTGCACCTGATTCCTCTCATTCAGAGAGGGATTAGTAGATGATGAAGTGAAAAATTCAGATTACTGGGGTTTTATCCACTTCTGCTTGGTTTTTCATATTAATATTAGGAATCAACTGCAAAATTTTGTATTAATCACATTTTGCTAAAGAGATATGACATGTCTTTGACTTCTAAAATAAAACCAAGACTCCTTTAATCCAAGCACTTCTTTTTAAAGTACCCCATAATCTGTGAAAATAGCTATTCTTCAAACCTCTTATTTGCAAAGTACATTTTAATTCCTATAACTCTTAAGATCAGCCACATTTCTGTCACTGTAATCACAGAGCAGGCTTGCAATGTAACTGCTGTTCCAGTGAGAAGCCCCAGCCTGGATGAAGGTGCTGCTGAATCGCAGTGAGAATGAATCTCTGCCGTATAAGAGGATAAGAGGGAGATGGACAAAACTGGGAACATTAGTTGTGATCCCATAACAAGAGCAGCTGAATCAGAAACTGAGGCAGTGTCTCCATGACAAGACAGTCCCTCAGGTGGACCTAACTGTCCATGACAAATTCCACTTTTCTTTCTGCTCTTGTCATAGGGGTCAGGCAGGGCCCAGAGGAAAACCAGCCCATTTGGGCATCTAGGAAAGGCACATCAGGGCATGAGCTACAGGAAAAGGTGAGGAATGTTTCTTCCTGTACGAAAGATAAGTTCTGTGATGGAAAGGATTGGTCTGTTATCATCATAGCTGTTGCTGGATTTGTTCTTGTTCTGCCAAAACATAAATATCTTGCATTTAAGACATCTTTGCCGACCTCTTAGCTTCAGACCTCCCAATCACAGCATAGACAAGGCCTTCCAAAAAAATAATTCCTCTGCTGTAACAGCATCATGTCTGTGTTTCTCACTTTTTTTTTTTTTTTTTTTAAATCCCCTGCTCCAGGTCTCTTGGAAGGGTAAATATTAAATTTAGTGCTGGACATCCCAGACGGCAGACATATGATGTATGTATCAGGATGGTCATCCCAGGTTCTCCCTCAACTGAATCATATATAGGGGAGTTCAGTGCATAATTTGAGAAATTCTTATATGACTCTTACTTTAAAATTCTTTTTATTCTGACTGGTTCCTGAAATGCCATCTGCTTTCCAAGCAGTGGGTTTGTTTTCATTAGTTTTTATGGGTTTTTTCCCTTGATAGTGAGACACTAATCTATATTTGTGTGACTTCTTGGTTGGATTATTGACATTTTCCTTTGCTTGTCTGGTTTTAATTATGTAACCAAGCCACATTCAAGGTTTCACTCATTCCAAATTTGCCTGTTGCCACATTTTCCCTGATTTTGCATGCATTGTACAGAATTCTATTAAACACTCCATTGATTTTAAAATCCCTATGTTAGCATTTAAAAGTTTATGTGCTCTAGCTTTCTGGGACTCAACAGAATTATAAGATCATAAATTTATCTTTTTATATTTTTCCCTGTTTTCATTTCAGTCCAGAGTCTCTTACTGTCAATCTAAATCCTTTGGATATTCATACCTAATCTTCAGAAATCACTCTCAAAAGCTGCTGAGAAAATTGAGTCCAGATTAAGGGTGAATTTAGTTTTCTTTTCAAATACAGATGCTCATACACCAAGCTTGTAGGAATGGAAGTTGTCCCAATTAAAGCAATGGAGGTGGTTGAGTTCTCTACAAAAACAGATGCTCAAATACCTTCACCACCCCACAGTTGAAACAAGTGCTACTAAATGAGATCTCAGTAGTTATAAATCACCATGTCCATTACGTTAGAACTGACAGCCCGGTTCTTTTTACACCATTTCCACAAAGCAGCAGACTTCAAGTGTGTAAAGGATGGGACATCACAAGCTTTGTGTCCCATGACACACCCAGTCCCTCTGCACGATGTCTCAGGCAGCAAACAAGCAGAACAGAATCGGCACCATGAGCAAATGGTGAGATGACAGAATTGGCACCAAGTGCCACTGCTCTGATGAGCTCTTTAAGGCAGCACACTCCTTAATCACAGCTTTAAAAGGTGATGCTTAACTTTCTGCATGACCTGCCAATTTCACATTTCTTTTCCCTTCTCACTACCTAAGAGTAATGCTTGGGGTTCTACAGGTTAGTAGAAAAGAAATTTTGATTTTATACTGAGTGCATTCAGCATGTACTCTCTGTTGGCTGAAACAGTGCCCCAGGTCTTCAGGAATAAAACTGCATTGGTTATGTGTCCAAACCAAAGATGAAAAACAGTAGAGTGATTAGGAGAATGCATGATTGTTTTTTCTATTCCTTTCTAGTGCCAGTGCCCAATGTAACACTGATGTTATTGGTGTGATGCAAGAAGCAAAATTAGTTTAAAGATTTCAAGATAACCAAGCATGTACAAATCAGAAAAGAATAAAAGAATATGAAAAGAGAACAATTCATCATTCAGAAAAAATATCCTAAAACATTCAGCTAAGAAGAAACATTTAGAAAAAGAGCAATGGTCTCAGAAGTCAGGGTGTGAAGTGAATAACAGGATAAGGAAAAAATAACAAGGACATTGAGAGATGGTTTCCAGCTTATTCTGATAGTTTATTTTGATTTATACAAAGCACGTATGGAAGAAATTCTATAAATTCTCAGGTCCAAGTTAGGAGATTTCAATGAAACTCAAAACTCCAAACCCAGTCAAGTTAGGAGCATCATGGAAAGAAGAGATTAAAGAGATGTTACTTTTTCAAAGGTAAGTATATCACATAAGTCTGTACAGTTGCCATGCGGAGGGATGAATAACAGGATACTATATCAGTAAATTAAGACAATTTTAGGCATGTATTAGAATCATAGGAGTCTCAGCTAACTCAGGGATGGATATATTGCAGCATCAAATGTGTAAGCACACAGTTCTAAAAAATTCCAAGTCAAAAGGTAAAACCACAGGTGATAGGATTCAGGCTAACAAAAAGTACTGGCTGTTTTGGCACAAAGCATATGTGAATAATCCATCATCAAACAGCCATCACATACTATCCATTACCTACCATACCCAGATAACTAAAAAAGGATCTTCTGTTAAACAAGAAAAACAAAAATGAAACAAAAAAACCACCCCAAACAGACGAGGAAGGGACAAGATAGGAGTAAAAGAGGGAGTTAAAATTTTAGTCTAATAAAAAAATGAAAACTATTATTTTCTTTCTAGATCTATAAAATGGAAAACAAAACAAAAGAAAATGCAATAATTGCATTTCTTTAAAAAAGTAGTCATCAAATTTATTTTAGTATTTCAAAGTAAAGTGAGATGTAATGTTGCATTTGGAAGGCAGCCAATAGAAAATTTTAACCACTAAATATCCAAATTGTTTTTCATATAAAAATGTTTTTGCCAAAGATTATATGAATCATTTATTGTTCTAAAAACAAAGTTTTGAAAATTGGGATATTAGACCCTTTAGGTTTTGGCAATTATAAAGGGCAGCCTGATGTCTATATACAAACACTGGCTTCAGGCAGTCTGCTGGGCAACCTATTATTAAAAAAAATGGCATTTTTGATGCATTTCAAAGTAGAGAAGGAAGTGTGATATGTGAAGAACTGAGACCCAGGCCACCAAGACTCGAGTTATTGGCACTCGAGTGAAGTTGCACACTGTGAAAGTTTAGGTATCATATAGGTTTGCTGAGCTCTGGTATCTAACTTGCAGGCTATACATTCTGTAAACCATGAATGAAATATTTTATAGGAGGTAGTAATTAGAAATTATGGGTTTAGAAGTTAATTTTATTTAATTAAATGGAAATTTGAATTAAAAAATCATTTTACCTTAAAAACTGATGCTGACAAGAGAGTCCTAAGTGATAAAACTTATCCTCTTTATTTATAAGAAGCAAAATACTTTCAGTTTACAAAATATTGGACTGAAAACTCAAAAAAAATGGAACAAGAAAATCAAAAGTACATAATTCTCCCAGGAAAAGAAGGGATTTCTATTCAACTCTTGAAAACATCCCAGTATTAAAGGAACTATGAAATTAACATGCTGTTTTATGTCTCATCAATGACTGTAAAATTCAGTAAAAGACCTTGTTCCTACAGATTGCATTTTCAAAGCAAAAAGAAAACCACTGCAAATCTTATTTCTAGTGTTACCATGAACCAGTTTTAGGGATCTGATTGTGCTAGTAGTACAGTAAATAATTATTAGACCATCTCTGAAGATTGGGTGGTTTTTTCAACAGGCGCCATTGTGCTCTGTCTATTTTTAATAGAAAAATACTGTATTCCAGTTAATAAAGCAGTATTTCAGAAAGTCAGATAGTTCCTTCCATGGATTTCTGCAAAACATGCCTTCAGGAGATCCTGAGGATCCCTGACTTTAACACATTCTCTGGGGTCCCACCAGAGCAACCTGCCAAACCATGACATCCTGCAGCTGTAAACTAAAAATAGCCTTATGAGTATTACTCCATGATTCTGGACACCAAGTAGGTGTTGTGTGTTGAAAAGTGATTTTTTCCCTGCAAAGAACTTGACAGCTTCCTTCAGGTATGAGAGAACCAATTAGATAGCTAGTTCTAAGATGGACACTCTGTTTAGCCACTTAAGGAGCTGAATACGCCTCTGTGATTCACATTTAAGAAAGGAGAAGCCCGGGAATCTCTCTCTTGCTTCCGGCTTTTGAACAGGTAACGGGGCCCACGCAGCCCAGCAGAACCGGCCTGGGCTGGGCCGGGGCCAGGCCCGCTCGGTTGGGCCCTGCCGGTTCCGAGGGACCAGGCTGGGCTGGGCCGAGCAAGGCTCACTCGGCCGGGTTGGGCATGGCTGAGATCCTGCCACAGCTGAATCCTGGCCTGGCTGCTGAGATCCTGCCGCTCCTGCCTCCTTCCGTTTCTCGGGAAAAGTCTGCAGCAGCTCCAGCCACTGCCCAGCAAAGATCATGTGGCCAACAACAGAGCCCGGGAAAGATACTGTCTCAGTACACAGATGAAACTTACAGACATCAATCTTCTCTCCAGTAAGAGGAAGAGAAAGAGTGAGGACAGGTGAGGAAACCAACACGGAGACCTCGAGGACAGTGAAGAAGGAGCTGAAGTCCAGAGGGAGGAGAAAGAGGAGATGCTTTAAGCTGAAATTTTTTTGCAAGGCCACGGTAATGGACTATGATGTATTAAAATACTCCTTGTAACTCATGAATGTAATTGGGGGGATGTAGCGTTCTAACTACAGCCTGAGCAAAGGTACCTATGCTGGATGAAGCAGATGTTAAAGTAGCTGTGGTCTAATGAGAAACCTGAACAGAGAGAGATGAGGAACCTTGCCACAGAGATGAGAGAGATGAGAACCCTTGCCCCAGCCATAGAAGAAGAAAATTTTTGCTCCCAGGGATAGGTGAAGAGAACCCTTGCCCCAGGGATAGAAGAAGAGATAGAAGAAGGGAAACCTTGCTTCTAGAGACAAGAACCCCCTTTGCTTTCTACTAAAACAGCTCATCCTTAAAATAGTACCCCAGTAGACAGAGATGAGCCCTGGAAAGCAGTTGCAGGAAGAACTGTGTGTCGAGGGAAGGGACTTTCACACTGCAAACAGATTTCCTTTTCCAGGCAGCTGATTTGCTGTGATATTGGAGCCACGAGAGAACAGGGTTCTTGTGGAAAAATCTCCATGGCATGGCAGGAGAGACTCCTCTCTCTAAGTGAACTGATGAAAGACTATTTTAGAGGTGGTAAACTTACTGAAAGTCTCAGGTTTTGTCTCTTTACGTTGTTGGTGGGAAAGAGAAAATGAGGTGGGGAGACAAGAAGTGTCTAAAGGTTTATTCTGGTTCTTATTATTTTTTAGTTCTGTTAATAAAACTGTCTTTATATCTTTTAAGGTTTTGAGCCTGCTTTGCATTTCTCCTAATCCTTATCTCACAGGAGAAAATAAGTTTAGTGGGTGCACTGGTGTTCAGACAGTGTGCTCAACCCACTATAGTAGGGTAAAAGAGGGAGAGAGGTCACTGCTCTCCTCAGACAGTGCCTCATTTTGACAGCCAAGCAATAAATCCTACAGGATTTGTCATCATGCAAAAAACAACTAATGGTACTAAAGCCAGGATAATGCCTTATATAATTGCAAGAAGCTCACCAGCACCACAACAGCTCAACTACCAGCCATACCCATTCATCCGAACAGAAATTACCCCAAATTTGGAAAGTGTAATAAGATTTCACCATTCAAAAGCCCACAAAGATATTCTTCCCATCTTGTCCTAGAGTTATTGCAGAATACTTCAAGATCCCTGTTCCACAAAGCAGATAAACAGATCTCCAAATCAAAGCACCAAAATAATTCCTGGCAGTGAGTGAGGTGGTTAGGAGACTTCTGAGCTTTTCTGCTTAAGGCACCACTGCCAGAAGATTTGGGTGGGTATCATACCTAGTTCGGTGAAAAGGCAATGTATCTATTAATGTCATTAACTTCTGTCTCTTCAGCCTCTTCTGCCTCTGATGATGAAGGTATGGGATGGACATGTTTCTCCTCAAAATTTTGTAAGCTGATAATTTGCTTAGCAGAAGATATTAAAGTGTTCGATAAAAACCTCATGTTCAAGACTACCAAAGTTCCAACAGCCATAAGACAGATTTATTAGGGACAGCTTCAATTGTCTAATTACTACACCCAGTAATTGTACATCTTCCATAGTCAGGAAAAATTTAATTTTTTTTCAGGTTTCCCCCCCACTCAGTATCTCCAGCACTGCCAAAACCTATGGTGTGCATTCAAAAGCTTATTTATTTATGCATATGGCTTGCATATCTCAAGGCTAGATGCATAAATTTTTAGGAGCTGACATGCTCTTCAGGGAAAAAAGTTCCCCTTCTGAATTATTCTATTCACTCTGCAGATATCCACTGCTACCCCTTGTTTATCTGCTCATTACTGTGACTCAAAATGAGTTTGTCAGAAGAAATATAATTTAAAGAACGAGAACATGAACATAGAGGGCATCTTGATAACTCAGCAAATATGCAAGGGTAGTTTTTTTTTTAACCCAGAGATAAACCCTTTTTTTCCTAGGATTCTTTTTAAAAGGGACATTCTTAAAAGCTTTTGTGGGAAAAAAATCAGAATAAATTTTACACAAATGCTCTGTAAGCTGCTTTGCCTTGCTGTACATAGGCTTTGCCTTCTCTGTAAAAAAAAAAAAAGATCATCAGGATGATCACTGTGAAAAGGCTGAGTATTTTACAATTTTAACCTGAAGCAGGCATCAAATAATTCATTACTTGGGGAAATGTCTATGTCCCATCACAAATTCTAACAAATCAAAACATGTGCAAATCTCCATTGATCTTAGGGTGCATGTGTGTAGTGGGGAAGGGGAAATGACACAGAAGATCATGCTCTGCCTTAAATTATGCTGCACTGCACCCAGAAACAGATGAAAGTGTTTAATCTGTTCATGGCATCCAGCTCCATTAAGCAGTCAGAGCCACCATCTCCTTCCTCAGCTGAAACTTGCAAGTGATCTTCAGCCAGAACCCAAAAAATCACCTCTCCTTGATTTTCTGACCAACATATTGGGAAAGAAGACACTTTTTCTTGCTCCTGGCTTGCGTTGTGTTTCTGCAGTTGTTGTCCCTGTCTAGACCAGCTTGTCCATTTGGTAAAACCAGGAGAGTCCAATGTAAGGTTCAGTGCAAATACACTGGTTGTTTCAATTCCATCTATTTTACAGCCACCCCCGGATGCCTGCATTTATTCCAATGACTCATTAATTTGCAAAAATTTTGTTACCCTCATGTTTAATGGATTACATGTGTCAGCAACATATCAGCTGACACTATCCTCAGGCTAACAGCCAAGAAAGTGACAGTCTTCTAAAGTGATTTAATTCCCTTTTCTATAGCCACATGTGTCCCAAGAGGGAAGGTATGGACAGGTACCATGAAAAAATTGTGTTTTGCAATTTAAAAGTTTGCAGTGACCTGTGTATCTGAAGCTGTTAAAGACCAGACTTATCCTTAGGACAGACAACCACAAATCTGCCAACTAGAGAGATCCTCATCTCTAAAACAAGTGGCCTAAGACATGGTACTGGCTGAGACAGGCTCACTTCCACACCTGACTGGTAATTTCTGCTTTCCTAAATTTACAAATCCAAAAGGGAGTAGCTTCAAAAAAAGGCTGGTGGCCCTGACTGTGTCAGTCTGAGTTGAATTTAAGTGCATAAAGTCTGTCTGGGGTTTTTTTGGCCTTTGTGCTTATTTATCTTTCTACATTTCTGCTGCCAATTTCACGCCTGACCAGACAAACTCACGGAAGTTTTTTGTTGCAAGGTAAGGCAAGTCAATAAACAGACAAGTTAAGAGGAAAACATGCTCTAAATGGTACTTTCTTTTCCTCTGGCTTCATTATTCCAGTGCTCCCCTCAGCTTCCAGACTGTGCTGACTGTGATGTTGCTCGTCTCACAAATAGACTGTAAAATCCTTTAGGCTAGGACCTTCCTTTCCCTCATTTTCTAAAACCATTAACCAGACCAGCAGCACTACATAAATGCAACAAAATAATGATGATTATGGATGATAATAATGACTAGAAATTCATATCCTCTGAAGACACGAGACCAGGAGATATTCACATCTTCCCAATTTGACTCAAAAGGGAAGAGAAGAAGATGTAGCAACACAGAAAAGCCAGGCAGAGTCAAGAATGGGGAAAGAGCAACAATAACAACAAAAGGAAAAACAAAGACAAGTTCAAGGAATCCCTGGAGAACTGCAGCTTTTGAAGTCCCCTGCATGCACTCACAGCGAGGAGCCCGTGACAGCTGCTGCCATGTGTTTGAGACCCCCCTGGCTCCAGTTCTGTCATTTACCCAGCTCTGCTGTCAGCAGCCAGCTCAGAAATGGAGCGTGTGTTACCCCAGGTCCCATCTTCGCTCCCACAAAGTCAAAGCCTATTCCTAGATCAGAGCTGTTTCAAATACAGTATGAAGAAACAGACACGCTGTCAAAGTAGGATTCTGGGCTTTTCCCCCTGCTTTGCTGATGTTGTAGGAATTGGGCTTCAGATGAAAAACATTTTTAGGTAAGAAAATGAAGAAAAAAATTCAACTGAAAGTGCAGATTCTGCAACTAGGAGATAATAAGTGAATTACTTTATTTTTACTAAGTTGCTCAGGTTTTAAAAATGAAAAAAATCTGTAGAAATGAAAAATTGCACTATAAGATTTTGTAAATGTCTTTATGTCTTGTCTGTATTCTTGGAGTAACTGTTAACAGATAAAGAATTATATTTTCACTGTAATTATTCTTCTTATCCTCTCACATCTCACTGTTTGGCTTCTATTTTATACAGGAATGTGGTAAAAGTTCTTGGACCCTTTAATTTGTTGTTGCCTATCCAGATGTGCTCTTCTTCCTTCCTCTTCCATTCCACCTTTAAAACTCAAACAGTGACCCCAAAAAAAAAAAAAAAGATTGCTGGAGTGAGTTTGTTTCTTTTGTTTTTCCCCCAAAACCACGAATTGTCTTCTAAGTCAAAAATGCCTCCTAGAAGGCAAATATTAGGTTTGCATACCTCGAAGACAAAATCTGCATACTCCTTTCAATGAATTTCTGAGCCAGCAACCACTAACACTGACACTTCCCTGTAAATGTTTTATTGCTACCTCAATGCCCATCATAGTTGAGATTTTATTTTTATTATTTTCATATGAAATCTATTTCACATTCAGCAGTCACATATGTCCAGAAATTCTCAATTTAAGCGAACAATGCCTTTCCAGTACATTTAGAATACCAAAATTAGAGATTTGGGAGTTACAAAAAAAATCCAAACAGTCTAATTCCTTCTACAAGTTCTGGAAAATATCCTCTCTAAAACCAAGATATTTTCATTGCATTAAAAATATTAGACAAGCTCTAGTATTTTAAGACTTTGCTTTGTAGGTTGTTAAGAAATATGCCTACCTATATAAGCAAACCCAGGACTATAAATCAAGCAGGTGCAACATTAACCAAACTGGGAACTTATACTGAGCATCGAACACATAGGAAAGGACAATTTCCAGGCAAAACAAATAACTCTTTTAAATATTTTTCTATGTACAACCAAAGAATCATGAGATTAATAAAAAACTATCAAAGTATCTACAGGGCTTATGTCCCCATAAAAACATGTCTCAGAGAGCCTAATTTCTTTTGTTATTACAAAAGCAGTTGTTATTAAATAATTGCAATCTGATTTTATGCTTTCAAGAGGAGTACTTATGTACAAAGATAGTGTGCTGCAGAACTCTTGTTAGCTTTGCTGAATTGTGCATGCATAATACATAATTGCTGGAAGTGAAACAGAACTGCTAAACCAAACAGGTGGGAAAGAGATGGAAAGAGAGAAGGGGGAGAGAAAAAGACTAAAGTGTCCTTAAAGCTATATCAAAAGCCTGTACATATATATATATACACATATATATATATACATAAACAAACATGTAATGCTCCTGGCTGTAACAAAATTTTGGGTTGCTAAAGGCAGATTTAGGAAAAAAAAAACCTTTTAGTAAAATATCCACCTTATTCTCTTAGCAGAAAACAAATTCTGATATTGCACATTATGCTGCTGTTTTTCCACCAGATATTCAGAGAGATATTCTAGAAAAATTGCCAGAGTGAAGATCTTGTGATTTTTTGGATTTTTGTTTCTTTTCTTCCCTTTATTCATCTTTATTTTCTGCCCAAGATTCTAATTTCTAATACCCAATCAGGGCAGAGACTCCTGCAAAGGAAATGTTCATGAGAGAGAGGATAACACCCTTCCCATCCAAAATTTTGCTTACTTTTATTTCCTTTCCTATTTTTTTTTTTCTATCCAGACTCTTACAAATTCTTGAACAGCACAGAGTTCTTCTCTAACATTCCTATTGGTAATCAATCTGTACTGCCCTAGAGCTACAAATCTACCACTCTTGTCCTCCTCTGCACTGCTCTTTCCACCCTTTCCTGAGTTGGAAAGGAATCACTGGTGGATCAGATAACCTTGAAAAGGATAGATTCTGCCCCATAAAGAGAGATACAGACACATGATATCATGGGCAGTCATTAAGAGATATTGGAAAAATATATTTCACCCTGTCCCATCGAGACTAGGGAACTCATTGGAGATAGACAAACAATAAGACCCGGGTTATTCTGGAATGGATTCCTGTTTTTCCTTTAAAATTGTTCTTCTTCTTTTAAGTCTATGCCATAATTTTAAATGGAAAGGGGAAAAAAATTTAGTCTACCCTTCTAAGATGACTGATTTTGCAGGTTTGAGAACTTTGTTTACCATTGTCTCACTTGTACTTCAGGGGAGAATGAGATTTTCCCTCATAGCCTCTGGCTGGAAAAGTTTGGTCTCTAAACGACCTCTTACATTTATTTAGAGCTTCAAACTTTTACAGCTCATTAGATTTCTAGATATCAGGTATTGTGAAATACCTCTACTTTTTTTTTTTCTTTTTTCTTTTTTTTTAGGATGCTGAAGAGCAAGGATAAATCAGAAGATAAACACAATACCAGAAAGGTATAAAGTGACTCAGAAATTTCTTCTAAGACTGAGGGAAAAAAAATGCTTGACTCTGGAATTCAGAGAGCTCAATCTGCTTAACTAATCAGAAAAGAAGAGTGAAAGACAACTTGGTTGAAATACGTATGTTCAAAGAGAGGAGGTATGGTGCATAAAGAACCCTTTAATCTTTTGGTGAAAGGCGTAACCAGAGTCTGGAAACTGAATCACATATGTAAGACTGAGAAATGTGCTACACGCATGCTTGACAAAGAGATTGACTGAGAAACTCTTGAGAAAAGTGTAGAGCCTTCATCACCTCTTCAAAGCCAGGATTTGATGCCTTTCCTCAACCAAATCTTCCCTTATGCTCTGCAATTGTCTGTTACAAGGGTGAAATTTAATATCCTGTTATAGAAGAGCCCAGACATATACATCTCAGTCCCTTCTAGCCTAGATAAATCGGGGACTCATTTCAAAGAGGAGTAAACTAAGCATTGGAAAATACAATTTCATCCTCCATTATCAATCCTGTAGATCAGGATAGCTGACAGTGTAAAGATCCAATGCTCAAGGCCTTGGCAACGCAAGAAAATGGCTGAAAACACAGCAATTCTACACATGTTTATCACTTTTCTTTTCTTGAACCCCCAGGATATAATCAACCAAGGTGTCATTTATTGATTATTACAGAATTATTGATGGTGATAATGTTTTATAACTATAGCACTCTCTCTCATGGTTTTAGAAATAAAGAAATAAAGCTACATTGAAAATTAGATGGTAAAATTTGCAAGCTATAAAGTGCTACCTATTTCCACAAAAGAAAAAAAATCACTAAGAAGCAATGTACTTATGCGTGTATATCATTTGACTACCTATGTGATGGAGGGGAGCAACTGTTTTAAAACACACACTGAAAAAATTATAGGTCATTCAGTCCATGAAAAGATGAGAATAACTTGTGCAGCTGAAAAGGGAGTGGGAATATAGCTAGAGAGAATGGAGGCACAAATTGGAGAAATATGTTATTAAGAAATAAGTTGAGAATTTCCAGGCTTCTTTTTTTTCCCACAGAATACAGAGATGAAGAAGAATCTAAATTATTTAGACTGCCTCCAGGCTATGTTTGGGGACCACTATTTTAAAAAGCTCAGGTTTGTGTTCTGGGATTTTATTGAAAGGACAAAATAAAACCCAGCTCTCTAGATGGTAGCTTATTAGCTGCAGTCCAGGATCTGGGTCTGATGATTTATTAGGGAGCACTATGAAAATGCTGGAGACCTGCCATGGGTTTAGAATGCAATGTGGAGCTAGGGAAGCTACCTACTGCACCCACATCCCTCCCTCTGGGTTCTATCTACCCAAAAACTAATATAAAGCTTTGTGGTAAAAAAATGCTGGGGCTGCAGGGAGTGACATGGAGGAGGGCAGCATTCCAGAGGCCCAAATTAATTTCCCTAGGGAACCCCTGCTTGTAAAATCCCATAAACAAAATGTCACTTTTCATTGCTAAACCTCTTTGATTGCTAACAGCAAACACATGCCTTATCTTGGCAAAAAGCTCTGCACCATCAAATTAAATAATGTTGGGTTGTTGTTTTATTTTGCGGGGTTTTTTTCCCCCCCTAACAATCTGTCTCACACATTCCTTGGCTGCCTTTAAAAGTCACTTGTAAAGTTTCACACTTGCATGCTGCGAACAGCAAACAGCAGAGCTGGGAAGCTCAGTGTCTCCAAGGATCAATAAGCTTTGAGTCGTTGTGGTTCAAATGGAGTGAAACAAGTCCAGCAAGTGACAACTGCCATCTCATGGTGACTGCAGGGAATGAAAGGGAAGGTCTCCAGATGATCCCTGAGGACTGAGTGGGAGCATCATCTGAAGGTCTGTTAAAATTACAAAATGCTTGAACTTGAAGATACCAGAGATTCTGTAAAAGAAATTACAGGTGAAATGCCATGAGGTCACTACTGTTGTAGCAACAAAACAGCTCTAATATCAGAGTGCTCCTCAGTGTCAGCACCCAGCTATCTTTAAAGGTGCGTAATACTGCCAGCTGAAAAAGTGTATCGGGATTGGGTTGACAAAGCCCAAACCTGTACTGACAACCAGATTTATAGAGGAAAAAGCACTAAATAGGCACCCTGCCAGCGTGAGCACCTATAGCCAAAAACTGATTAAGTAAAATAATTCTGAAAAAAAAAAGATGTTAGTGTGCAAGGTGCTGTTGGGAGTCAGCAGTTTCCAGGAATAGAACAGGATTTGAAGAATTTCTTCAAACTAAAAGAAGAATGTAAAAAAAATCCTAATAATTTCAGAAGACTAATCAGAATAAGATAGTTGCACTTAGGACAACTTTAATCTCCCTATTTTTCTGCAGATGTTATGAGAAATATATTCCTGATACCTCCAGGCACAAGTTATCTCAGTATACTATGCTTCAAGAAAAGGTGAAATATCCTGTGCACCACTAGGCTCCCTGTAGGGAGGGAACCAACCTGGAAACACAGTGGTTTCATTTGGAGCGGAACTTTGATTTTTAATGTGTATTAGGAATAATTCTTAACTGATCAGAACCAAGATTTAGCTTTAGGTCAACATGTGACACCAAGCACCTCTCTGTCAGCCCAAAGTGTGTCTCTTCCCCTGTTTGCCTTGAAGAGCAGTGGGTGGGTCAGCCTGTTCTGTGCAGCCTCTATCCAAGCACTCAGTGCCACCACTGAGTTCAGTTCAAACTCAGCAACATCCCCTCTACCACATTAACTGCACAGTGATCCAAACACCAGTGGTGTCTGCCACACAAATCCATTCATATTATAAACCTCATTGCCTGATACAGATCTGCAGGGTTCAAAAAGACACACGTACAGTTCACTTCATGTATTTTTAGTAGGCTTTCTTGTACCTTCTCAATTTAAAAGGTAAAAAGAAAAGTGATAATAGAAGTTGAACAGAAGTAGATGTTGGCATTATTATGTGGACACAAATTACATTGAATGTTCATTCCAATATCTAGCACTAATTATTCCCACCACCTTATCTAGAAATAATTAGTGAGCATCCCCCTGAGAATAGCAACCCTAATGCTACTCTTTGCTACATTAAAATTACTCAGGCTTTACACCAGTGTAACTACACAACGGATTACCATCATTGCCTACAGTTTTAAGACTCCTCTAGCCTGCAGAGTGAGCACAGTTTTTCAATGCAAGATATCTGGAACTGATTTCCTAGGGAATTACAGAGCATAAAAACTGAAGACAGATACACACTTAGCAGTAAGCCCAAGATTACATGTTTGTACTGATAACAGAGAAGTAATAAAAAGAAGGAAATACTTAGCTTAAACTTTGAGCATATGGAACAAGCATGCATGTGGAGAGGGAACTCAATTATTTAGTGAAATGGTGTTTTCAAAGTAGCAAGCATTTCCTTTTCATGCCCTGATGTTTTTCCCCTGCTACTTGTTTCTTTGGTTCATTTTCAGCCCCTACCTGCTCCTGGAGCAGCAGACAGACCTAGTCATGAAAGGCTTCAGGATCAGCCTAGCAAGCCAGGAAACCTTGGTCTTCTCCCTGTTGCAGCTGGCTGCCTCTGCAGGCAATTGGTCTTTCCTAGTGCTGAACACCAGGAGCTGATTTTGCCAGCCTTATTCAGCTTTAGCTTAGGAAAGTGCACTTATCAAGAAAATACACTCAAATATGTGAAAAACCAGCAAAAGAAGCTCATCTTAAAGGGAGACCTATGAGAATTCTGCCACTTCTGATCCTTGAGGCACTCATCTTCATAGATTTTAAATGTCTCTGATGATTCCTCTGCCCATTTTTAGAATTTCCAGGAACTGACAGAGTATTTAAGATGAGGAACCACAGAGTTAAACCTATATCTAAAACGTATGCTGCTACCTTCACTTCTCATTCAGCTAACTGGCCTTTTGGAACCAACACAGTTCTCATGTAACCAGTTCTCTGTTGGGTGTGGAAGAGAGAGGAGACAGTAGAGGTGCCTCTCCAGGCATTCATTGTCTTGGGGCTACGGCTGCTGTGTGCATCAGGGGAGCCCCACACTCTACATTGTCCTTCCCCTGCGTGGGTTTGAACCCCACTCCCTGAATGCATGCTCTGACTTCTGGCCTAAAACATATTTCAGTTGAGAGTTTTCTTGCTCACACATATAAAAGTAACCTTGATTTGCCTGAAAATAAGAAAATGTTAATGAGTAGAGGAAGGTGTTTTGGTTTTTTTACATTAAACTGAAGATAAAGCAATATCTTTCCTTGGAATTCCACTTGACTCTTCTGGAAAGGTTGGCACCAGTAATTTACTAGTCTCAACAGTGAGCTCTGAAATCTGGACAAAATATTTCTGGATTTCCATTCAAGCAGTGTGACAACCTTGCCCTGATTATAGTCATTCACATTTGCATTTGAATATGCAAAATTAATACAATATCCTTCCACAGCACATATCACAAATCCATGAATTTCTACTTTCTCTAGCAAGTCATACATCTACCTGTCTCAAAGCATCCTTCTCCAGGGCATGTCAAGACCTGACCTCTCTCCATTTTTCAGTAGGAGATGGTTTGCAGACACTCATCAAGTTAATTTGCTGTATCTGGGTCCAAACCTCCCAAATTATTAACCACTCTTACGTAACCTTACTGCTAAACTCTGTCTTATCTTTCATTACAGCAAGGATATAAATTTAGCAAATGTAAAATAGGGTCTCTGACAGCTACATTGCCTCAGTCTTAGCAAAGGAAATGTAACAGATCTGGTCAGGTCATGAGAACATGCCTGGTCTCTTTCCTTCCTGATTCTCCCCTCCTGTCCAAGCTGCTAAGCACAATCTCATATCAATCTCAAAGGACATGGTAGGAGAAGAGTAAAATAAGTTCTCTTAATCAGAAAGTAAGAAACTAAAGTATAGAAAAAGGTGCATGGAATGGGTCCTTTTTGGCTGACCTGTTGCCATTGGATAAATACCAGGGAACAAAACACAACTATCCCATTGGTGGAGAGGGAGGTGGCAAACATAGGCACCCTGCCATTTCTGGGATATACACATTACACCAAGATATCTTTTTGAAGTGTGAGGAAGCAAACTACAGTTTGTTCAACATGGTCAGTAAATGACTGTCAGTAAATCTAGGTCTAATTCATGGAAATAGAGCCAGCTGGGAGCTTTTTGAAGACATGTGTTGCATTATCAGTGCTATTTGTAGAACTGGGTAATTTAGGCAGATTTCTGAATCCAGACTTTGTGATTTCCTTCCTTTACTTATTATTCATACAACATTTCTTGATATTTCAAAATGAATAGAAGAAAACCTTTTGTCTCAATTTTGTTTTCAAATAGTAGAGTGAAAAAAACCCAAAAAGTGGTAGAAACAGGATGTTTTAGAGACACTGAAACAAGTATTTTGTCTGTGTTTGTTTCAAACTGAACATTTTAAAAATCTTTAGTCATGACAGGAAAATTATTTGAGATTTTGAGATGGGAAGGCATTTCCTCTCCTAGTTCCAGTGACTCGACTGTTCGGAATACAACAGCTATTTTATAATTTTCCACTGTATTCCTCCCACGCCCGAACTCAAATACATAGAACCAGCTTCAAATCTTGCCTAAACATCCATTTTGTACTACATCTCTAATGTAAAAAGTACCTGGGAAGACAGTGTATTGACTTTAACTATCAAGCCAAATGAAGAATATCGCAAATTCCTTTTGCTGGTTCCTCCAGTTGTCATCATTCACCCAGCTTAAATCCCAGCACACTTTGGAGCCACACAGGCTCTAGAAACATTGACAGCCTCGACCTTTTCTTCTTTCCAGTCCCATCACAGTTTTGATGCTGTTTCCCCTTTCACTCTCTGCCAGCTCCCCACCAAGGGAAGGAAAGGCACAAAATATCCCCAAGAATGTAAACGAAAAAGTGAAAACTCAGGCCCTCATCCCAGAAGACACCAGAACATGAGATTTACTTCTGAACCAGCAGAAGTTTTCAGTCCTAAAAACTCCAGTTAAACTCAAGAGAGAAATTTTTAACCGGCCTTTCTCCCCTTCAATTTTCATTTCTCAGCAAACCTCACCTGCACTTTGAGAACTAAACCAGAGCAATTAGCTTTTAGCCCTTTTATAGCTAATTGCCCTTAAGGCAACTGCAAGGATTCCCAGGTGTCAGCTTTCTGTGGTGTTTATGCAAGTCCCAGAAGAGAGCAAGCAAAGACACTAAAATAGAAAAGTTCCTCAGCAGACATACAGAGAAAAAGGGAGTTTAAAAAGGCAACAAGGCATGATCATTAATTTTCTATGTATATCACGTTTACTCACTGAATTATACAATGTGATAGCATTACAAACAAAAAAAGCTTCTTAAATGTAAGGATTAAAAAAAAACTCTCCAATTTCTTCAACCCTACAATGACCCCTAATTGGCACTTGAAATCCTTTAGCCACCAATTTAATTACATTTCTAATGCCCTTGAGAGTGTTCTCTTTTATTTATTTTAACTGGCTTTTTTTTTCTCTCTCGACTTTCATTTAAGATGAATATGTGGGGGTTTTTTGTCTGAAACAGAAGTCACCACACTTAATAGGAAACAATTTTCTGCTGCTTGGAAGGTGAAAATTTCCCTTCAATCACTGTAGTTCAACTCACCTCCATATGCCAGCAGGAGATGACCACAGATGTGGCTTTCTACTGACATTTTCATCTGTTGGTTTGGTTTTTAGGTCTCTCCGGTGGTGTCTCAGTGGAGGGTGCTGCTGGGTACTCCATAACTTCCAAAAGGAGGAATAGATGAACTTCCTGAAAACACACTCTGCTGCTGCTGCTGTCACTCAATAACTTCCTGGTTGTGCAAGAACATGCTCCTGTCAAGTTTTCACCAAGAACAAAAGTCATATTTCCCAGTCTGAGGAACTTCAGAATTCTGCAGGGCTGCAGATGCTGACTGAAGCAGCATTTGTTTTTAGAAGCTAAGCTGATTGGGAAGTCCTGCAAGAGATGACTTGGAAACCCCTGTTACTACAGAAATAGTCAAACCACCCCAGAATTTGGGACTTACTACCATCATCTCAACAACTGCCTTGAAGTTTTCCTCACTGATCACGGTTACCAGCACACACCTTCCTCATTCTCCTATCGGTTTCAAAATCAGACTTTTCATCTCAATAAATCTGGATGGTATCTGACCTACAGTAAGATGCCTTCCTAGAGGCAATCACGTCTGTCAATATCTTCCATGGTTACGTGCAGGGCAAACAGCACTTCATGTATGATGTGAAGACTTCTATTTCCATGGAGGAAAACTTTAGGAACAGAAATGTAACAAATGTAAGAAAAATTGTAACAAAAAATATTTGAGCATTTGTGCCACTGTAGGTCTTTTTGTGTGCTCAGTAGCTCGCGTCAGATTAATTAGCAATCTTTGAGTGGTCCTGCTAAGCAGGTGGCAAAGTAGAATACATTGTTTTGCTTTGGTGCCCATATTTCACAGGGCACTGTTAATGCTGTTTTATCTTTTTCTTTTTTTGTTTTTTTTTTTTGCTCCCTTGTTTTGTTTTATAAGTGTTCAGAGTACTGCACAGCATTATGGTACACTATCATTTTTCAAGCCATTAAATGTTAACTTCATTTTCTTGTGTGAATTATGCTTTGCTCTTTTAGTTTTGTAATGAAAAATAAGTACAGGTTATGCAAGCAATAACCCCTGTGTAAGCAGCAGCTATCTTTTTAAACGGTTTATTATGCCACAGTCTGGTACTCCATTAAATATAGATTACAGACTGTTGAATAAATGAATATCAACTAAGCAGCCCATCCTTCTGTACATATCAATGCAAATAATGAATCATGGCACCTCATGAAAATGTATAACCCAGAAGAGTGGGTCAAGAACTAATTACACATTTGTCTTATCTCATGCTTCTTGCTCTCAAACCAGGAAAATACATTTGTGATGGTTAGGGGACACTAAGAAAGCTCTTGCAACCTGTTTTTCCTGGAAAGTGAAAAAGTATTCTTTCTCATAGTTTTATGTAAATGTGCTTAGATTTCCAAGTATGTTTCTTATACTACCCTTTGTAAAAATGCTTTCATAGTTAAGAACCTACACTGAAAAATGTGGGTTCATATTCATATCTCATCTCTTCCTCAGACCCCCTGTGTTACAAGTAACTGAATGGCTCAGTTTGGGAAATGTAGGTAATTATCAAAATAAATGGGCCAGCGTATACATTTGAGGTTATATTATACATTGTGTACAAAATCTAATTATTTACATACTTATAAACATAGAAAATGGACATCAAATTGGGACACAAATCATGATTATTATACTCTTTAGAAACAGGAATTATTAAAACTGTTATTGATTAGCAATAACTGAAACTAAAATTTGGAGACTGAAATTCGAATCATGTTGCTTAAAGCCAAAGTAGACTAACCTGTTGCATATGGAACAGATTAAGAATGGAATGAACTAATCATTAGGTTATTAAAATAATACCACTAACGTGAGTTGTATAACATAAAGTCATCTTTAGCAGCTCAGGAGGAATTATCTGCTGATCCCAGCTTGAATAAATGTACTCTGAGAGGAGACTGTATCTGTGGAGGGAAAAAATAAGCCAAAAAATTAACATGTTTAAATACCTTACGCTCATATTTTCCAATGCAAGTTTTTGGCTGCTGACAACCATCACGCTTCCTCTGATTTTAGTGTGGACATGCTTATTCACCCTGGTTGTGAAAACATACTCAGAATCATGGAATCTCCTCAGCTGGCAGGGACCCACAAGGATCACTGAATCCAAGTCCTGGCCCTGCACAGGGCACCCCAAGAGTCACACCATGTGCCAGACAGCGTTGTTCAAAAGCTTCTTGAGCTCTGTCAGGCTGGTGTTGTGACCACTTCCCTGGGGAGCCTGTTCCAGTGCCCATCCACCCTCTGGGTGAAGAACCTTTTCCTAATATCCAGACCAAACCTCCTCTAACACAGCTTCAGGCTGGTCCCTCGTGTCCCAGGTGATCACCAGAGTGCAGAGATCAGTGCCTGTCCCTCCAGTTCCCCTCATGAAGAAGATATTAATAATAATTAGATCTGCTTGTTAAATGAGGTTCATATTAATGCTAAAAATTTAGTAGTAGTCATATTTTTCCAGGA
>WEKY01037851.1:0-23018 GCA_013390045.1 Picathartes gymnocephalus | reverse complement strand
CTGCTGGAGCACAGGTGTTTCTCGTGGTGATTTTTGTTATTTCTTTCAGGTGCAGAATGTATTGGCTGGTGATGTTACTCTCTTACTTTTCTTTCCTGTTCCACAGCTGATCTGGGGGTCAGGATATCCACCGCTGCTGAAAGCAGATAAAACACCAGGTAAAGATGAAATATGTTTTATTATTTAAACTATGTTTGGCACTGGTAATTGAGAAACTGAAAATTGGGTTATTTAGTGAAATGTTATGGTGGGATTGTACTGGGGTGGCACTCGAATTAGGCAGAAAGCCTCAGGAGAAGAGTGTGAGGTGTAGGAGAAAACAAAATGTTTTCTGTAAGATAATTTGATGGATTAATCTTAGAGTAAGATTTGTTATTTATTTATTTAAATTATACATATAGGTAATGGTAATTAATTTAAAATGAAATCAAGAGAGGTAAAAAAAGTTGCATGGGACCCAAGTGAAAAAGAGATGTAACTATTTACAACCTTTATTAAAAATGTTCACCAAGCCTCTAATTAATTAGATTCAGTGTTCAGAGCCATAAATCATTTGTAGCAATGTTGCCAAGAAGACCATTGCTGCTCAGTGCTGTCACTCAGGTGCTTTCAGAGGAGCTGAGAGACATCAGCTCATGTGACTTTGTTTAAGTGATAGGAGTACTTTTTAGGTAAAAAGAGAAGGAAATTTGAAAAATGAAGCGAAGGTCTTAATGAATGAATATTATTACATAAATACTCAATAGTTTCATGCATAAGATCTGACAGGACATAAACTCTGCTGAGAAATCTTGTTAGATAATCTGCCAAAAACTGAATATATCCTAATATGTCGTTTGTCTTCTTATAGTCATTCAAATCCCATGAAGTAATGTGGGGGAGCAGGGAAAAAATCTTAGTTCAAACTATTTTTAGCTGCCAGTGTGTAGCAAGGAGCTTTTTCCAGTGCACTGGGGTAAAAAAAAAATGGACAGAGAGAAGGGAAGTTTGATATAACTCCAAAATTTCCTTTTGTTTTATTTTTTTTTTAATGGCACAAACCAAGGGCTGCTGAAGTAGTTGGGAGCAGGAATCACTCTGCCTGCAAAAAGGCCTGGAAAGGACTAGCACATGTGAGGAAGGAGGCATCCTTGGAGGGATTGGCACAGCCAGTCACAATTCTTCAGGAAGTTATACTGGGAAAGTAATAAATATACGCATTAAAAGGGCTGTGTAAGGCCTTCTTCAAGCCTCTTTCTTGGAGCAGAAATACTTTATATAAAGGAATTGTCTGAGGCAGCAAAATGAAGTACTTTGAGCCTGTTTTATGAGCCATCTCTCTCTCCCTCTGGCTCTGTCCCGATACATATCTGCGTGTAACCTGTTTTAAGTGCACAGGGTTTGAGCTCTAACACCATTTGAAAGTGTTACACTTGGCGTGTCGGGATTTCTAGCATGCCAGATTAAAGCCTGGGTCCTTTGGAAAGAGGGGGTGCCAGTCGATCTGGTTTGCAGCAGGGGTTATGTATCATTTGTAAGTTTTTAATCATGTTTCAGAGCTATGAAATGGTGCCCTTTGGTGCTCAGCCTGTGGTTTTCATCAGCTGACTGGCTCTGCTTGAGCACTGGGAAGGCGATAATTTGGGGATTGTCACTCACTCCTATCCCAGAAGGTGTTGGGAATGATGAGAATATGAACAGTTTCATGGGGTGGAAATGGCTGCAGATTTCAGATGGGCTGCAAGGCTTGAGGAGGATCATAAGCAGACAGCAGTGCTGGTGGATGATTTCAATCACAGAAGGGTCACCAGTGAAAATTGTGAGGTTTTCATGCGGTGTGGTAAGAGGTGCCAATAAATCAGCTAGGGAGATTGAGAATAATCTAAACTAGAGATTTGAAAATAATCTGAAATAAAATAAATGGAAAACAAATGGAGAGTGTTTAGGCTATTGCACAGGGAAAGAAAGCTTGCAAACAGGTCTTACTGCTGAGTTCAAATGACTGATTGTAGCATTCACTGATTGTAGCATTTTATTTTTTTTTTTACCTAAAATTTTTTTGCCTTCTTTTAGAGAGGATGTGCAGAGCAAAGAATTAGTCAATTTTCATAAGCTGGTATTTTAATCACAGCTATCTGAACAGCTGGGGACTGTTTGGCCCTGCACGAGGAGGGAAATCCTGCACTGGAGAGAAGTGTTCTCAGCTGGAGAACCAACCTGCTACCAGCAGGCCACAGCAGCCTCTTCCAGACTGTGCAGCTGAGGGTATCATTATAATGATGGCAGTGATGCCACCATGGCACTGACATCTCTGCTAAATTATTAACAAAACATAAATATCAAACAGATAAAGAGTGGTGGTTTTTTCTTTTTTTTTTTTTTTTTTTTTTTTTTTTTTTTTTCGGGGGGTTTTTTTTTTTTTTTTTTTTTTTTTTTTTTTTTTTTTTTTTTGTTTTGTGTGGGTTTTTTTTTTTGTTTCGGGGGGTTTTTTGTTTTTTTTTTTTTTTTTTTGTTTTTTTTTTTGGTTGGTTGGTTGGGTTTTTTTGTTTGGTTTGGTTTGGTTTGGTTTTTTTTTCTTCTTTTTTTTTTTTCTTTCCAAACAGCTGCTTAAAAGTGGAAATGTGTGGTTTAGAGTACAGGGGTCCCCGGAATATTTTCATTGATATCTTCTGACAGCTCTTTGCATTGCTGCTGATCTAGTATTCCTTCCTATTTTTTGCTGTTGAAAAGATTACTCTTAGGAAATAAAGACATACTTTGGGATTTCTGCTGGCAAAAATAAATACACAGTGTCCTCATGAAGTAATAAGTGAATAGGATCCTGTAAATATTTTGCAAGAGGGAGATGGGATAGAGACTGAGGCGCAAGGAGCAAAACACATTTCCTGAGGTCAGCCTAATTTAGTACAATAAAAAGCTGCCAAATATCTACTGATAGATTTCTTCCATACCATAGTGTATTTATAAAGATACTCCTGATAGTTATGAGTTTAATGTAAAATAAGAAGTTATTTTTTCTAGGTTTTTTTTCTGCCTTAGAAAATTGTATTTTTAAGTCAGAATTAAATTGTCTTGATCTAATTCTTAACTGCATCACTCTGTAGTAGCGCTTATCACCATAAAGAAAGCTTTTAGTGTTTTGTAAAGTGGTTGTTTTGTAACACAAGCTATTTCTCCAAAATAACAGTTCAGCTTCTTGCAGTGTAGCTATCTAAATTTTAGAGAGAATCAGGGACTTTTATTTAGATGAGAAATATTTAATGAAAAGTAGTTTTAGGGTACTCCTGAAGTGGCCACAAAGCCTCCTGAATTCAGACCCCTTTCTGAACAAGCAAAATGTGAGCAAATATAAATTCTGGGCTTTGAAAAAAGTGAGAGTTATGTTTAGAAAGACACAGGAGCTGCTGAGGTTATCAAGGAAGGATCTTAGGTGGGCAAGGGGAAGGTGCTGCTTTGGAAGATTTTCTGTAGAGCTGTTCATGGAGCTTTAATTGCAGCAGAGGATGGAGAAAAGAAGCCAGAAGAAGATGGGATGAGAATCTCAGGCAGGCACGCTTTAAGTGGATAGTATTTTCAACATGTCTGTAAGGACAATATTAATTTGTTGTTATTATTTTGTTAATATTTTCTGTCTCATCAAGTGCACTGAAAATTATGTTGTCACTTCAATATAAAGGCAGGTTTTTTACCCCTGAAGTTTCCTCATGGGCTAAAATGTGCTAGTTTTGTCATAGGCCTGACAGCAAAAAGGAGATACTTCAAATGAAAGAAAAAAAAAACCTCAAACTTTTATTAGATTTACTACAAAATGACACTTGGTTTGCTCAGCTATTTCTCATGTAAAATGTCAATATGGGGCCTGTTTTTCAATGTTGTTTGGCAAATAGCCAAGCTTTCCCAAGGCTGGCATCCAGCTTTTGGAGATTAAGAAATCTCAGATCATAGGAGATAGATGGTATTCTCACCCTTGCAGAGGCTGTTGAGAGGGGGAGTGACAAGGTTACTCAGTGGATTACAAATCCAACTGGAGGTGCTGGATAAGAGACCGTAAAACTTAGTCAGATGAAATTATCATGATTGTACCTCTGAACATAAAATCTTTTAAGCAATGAAACAAAAATTATCCCTAGAAAATCCTTCTTAGCCTGACTCCATTCCGTTTCTTTCTGCTTTGGATTTACTGGGCTTTCTTTGTGTTCTTTTTCCTCTAAGGAAATACAGCACTACCGAATTACTCTCAGTAAGTTCTAAATCTGCTGTGGGAGTTGGGAGAGGCAGCAGAGCCCTAGATGAGGTGCACTGGTAAGGGCTCCAGCAGAGCAAGAAAGGACAAGGATGACACCATTTAGCACAGAACAAAGCAGCATCAAGGTTTCAAGCACGGTTGTTGCAAACCTCTTTGGAATTCCAACTCTTTTTTTCTTTTTTTTTTTCTTTTGGTACAGTGAATATGTGTCAGTATTTGATGTTTTAGGTTAGGTATGTTTCAATTCTCCTTCTGCATCAGCAAAGGCATTTATGCCAGAAATTTCAGGCAGCCTTATTCCACTACCTGGAGTGGAGGGGGAAATCTATAAAATTGTAAAGTAGTACAATTGTACATGTAATACATTTTATCTTGCTAATAAATGAGTTTTCTGGTAGTTCTAATTTTAAGTGTGTTTGTGACACTGCCCAGGTCTTAAAATTGATAATAAATGACCACAGTTCATAAAACTTAAGCTTAGAAAATGCGAAATTGATTCTCATCTTGTTGAAGTGCTCAGGTAGAATGGTGTGTAAAATAGATAATAATTGTGTGTCATTCTTAGTTCTGTGCTCTTACTTACCCAGGGTCACATTCTTTAATTTTTTAATGAGTAAAGCTGGAAAGCTTTAGTTGGAATGCACTTTGAATTGTTAGAATCAGGTAAGACTTTTGAAATAATTTTACAGAGCTGAAGGATTTCTGTGCTTGTTGAAAATGGCATAGGGATGCTTGTTTTGAGACCTCTCCAGCAAATGAAGCACAAATAGAAAATATTGCCACTACTTGCTGTGAAGAACTATATTAAAATTTTCACTTTTATTCTGGAAAGGTTTGTAAGAACAGTCAAGTATTTCCATTTCTCTCTGAAACTGGGCAAGTTTATGCCCCTCATTACCGTGGAGTGCTTTTGCTTTGGCAGGAGAAAATGCAGGTAAGTTAAATCAGTCTGCACATCCCTGTGGAAGTTTTTGATTCATTTCCTTTCTGAGGGGAGAGTGGCAGCTAAGAGCAGTTTAACCAGGTCAGATCATTTAGCCAAGGTCCTGTCTTTGGGGCCAGAAGTAGTTGTTTATAGGAAAATGTAAGAGTCTGAACAGTGACAATTATTTAAAGGGTGATGGATTCACCTGTGGGTAACAATCAAGATTCTGTGTAAGGAAATGAGGAGCACCAGCTCTGTACTCACTGGTCAGTCTAGAAGGATTTTCAGGTTTTTGCATGTTTCTGAAACAAATTTTGAGGTGAAAGAGGTTGCATTATTTTCTGAGTATGTCCAGGACCATGCTGGCTTAGCGAGGCTGTTCCTTGGAATTTTGTTTTGTTTTGGTGGTTTTTTTTAAAGCTCCTGAGCTCATTTTCGTGACAATGTATGTGATGGCTCCAAGGTTTCAGTTTCTGACTGGTAATCACCACTTCAGAGTCCATTTTTTGTGAACAGTTAAGATAGAATAACAATAATACGGATAAACGTAGAGATAAATATCGCCACAGAGAAAAGAACTGTCACCTTCTTCCCCACTCATTTAGGCTCACAAGTTGGCCCTACATAGTTGGAGCTCATCTTTATTATCTTGGATAGCAGTCTCATGTCCTCATATCATTTTCCGTGATAAGCTAAAAATGTATTTGGGAACAGAAAGACCTGTTTTTTCTGGAATAGGATTTTGAGTCTCTCTTCACTCAGCTGCAACTTACCCTCATGGCAAACATAGCCAGAATATGGGAAACAGTGTTGTCCCTGAATCTAACACCTCTGTTTGATTTTACTGGGGTCTGGTATTATTCCCCCAGTATCAAAGGGCCAGGATTCAAAATAAATACTGGTGAGTGGATGAAAGCGAAAGAAAATAATCCAGAGATTCTAAATTTGTTCAACACCCACATTGGAAAGTCAGGGCAACAAGAGAAGTTAAACAATAGAGATTTTGATACTGACGTAGAGGGCAGGTGGGTACAATTTAGGAGCTGCAGCACAGTTAAACCCTATTTTGTAAGGACACACAAGGAAGCCTGTTATTTTATGCTGAAACATGGGATGGTAACTTTAAAAAAATTGTGCATTTTTTCTTGTTTAGCTAAATACTTCCAAGAGTAATGAACAAAGATGGACAACTATTAGAGGACTTTATGTATTTTAATGTTACAAGAGGGAACTGCAGGATTAAAACAAAGACATCAAAATGCCATATGCTGGCTTTTGTCTGTTACAGAATCAATTCAGCTGCTTGTAACTTTAAGTTCTTATTACTGCAGAGGTGAAAAATGCAGTCTTTGTGGGCCTTGTAATCAGTTCCAAAACCTTGGATCCCAAGCCACAATGCATTTAAATGCTCTGGGATCTTGCTCTTTATCTTCTTGGAGGTAAAAGTAAATCCACGAAGAAAGTGCAGTAATTCTTCCATATGTTTGGCCATGCTCATTCCCCTCCTGTTCACGAATGTTCCTTAATGTTTTCCCCGCTCGTGGATTTCCTTTAGTCCTGTGCTGGTACCTGATGGATGATTGGTGTCCTGGAACCTCTGTTCTCTTGGGCTCCCAGCCTAACCTTGAAGCCTTCAGCTGTCACATATATTCAGTGCCTTGAAATTTTTTTTTTCCCCCATCCATTTTAATCCTCTATCATCAATCTGTTAACAATCGCTGCATGTTTTGTTTCATCTCAGGAAACATCTGGAATAGTCGTACATATTTAGTGGTTTTTTGTTGAAAGGATCTTTTTTTATTTGGTTTCATATGTCATTTTTCTTCTTTCATATACCTTGCTTAGCTACCTATTTTCACTTATATATATATATATTTGGTCATGAATTTGTAAAGTGGATCCTTGGCCTGCCATCAAATAATGTGTATGAGCAATTGCTTATCTATGCAGCTTTTTAAGAGTAAGTCTTCTGTAATATTTAAGAGTTGACATAACTTTTCAAAACCAATAAATAAAGCAAAAATTCATAATCTTTTAGAAATTACCAACTGATGTGATGGGGTACAAACGTAACAGTGCAAATGATGACAAATAAAACCAAAACCCCTGCTAGATAAAAAGCTGACTGAAGGCAGAAATACAGAGCTTATCTAAGTGCATCACAGCCATACTAATTTAAAAAAATAATATTTATAGTGCAAATCTTTTGTGTAACAGCTTGTTGTATAGAGCATTTTGCTGGGGAAAAAATAAAATTAAAGAAAAAAAAGTAAATTCAGGTTCATCTCTGTTCTCAGGTCTTCAAACCATGTTCTGGAGGACAGTGCTTTGAGAACTAATCTAAAATATCATAACATAATGGTGGTAAATGGACTGACAGGGGGAAGGTGTGAATCTTGTCCCTGAAATGATGCCATATACAACCAGGGGTAATGCAAGAATCTGAAGAAGGTCCAAAAAGGGAACAAAATTTAAATGAGCTCTGGACTGGGGCATCCTTCTGAAACAGGGAGTCCTGTTTCTGTCGTGGTTTGACCTGAGGGGAGGAGAGGGCTGTGTGAGCAGCATCTGGCACTTGTGCTGCCGTAGGCTGGAGAGACAGAAACACCCCTGAGCACCACAATTAGATGTCCCTGTCAGTTGAATGTACATTATCTTAACTCTGTGTCACTGCCTGTGCTGCTGCTGACATCTTGGATGTACATCTTCTAGAGAAATGCTGGCCTTGTGTTTAAAAATGTCTGAGAGCTGTTTGTTGTGTACCTTCCATTTGGTGGGTTATACAGTTGTTTTTTCCCCATGGTTCCTTTGAGGAGAGATGATTTTGTAATTTGAACCGCAAGCAAATTAGCTATCACTCTTGGCTAGTGCATTTACGGACTTTGCTTTCAACCTGATTTTAAAACTTGCTCCTCTGTCTCGCTGGCTCCTGTGCTTTAGGGAGATCTAATGTCCCTATAACCATTAAGATTTGGCCACGTTCTGTTCCAATGTAACAGCTCCTCAGAGCTGTAGGAAGTTTTATTTCTGTTGCACATCTGCAGTGAGTCAGGCATTTGAAATCTGAGCCCCTTAAGGGCCCACGACTCGGAGATATTGATCATCTCCAGCAACTTCTCGTCTGCTTCCAATTGCCATCGCAGCCGGCAGGAGACGAGGCTCTCTGCACCTTGCAGGGTCAGGCTCGCAGGGGCTGCTCTTGGAGGAGGTTGTCTGCCTCTGCCTTCAGCTGGCTGGCTGATCTCTCATCAGATGGCTCCATGTGTTATTGAGCATCCCAGATATTCCTGCTGTCAGCTGGAGGTAGAACAATGTCTGCATTGTCTGGGCTCGAGCTGAGAAGTTGCTAAGTGAGAGCAAGCTAGAGTAATGGATTTCAGCTTTCTTGAAAATTTGCATGTGAGGCTTCATTTTAGAATATTGCCTGTATTGAGAAGGGGCATATTTTCCAGGAACTTTGGTGTTGTAGTATTTTCTTCTGTTTAATAGCTTAATAGTTAAAGCAGGTTAATAATTAATGGTGAAATTCATTTCCAGGTGGGGCTTCTGTCCTGTTCAGAGTAGCAATGAAACAGGGAGGTGACTTGAGAACTCCAGCTCTCTGAGATGGTGGAGACAGTTCATGTGTGGTAAGGTCCTTAAAGAGTCTTCAAAAATAATTGTGAACATTTAGTATTCCTGGAAATGAGAACTACATCTGGGAGGTGAGGAGGAAGAAAATCTCACCTGAGCACAGTTTTTTTTAGTGGAGGACTAAAAAGATTTTTTGAAGCAGGGCCCCAGATTCTAACACTTTTGAGGATATGAACACTCCATTTTAGTTGCTTTTCATTGAATTTATGAATAAAGAAAATTATTGTCATTAACACAGAAGCATTTTCACAGGGGGTGACAGTGGATAACTGTGGATAACATCATGGATCCTTTTTCCTTACATTCTGTGAATAAAAGATTTTCTGAAAGGAGACTGTGTTAAAGTATAAGCCAAGTTCTACTTTCTCCAGAATTCTAACACTTAAATAGTAAGTGGTCAGCCAGGTGAAAGAAATTCTGCCTAAAAAAAGCAAAAGCTAAATCAGCAGCATGTTGAAATCAATAGGTGGATACAGAAGAGTAAACATAGGAAAGCAGAAATGTATCTGCTACATCTCCCTAGATTTTGTTCTTTTGGTGCAAATATCTGCTGTGCCTGTGCAGATTCAATATTTTTAGTTCAAAAGGACAGTAGCTTGTCTGTGCAGTAATTACCTGCAACCTGATGCATTAAGTGTTGTCATTAAGTCGCCCTTGTAAAGATCTTTGCAGCCGACCAGAGTTTTTCTGAATGAGTTAAGGAACTGTTGCATATTTACTGAACTTTCTGACACTGAAACTTTTCTCTCAGAGCAAATATTATTCATTTAGGAAACCTCCTGAACCCAATCAGAGTTTCCTTGATGTGGAAGAATGGAAAGGGGCAATGTTGCATTTCAGGCTCCCTGTTTCGAAGTTAGGGCTTTGCCAGGATGTGCATCTGAAGCCGAGGATGCTCCTGGATGCCATGATACGGTTTTAGATACAGCTGATCCTGGTGTGAAGGTCCTGTCCTAGCTATCATTGCTCTTCCTTGAGGAATCATTTTCACAGTGATTTCATGATTGGTTCACACTCTGGAACAGTTATTCTAGACTCTCTGAGGAAAAATTTATTTGTGCTTTTATATAAGGATAATGCTTGAAAACCTAGGTACAGCTTGGTCTAGCTTTTCCCCAGTTGGAAGAAATATCCTTGCTTTTGACAATTTTAACAGCTGCAAGAAAGCCATGGTCATATTTGATCTGTCAGTGAAATTAGTACTTGTTGTTAATAAAACCTGATCTCTTGGACTGGATGTTTAAGAAATTAATGTGCAGCAAATATAACCATTGATGTAGGAACAGGAGTCGGCATTAAACTTCTGTGTTAATCAGAACAGATACAGAACCTAAACACATGGAGACAAAAATCACTTTATTGGTAGGAATGTGGGCACTTCAAGGATTAGAGTTAAGTTTTCTCGATTTTTTCAGAGATACTTTTAGTTTCCTGTCATGTTTTAGGTTGTATTTAACTGAATTCATGTGTCTCTCTGATGTCTCTGGTACTATTTCCTTGGGGTATTCGTGCCCTTAAATGTATTAAGGAGTCCTCAGTGAGGTGTATCAATAACATAGCAATAAAATAGGTTTCAAATAAACCTAATTAAGTAAGAATCCTGACTTTCATTACATTGTATTGATGTAAATCTGACACTGGACTGAAGTAGAAACCAAATGATAGAGGTGGTGGCATTTCCTGTAGCATTTCTGGTATGGTGCTTGTCATCAGATAAGGAGGATCAGAATTTTAGCATGGGTGTGTAGACAATTTAATATTTGAAAGAGAATTCCAGAAAAATATGCAGAGAAAAAAATGAGATAACAGCTTACATACAGAATCTTCTCGGTGTTGCATCCAGAGAAAAAATATAGCAGAGTTGTATTTGGGAAGTACAAGACCTGTTTTGTTTTTACAAAGTTATGTAATATTTAACCTGGTATTTCCAGAAGAGTACTTTTGTTTAGACAGCAGAATCCCAGCATAGTAGAATTTGGGTTTGAATCCTGGCACTTAAACCTGTAAAAGTTAGGCTCAAGGATAGCATTTTGTTCATTTTATTGGAAAAACAGGAGCCTAAAAAAATAAAAGGCCAAGTACCTGTGTGTTGTGATCAACCTGGGCCAGGGAAGAAACTCCATCCCACGCCACACTTAAGGACAACTGCGCTCCATCCAGCCTTCCTGGGAACACTGGTCTTGGAGGAAGCACCTTAATTGCACGGGAGAAAACAATACAGAATTAGGAATTTGGCTGGACCATAATTGGGGGCACAGATCTACTGAATGCAGGTGTGCTTTTCTGTATCATGGGAAGCTTTGGTGATGCTTGCAACTTTGATCATGTCTCCCCAGGAGACTCTTGTATTAACTGTTCTTCCATGTCACTGTCCAGTTGGTCTGACTGCAGAGAGGTGATACTGGACATGTGCACAATAAGATTTTTTTTTTTGTGTGTCCAGGATGAGTCACCTCCAATAAAATAAAGAGGGGAAATATGGCATGCAGAAAATGCCTACTCTTGGACTGATAAATGTAAGAAACTGAGTGTGCGTGTTAATTCACCGTGGGGAACAGAACTGGAAATGCTGTGTGGTATGTTTTTTTTCTTTGGAGTTCTTAGTGATGCCATCCTCTTAGTAAAATGACATACCTTTAAAGATCATATTTTCATTCTTTAATAAATATGTAAGTGTTAAAAAGTAGGAAGCTATATGGTGGAAATAACATGACAACACTCATCCTCTGATAATACTGAAATACAGACCTTTCCTTTATGAAGTTCTTGGGTTGGTCATGCTTTTTTAAAGAAATCCTGACTGTGATTGTTCATCACATTCACATTTTTTAGTTATTTGCAGTGTAAATTAGAGATTATTTTCTTTGTCAGAAATGCTTTATTTGTCTATTTTTCAAGTCTTTTTTTTTTTTTAAAAAACAAACTCACTCACTTTGACTCCACTATTAAAAAAAAACCAAAAAAAACAAGCTACAAGAAACCCCAAACCACCCCACAAACTTCGAAGGCTGATTAAAAGCTGGTTCACTCTGCTTGTACGTGGGATCTTATCAGCCTGGCCTTTTCCTTTCCAGATGTCACATTTTTATGTGGTGTAAATGATACTCTCTCATTACCCAGATGGTCTAAGAAGGCAGCAGCTTCTGGGAGGTAAATGCTATTTAATTCTCTACATCCAGGGTCTATAAAAAGAGAGACTGGTCAGTAAAGTGTCTGAATATTGCAATATTCATTTGGGAATCAAAGCCTTGAACCTACTGACACACACTTGACCAGATGTGGCCTCATCTTTACAGACAGTAACCAGACCACCAATAAAATTATTCAAAATAAGACTCAAGAGTGGCAATCACAGAACTGGTAATCTCATCACAGAGAGTTCAAAGTTCAACTGTGCACAAACAGTGAGGGTTTAGTTCTCCTTCACACTGAAATATAATGGGTTTAAAGAGAGGAGGGTTTTTCTGTTTTTTTTTTTTTTTTTTTTTTTTTTTTTTTTTTGTGAGGGAGGATTTTTTTGTTTGTTTGTTTTCTTTATGTGTTTGCTTGTTTGTTTTTCCCAGAGGAGTATCTGACAGTGAATTTGGTCCTCAATTTCTGTACAGGTATTTTTGGGAAGAAGAGAGGTAATTCAGCACAACTTAAGAGAACCAATAATTGTGCACAGAGGGCTTAATTAATTTTGTTCTGGGATGATTATGTACAGCATAGGAATCTCACTGAAATTAAAATCACATATCTGAGGGCAGAACTGACCCATATAAAGTAAGCATGGCCTCCCTCCTACATGCCAGAAGCTATTGGACAGCTTTCAGAATGTCTCCTTGGAAATTATTCTAGGTCAGCAAATAACCAGGCAGAGAAGTATTTCAAATTACCTTGTTTTTGTAAATACTATGTTAGTTTTCCTGGGGACAGATCTACATGCAACAAAGTTTGCTATCCAGCTGAATTAAGTTAAAAATAGGCTAATCTAGGGTAAGCAGGTACCATCCCAGTGGTATTCTTGAAATAGCATCAGAGTATTCTAATTCTGGGTTTGACTGCCCAGTGCAGGTCCCCAGATCATTTGATGTAAAGATCTGCCAGAGTTTGCTGCCTCAAAGACCTGTAGGTGATAAAAAAGTGCTTGTCTGCCCAGAGGAGTCCCCAGGGTTGAGGATCTGGGGAGAAGACTCTGTACAGCTGGTTGCTTTTTCCAGTTCTCATTTGGGCAAAATACAAAAAAAATTGTTTTAAGGTGAAGGATCAAAGAAAAGAAACTAAATTTTTGGGGTTTGAGTATCAAAAATCATTAAAGTTGACTTTGAGGCCTTACTGATACTGAATTCTAGTGCTTCTTCTGTCTTTGATTTTTCAAGTAATCTGCTCTCCATCTGACCTTTCAAACATCTAGCCTCTGAAATATTTTCCTGCTCACCATCTCTATTTTTTTAAGTGTAAAAGTGTGAGAAAAATTGCCAAGAGCTGAACAACAGCAACATAAAACTGAATTTTTATTTGGCTTGCTAATCAGAACAAGAGCCTTTAATGCTGTTAATAGAAACATTGGCAAAGTGCAACTTGAAGATATCCATATTTGAAGGAAATAGTTAATGCTACAGCACAACTGAACAAATACCCTTTAAAATCTGTGGAAGAGGCTACTGTTGATGCTAATGTAGGTTGATAGGCAAGGCCTGAAATTAATAAGAGAACTCTAGAAAGGCAAGGCTTCTAAATTACTGAGGAGACAGAAGATGAACAGAGAGAAGAAAGTACTTTTTGAATCAGCTGATCTGCTTTAAAGCCAACCTGAGCACGGACGGTAGGAACTGAAAATAGGAGTGAAAGTGTTTGCTAAAGTGTTCTGAACACGTGCAGGTGAGTTTTGGTTGGGTTGGGTCACAGCTGGGAGTGAAAGAAGCTGAGTCTCTGGTGAAAGGTCAGGGCATTAGCAGAGAGTCCAAAGTGGGTTTTGTGGTTATCCTGTGCAGAGCCAGGGCTCGGACTCAGTGATTCTTACGGGTGCCTTCCAACTCAGGATGTTCTGTGTTTTGTTTGGGTGAAATTTCCATGGGTGGTGAAGGAGCTGGGAATACTTGGAGAGTGCTGGAAGGTCAGAAATTTTGGGAATAGTATAGTGCAGTGATAGAAATTATTGTCACCTCCCTGAGCTCTGAATTCTCTTCTAAGAGTCAAGTGAGATGTAGGGTCATCCATGCAGCTGCAAATTCTCCAGCATCTGTGAAAAAAGAGAAAAAGGTACTTGTCAGAAAAATAGGAAGCTGCACAGAGAATGTCTGAAACCCAGCTAAATTCACTTCAGGAAGTTTTGTAACTTCAGATTCACTCTCACATTGCCCATCACTGGATGCATTTTGTTTTCTCCTGGTTTCTAGGGGTGCAGTGGTGGTCTCATGGCTGGCTAGGAAGATCTCTGAAACATACCCCAGTTATTGCCTTCCCTCTGGCTGCTATCAGTGTTCTCTGGTGAAGATCATATTCTACGCAAAGGGTTATCATTCCTCTTGTAATTCAGTGACAGAGCTGTAGTCTTCAAGGAAAGGTATCACTTTTTCACTCTGAGAAACTAGAAAATCTGCCTCAAGA
Organism: Picathartes gymnocephalus; assembly: GCA_013390045.1. Taxonomy (NCBI): domain Eukaryota; kingdom Metazoa; phylum Chordata; class Aves; order Passeriformes; family Picathartidae; genus Picathartes; species Picathartes gymnocephalus. The sequence continues at coordinate 8,643 of WEKY01037851.1, read as the reverse complement.
TGATAATTTAACTTTCTGATGGAGATATTTACGTATTCTTTCCATTTATGTATTTGTTTTGCCTTTTTGCAGAATTTAAGTATACTTCTTCATAATTATTTATTGTTATTTAACCACTAAAAGTAAAGCACAATGCTTTTCTTAACTCTTTTTGTAATTGCATAAGCTTTGGTGTGTGATAAACATAGGTTAAAACCCCTAAAATTAAGATTTTTGTGTATTACTCTTACTTTGATTGAATCTGCCTGTTATGATTTTGGGAGCTGGAGATCTCATTGGAAGTGATAAGCATGAGAGGTCAGTTAGCAAAATGTCAGAAGCACTTTTATCTCTTGCTATTACTTAGGCAGCCTCTGCCTAGCCTGCCAGTGCCCAGAGCACCAGGCCACATGAACGCTGGACTCTGAAGTTTTTCCCTGACGTCTGAGAACACACAGGGAATATTTTTAGTGGAGGAATATGTGTGCACAAGAAGGAATCGGAAAGTGAGCACAAAAAGAGAGCTGCAGGGCAGTGCACAGAGGGGCCCATGTTGCAGCTGAAACCAAGCCAAGAGAATGCTTGGAATTGATTCTTCCTTCAGCAGAGAACCAGTACGTGTGAGAGAGATGCTCAGAGGCTGAGGGCATGCAGGGGCAGCATTTGGGGTAGGAGATCTGATGGAAAGAGTCTTGGAAATACAAGCAAACACTCCCTATCTCTTCCTGAGGGATCTCTGCAGGGCTGAGGGAAGAGAGGGCTTTGTGCACATTTGTTGTAACTTAAGTGGGATCGCATCAAAGAGGAGCCTGATGCCATTGCCAGCTTCACCTCCTAATGCAAACGGCATGGAACTCTGCAGATACTGTGCCTTGCTCACCTGGAGCAGTTTTTCAATTTGTATAGTTCAAAATTAAATAAAAGTGCTGCTCACACAAGAGCTGTGTATTTTCCATAGCTGTTGGGGAATCTTGCTGTAGCTCCCTGAATTTTGAATTCCATTCTCAAAAACCTACCAGTTCTCATGTTGCAGAGCTAATATTCCTCTTTTCAGCATAATGTTCCCTAGCTGTTTTTTTTTTTTTTCTTTTCTCTCTCTTTTTTTTTTCTCCTGATCAACCTACTAAACGTAGTGAGCTTTTTTACTTTAGAGCTAATAGTTCTTTAAAATACTCATTTATTTTTCCAACCATAAATACACCACAGCACTAGAAAGTGCTAAGTCATAATAAAAAAGCATATTGCAGCTGGAACTGATATTTGGTGCATTAATTAGATCCTTTCTCTGATCTTACGACAACATATCTGAACCATAAAAGAAAGAACACTGCATTAGCTCAGCTAAATTTACATCATCTACTCATCAAGGAAGGACTTTAAAACTCCTATTTTTAATTCTAGGCTCCAACTGTAAAAGGAAATGCAACAGCGATCTTGGTATGGATAGATAGTGCTATTTATTGCTGGTGGACTTGTGCAGGGAGGGCACTGAATGAGCCTTTAAAATATTAACTGGAGCAACAGTAGAGCCCCTGCGGTCCCTAAACAAGCATTTAACAAAGCTCCTTGGGTGAGAGATAGAGGAAGAATTATCTCCAAATACAAAGAGAACGAGAAACAAAAAACACTCTACCAACTGAGAAATTGGAGGGATGCAATGGAAGGTTAAAATATAAGTAAAAAAACTGCAGTCAGTAAATAAAAAAGACAGAAAAGAGGTGTTAGGGCAGGGGGAAAGCATTTGGGGAGTGCACGGCTTGGTTAGAACACTGAGGTGTAAGCCAGTTGTATTTTGAAGGATTGCTCATGGGCAGCACTAATCGTAGCAAGGGGATGTGTCAGTGTGCAGCTGATGACTCTGCAGGGGAAGGAAAAGATTGAGATCAAAACCTGTCTCCTGGCAAACACCTTCATGCCTAGTACCTGATTCAGGAGACCTGTTTTAATTTTAATAATCTGTTTAAGGAATAAATATTTTATTTTTAATACTTTGTTTTTTAGCCTAATATGTTAAGAAGATAACACTTTCATCATTTTGGTTTGGGTTTTTTTTTTTGGTTACTGTCTGTTTGTAGGTTTCCCACAAAAACAAGTATGTAAGAATGCTCTCCCTCCTAGAATTTTAAACCAATTATCCACACTTAGCAGAGAATTAGGGATCTAGAGATATTCTTATACAAAAGAAAAGAGAGTTGAGCCCAAATATAGCAAGATACTGTACTAATGTCCCCCTTGAGGGGAAAAATCAGGAGTAGTTCATCCAGGCATCCCAGAACGAGTGTGAAGGAATAAGCACAGAGTGAAAATGGCCTATTAGGCAGCAGAGAATCCATTCTGGATTCCTTCATGTCTAATGAGCAAACTCAACTTTCCTGTGGCACAGCCACAGAAACAGTGGATTGAAGAATGGCGTTCTAAGCAAAAGCTGCCAAAAGCCTGCAGCCCTGAGTTACACCTCGCTGCCTGCAGGAACTCAGCTGTGGCACATGCCCCAGTGCCCACTCCGTGTGTAACTCTGAGCCCCCAAATGGGGTGTTCTGCAGCTCAGGTCTCTGATCAGTAAATGCTTTTAAAAATACCTCAGGTGGTTTTTTCCCTAGAAAATTCAGCTGTACGAGTTTCTGTTCGTGTTTCGCCTCTAAGTTTTGAATTCTCCATCTGAAGATAGAAGAATTAAAGGAATGAACTCCCTTCCCATGCAGCCATGGGGTAAGGTACCTCCTCTGCAGAGACAAAAAAATAAACACAAGAGTATCCAAGGGATTGATGAGGGATTGGCTCTATAACCCTTGGTTTATAAGCTGCCAACTGTTAACATGAGAGTTGCCTGTTGTTGTAGAAGGATTTTCTCTCTCTGCTCTTGGAGTGCCAACAGGAGATGGTATAATCAAAGCATAAGGACCTGATCCCTAAAGTAAAACTTAAAACTATAAAATAATGTTCTGTTTGTGTGAGCAGGACCTGGGATCTGTCTTCATCACTAATGTTAGGCAGATGGTGACACACTAGGAAAGAAGACCCTTGAACCACGTGTGTCCTAAATTATCCTTTAACCCAGCAAAAGCCATCATTACTTACTCTGTGTGCCATACTTCCGTATTACTGGCTGCCAAGTCCCATTATGACTAATTGATTTACTGTGTACAGATGTAGTAAACTTTTTCATGTCATTGGGCCAGATGTTTCTGAACCAGCGGTCAGCTGTGGGACTTGGTGTATCAGCCTGGTTTTGTGTAGCACTACAATAAATCAGCTCTGCTGAAGTGTGAGGCACTGAGAATTTGAATAAACTCTCTAATGTTGGAGAGAAGGAAAATCTCTTCCTGTTGTCCTGTTTGTTGTGTTTTCCCTTCAGACAAATTATGCATCAGAACAGGTTGAGGTCCTTGAGTTGTTCAGATGCTTTTGAAATGGAGGAAAAGGTAAATTGGAGTTTGGCATTGCTATGAGCAGCACTTCTCTGTGGATTTACAGCTGAGGAAATTCTCTTGCACTGGTTTCAGAGGAAAAATACCCTCAGGCTTGTTGGAACACACTGATCTTGTGAGCAGAAAGAGAATAGATTCAATCTAAGTGCTCCATTTCTAATGATGTTCATTTTAGGCAGAAAAAAGAATGGAAATGAGTTGTAAATCCACAGGGTGACATTCTGCATTTGCAAGGTTCAATGAAAATGTGTCTTCAACTTGTCAATGAAAATTGTTCAAGTCTTCTTCAGGCTGTTTGAACTAGGAGCGTTAATATGCTGAGGAGGTTCTGAATCTTGTCAGCAACATCAAAGGACTAAAGCCTGATACAGCTTTAAAGATTTAGGATTTAGGAGCAGAAGGTAAGCTGATACGAATTGTCATTTTCAGAAACAGGAAAATGCAAAGCTCTAAGGTGTACCTCGTGCTGACCATCTTGTATCAAATCTGGTCCTCACAAAAGTCAGCCACTCCCTTTTCTACACGTGATAACTTTAAAAGTAAGTCGTCATTGAATGAAATAAAGTTGGTTGTTTTATAAACCATGTGGTCTAGCTAAATCAGAAAATAAAGGCTTGATGAAAAAAATCCCTTGGTGAGGATTTGTACAGGAAATTATGTGTTAATTATTATGCAGGAAATCAGACTAGAGAATCATTTCTGGCCTTGAAATGTAGAATTCTGTCCAAAGAACATGTTTTGGCCATGTTTGAGGTAACTGGTGGCTCCTTTGAGCTCCCTCAGACTGAGAGTAGGTCTTAGCTATGTTTAAATCAAATGGGAATGGCTTTTTATATATATGACATAAACAAATTTCCATGTTTAAGAGCAAATAAACACGTATCCATTTACTTTGAAGAGAGGGTTCTTTAAATTTTTCAAGGCAATATTTACAGTCATTTTTTAAACTTCAGTAGAATATAGTGCCATAAGAACATATAACATTTATAGAACATAAAACTTCTCTCTTTTTTTCCCCTTTGTGTGCATGTACAGTAATATAGATCAAACAGGGTTTAAGGATAAAAGTGACTAAATTTTTTTAAAAAGATTATGGCATTTCCAGATAAATGCTGAAGTGAATAACTATGCCCATTTATGTAATTTTTGTTCAGCACCACCAGGCCATTTGTCCAAGATCATAGCCATCATAAACAAGATCATAAGACTTCAGGTATGATTTGACTCATTCATTTTCCTTCTGGGACTGTACCCAGTTATCCTTAAATAAAGCCACGCAGGAACTGGCCTGTTTTATGTATACACATGAATCAAATGAAGCTGAAGTGCTACGTTTGTGATCTTGAGATGGTAACTTATTGTTGGTGACCAAAAGAAGGAAAAAAAAAAAAAAGAAATCAGGAGAAAGTAAAGGTGGTACATTTCTTAAATATTTTATACTAAATATAAAACAAGATTTTCAGGACTTGAAGCATGCTTTGATTTAGTTATTTTATTGTTGCAGATACTAAGTGAAGCAAAATAATTGTCCTCCTTTAAAAAGCAATGTCATTTTTTTCTTGAAATATGTACTTTTGTATTTGATTTAAAGACATGTATGTTAGCTTTGTTTAAGGCTTTGAACAGAACATTAAACAATGAAATAGATAATTGACTCTTTGTGATTTGTCCTAAAAAATATAAATCTGTAGATTTCAGCAAACTTAGCCAAGAGCTAAGCCAGCTGAGAAATGCTACTACTTTAGAATTGAGGAGCTCACTGGCCACCTTAATCTTTTTTGGGGGTGAATGTAAACTACCAATAAAAATAAGAGTATGTCTGACACAAAAATTATTAAATCCACATTCCTTTTATCTAGCTCTTTCCATTTGGGATTAGAGCTCAAAGAGCCATGGAAATGTTTTCTAATGAGATTTTGAAACTCTTGTAGCAGGGAAATCCTTGTAACTCCACAGGGAGCTCTGGGAATTTTCTGGGGTATAATTCTTTCTTGATTTCAAATAATTCTTTAGAAACATTAAGGATCCTAATATCAGTTCAAGAAATACTATTCTCAAATCTGACAGCAAAATTGAACAGTAATTTTATCTGACTGTGGTAGCATGTTGTTCCAAAGTAAAAGTTTTTATGCAACTATCAGAATTTCTTATGATGTCACTAGAAATTTCATCAGACTGAATTGTGCTATCAGGTTTAAGTTTTATGCCCAGAAGTGTAACGTGTTGATACCAAGTTAAAGTGTTGCTGCCACTCAAGTTAGTATTGACAGTTGTGTGCCAAATTCAATATTTGTAATTACTTGTAGAATATTTGAAAATATAACCCCCTGAAATACCAGCAATTCAAGGAATTTAGAATTTGTGTGCAGTTATTTGCTAAATTTAACACGTGTGGCTATTAGGTGTCCTGCAGTACTTCCAGAACTGCTGTGCTTTCTTTGAATTTGGCTCCTCTGACATAAATTCAAGGAGGGGAGAAGGAGGTGGGGTTGCCTCAGGTTCCTGAGCACAGTCCACTTCAGCTCCAGTCTTCAGGAAATTTTTACTCTTAGAAATTCAATTAGGAAAGAAATTACAAAGGTCATCACACAGAGGTGAATTGCTAATTATCTTCATACAGTGTAAGCTTATGGAAGTTCATATTTGTAAGTTTGAAATGGCCACACTGTGTGAGTCCTTCACATTTTAGTAAGTGTGTATCTTTAGAGGGGAAAGGAAGAGCTGTATATTGATCATTTGTACTCTGCATTTTTCGATAAGTAATGGGAATGTGAACCATTTTCTTTACTGCTTTTACAGAAGTTGCCTCGCAATGTAGTTCAGTGACCTAACAGAGTGCATGACTCCATCCCAGTTTTCACCCATCCCCTGTCTCTCGTTGGCTGATGGCGTGGTTCACCAATACAATAAAGTGAAAGCTTGCTCCCATCAGACAGACAAGGCAGGGAAGAAAACCACTTCCCTGTGACTGTGGTGTCTGCATTCACGGTTCTGTTGGTTTTGTCAGACCCTGTGCAAACCCACACTCTCCTTCCACAGCCCCTTTTGGGTGGTGATGGGTTCGCACGTCCTCAGACCTGATAATGTTCTCTCCCAGAGCTGGCTTTCTCAGGTCTCCTGAGTATCACCTGCATTTAGGGGAAAGGAAACAGTGCCTCAGGATTTCCTGCCTGGATTTTATCTTGCCGCATACTGTTTGCCATAGGCACATAGGTACTATCAACTTCTCTTTGGGTTGCCTCTAAAAATCTGTTAGCAGTGCAATCAAGGGCAATTACTGCATCATTTGCTTGTGTTTATAACGTATTAGAGCTTTCTGGGCTTAAGCACTGCAATCCATCCTGATTGCTACCAAGTAATCCTTTGCAGACTTGTAAATCAAAACTGTGGCTGATTTTCAGCAGCACGATTGCCATGTTTTGAAACTTTGCTAATTAAAACTATATGAGCATGCAATTAAAGAGCAGAGAGAGTTTTCCCTGCCTTACAACTGAAAATAAGCCATAGTAGTCTCAGCAAAAATGAACTTTCTTTCTACTTACTTTTCTTAAAAACCTGACATTTGGTGGTTTCAGGCTTTCCAAACCATTTACCAAATTTGTCTTTGAAGCTCTTTCTTCTGGTTGACTTAGCAACCTGAACTTCACAAATCAGGCTGCTTAGCTAGACTTTCTGACTGTGCTGCAACTTCAGGTGCTACCTTTGTCAGTCATTGTGTGTGCTTAGTGAAAATAAGGGTTTCAAATAGAAAACTTGAGTGTTCTGAAGTATAAAGTACTGCTTAAAAAAAGGGTTTCTAGGATCAAAACACAAGCGAGTCCCCCTGGCGAGTTTCCTTAATATGAAAAGAAAAAGAAGTAAGGGTTCCTACAGAAGCTATTAGGCTGAGCTTGTATTTTGGGTCACTGGATAAACTCCACAAATAATGCCTGCTCTCGATTAACTTTCAAATCCCATCATTTATAAAATGGCAACAGTTACTAATTTTTAGTGATGACAAATAATTACATTCACTTTAATTTCACTCACAGCTCCAAGGCAAAAATGTAATCACTTTGAAAAGCTCCATTCAATCTCAATAAAGATATCAACATAATGCATAGAAATGTTAAGCAGCATAGTTCCTCTTTTACTGCAGTTTTCATTTAAGCAATCTTATTTCTGAAAATAGGATCTGGAATGAAAAGAAAACAAAAGTATTTATTGAAGAGGTGTGGTTCTCTGGAATGTGCAGGATATAAAACAGTCTTGCATGTGATGTGATCAGTATTTAATTCCTACCATAATGAGAATCCCTGTGTATAGTGGAATACATATTCCTCTAAAAATTACCAATTGAGTAAAATGAATTTAATTTTTATGACTTTTCCAGATGAACACTTGGGTTGGTGTCATGCAGGAAGTCCATATATGGAGAAATAGAAATTTGGTCGCAAAAGAAGTGGAAGCCAAATCAGAGCAGAAGGCATGCTTTGACATTTACTAACACGCACATTACAGATATCATTGCACAGGAGTGACAGTGCCATAATGCCAAGTGGCAATTTCCCAAAATATATTATGGGATAACAGTAATAATTATGTGCTTTTTCAATGGAAACCAACCAGTCTGGAACCACACAGATTTCTAACTCTGGGAAATGAGTGTGTATTACTAAAGAGTGCATTGCCCTAGCTATGCCCTTTGGTAGGTATTGAAAATCAGGCTTAATTTCATGACTCACCATGTTTGATTTGGCATATTTAATGTCTGTGTAATTTTTTCATTGTAGTTTCAAATATTTTCGGAAGGTTACAAAAGAGGGAAGGATGAGGGGGTAAAGCGAGCAGTATGAGCATAAGTCACTGGCAGGTTTTAAAACTTAGGTTACTGTGTCACCTTGAACCCCACAGGAGTAAAGTGCTAACTGATGGGTGGGTTTTTTAAGTGTACCTGCCACTAGAGGGGAATGGAAGCACATGTTTTGACCCTGGAAAGGTGATGTCCTGATTACAGCCTTGGGTCTTGGAAGTGACCGTTCTCTTACAGTTCTCTGTTCCTTCTCTTTCCAGCTCATGTATTCTCCCCAACTTTGGTCACTTACATCCCAATGTCTCTTCCATTCCTCTATTGCTCCAACCCAAAAATTGTCCTCTTGGATCATCTGTGATACCCTTCCTTTTGTGTCATTTTCTTTCCTTCCATTTCTGTCCTTCTGTCCTCAAAGTCTGGTTCTCCCTGGTTCCCTGCCTTGTG
>WEKY01037845.1:0-31477 GCA_013390045.1 Picathartes gymnocephalus | reverse complement strand
GAAATTCTGTTGTTTATGGTTTTCTGGCTCCTCTCCCCTTCCCATTGTTGACACCAAATTTTGCAGAAATATATTTTCAGTAAGCAGTCAGAATTCCATTACATTTTTATTGCACAGTTAAAAAGAAATATTTTCCTAACTTACTCATTTGAGCATGTCAAATTGGAAAAATTTTAGAATACTTAATCATGATTCCTTAAAATCAAAAAAAATCCAGTTTTTTGTAGTGACCACTAAGTTGGTGACTCTTGATGTTGCAAGGGACAAATGATGTGCCTGCACTTAAATAAAACGGTTGAGATTAAATCTGCACTGTTGCAATCTCTGTGATTATAGGAAATGGTTTAACCGCCACGGTCTTTTTTTCTGTGTCACTATGAAGTGCAGTTCAGTGCAATTTATCCTGTTCTGTACAAACTAAAAAACAACCTCTGAGCCAGGAGATATTGTCTTAATGCTTGACTACATGGTATATTTCTTACATTATTTTAGGTAGGTTATTTAGGGTCAGCTAAACAAAATTTCAGGTTATAATTTACATTCCCAAGACCAAATTGCTATTGCTTTTGATAAGGAACCAAGAATCTATAGGGAACTTTTTGACAACATGGTTCACTCTTGAAAAGATTTGTTTTATCATCAGCTAGTTGAATTTTTATCATGGATGTTTTTCTAAGTCCAAGACAGAGTTTCTGGTCAGAGGAAAATCTGGAGGCCAAATAAGACCAATTTTTAATCATAACAGTTTCTCATATAATTGAGCAAAATACACATCTTTTTTCCTTCTATATTAGTCTCCTGCCATGTGAATACTTAGCGGTATCAAAATCTGAAAAAGAATTTTGAAACTATATTCTTCATTTCCAGATAATCAGTATATTTATTTTCCCTCATTTTGCCTCTTCTGTTTATTTGGCTGAAGCACTTGAGGAGCTTAAAATTGGGCCTTTTCCCACTTGGTTCTTTAACTTATTCTCGTAGAAACAATTCTCTCTTCTACTACGACTTGCTGTTTCCCTTTGATATGTCCCAGCTTTGTCCACTTCAAAGAAAAAGACATTTTAAACTAAATGATATTTGATGAAACTGTGTGGCTGAAGGAAACAAGGAAAGAATCTGATAAATTAATCAGATGCTTTCTCCAAGTCAGGGGAATCATATATTTGTCTTACTATTTCTAGTAGGAAGAATTCTTCTACATCATTTTTTAAGACCTTGACAGGCTTTTAAATCCAAGCAAATCAGCTGAGAAAAAATGGTGTTTTGCTGCAGTTTTTGCATGAGTTTTGCTTTAGTACAGGTAGCTGTTACTCGTTACTATTTTTGTTTTCTAAGCACTCCTGTGCCTAGACAGCACGTTGTTTTATCCCAGACCAGGTTAATAGAAAATTAAATTTAAAATCATTAGTCTTAAAAATTTATGGGATTTACATTAAGTTTTTACCAATACTATTGTAATGGGTGAAGCCTGTGCTCATTAATGACTCCTTTTAGACCTAATTGCTTCACCGTTCCTCTCTGGCTTTTGATTTCAATAGAACTTCTGACGTAAACTACTGTTCAGTGTGAGGACAACAAATTACACTAATAGAGAACTTTTAATATTTTCATCATTACTTTTATTTTTGTCCCTTTCAGATTTAGCCAATAAAATACATGTATAAAACCCCTGAAACATACCTAACCTTATAGTAGCCTACAATAAATACACTGTGTGCTGTGCATAACTGAAATTTGTGTCATAGGTAGCATCTTTGATATTAACAATGAAGAATTTTCTAAGAGAAGAGAAGCCTAATTGTCTATGCTGGTTTTGGCTTGGATAGAGTCAATTTTCTTCATAGTACCTTGCATTGGACTGTGTTTTGGATTTGTGATGGAGACAGAATTTATAACATTGAAACCTTTTTGTTATTTCTGAGCAGCGCTTACAAAGTGTCAAGACCTTTTCTGCCTCTCATCCCGCCCCAGTGAGGAGGCTGGGGATGCCCAGCTAGGACAGCCAATACCAGTGATATTCCATACCATACAGTGTCATGCTTATGAACTCCTTTTTTCACTTTTGTTGTGTGCACAGATTTTGCTTTTCCTATTAAACTGTCTTTATCTCAATCCAAAAGTTTTCTCACTTTTTCTTTCCCAATTCTCTTCCCCCATCCCACCAGTGAAGTGAAGGAGAGGCTGTGTGAATATGAATTGATGGCTGGCATTAAACCATTCAGTTTAGTCTGAATTGACTAAACTTGAAATCACAGAATCACACAATGGCTGACATTGGAAGGGACCAATGAAAGTGATCCTATCCAACTCCTTTTTAAAGCAGGGTCATCAAAAGCCAGTCAGACAGGGCCATCCCAGACTGCTTTGGTTTTTCTTCTTCCAAGGAGGAAACATCACAAGCCCGCCAAGCAATCTGTGCCAGTGTGTGGTCACTCTCACAGTAAAAAAGTGTTTCCTGATGTTCAGAGAGAACACCCTCCTATGTTCCAGTTTGTGCCCATTGTCTTGTTTTCTGTCACTAAAACCACTGCTAAGAGCTTGGGTATATCTTCTTTGCACACTCTCTTCAGATAGTTATAAACATTGCTAAGTACTCCCCTGAGCCTTCTGTACTTGAAGCTGAACAGTCCCAGATATCTCAGCCTTTCTTATTGGAGAGATGCTCCAATCCCCTAATTATCCTTGGACTCTCTTTCATTTATTCATGTCTCCATTATGGGCCATGAAACTTATTAATGTGTTTGAAGGACACATCTAAAACTTTTCTTTTTCCCACGTTTCCATAATATTAATTAAAGTTCTCCCTTTAATCAACATCCAAATATTTTTATGTAGGCATGGATTCTTAAGCATGACTTACAATTCGCAATGCCATAACATAAACCTTCCTTTCAGATGCCTGTCAAAATCAGGTGCAATCCTTGCCATTCTCAGGAATTGCAGAAATCTCTGAAACTCCATAGTACTAAAGCTTGTTCTTTTACACTCTCATTAACCACTTCCTTTACTTACCAAATGCATAAAAAAAAAGGGAACTAACTGCAGCAATTGTATTTTCCCTTAAACTGGAAAAAAGGAAATAAATATTGACAGAATTATAAAGAAACACCGGAAAAGTAAGATTCCTTTCTGAGTCTTTGAACTCAAGTGTCTGAATTTTCAGACAACTCCCAAAGTCTCTATATTCTTCTTTGTTTATTTCACTTTCTCTTTGAAACAAGTGAGGAGAAAGGGAAATCTATAAATAAGAAAGAAGAAAGATAAACTTCAAAAGATTTCCACAACATCTAAGTAAAAAGAAACCTGAGGAAGAATCTGAATGGGGTTTTGTGATGGTGGGGGTTTTTGTATGTTTTGTTGTTGTTTTTCTTGTTGTTGAAATTCTATTCACAGAATACTTCTGTGTTTAAAATATGAAGATGCATGAGGTAAAAGTTATATGATACGTAACGCCAATTAATATAGCTATATATACGTATATGACCATATGAGAAGCAAAGCCTTATTTGTGACATTCTGAAAAGTTTGCATTTCTGATATTTGAAAAAACAAATAGGAGAAATGCTTATATTTTCTTGTCTTTTTCTATGAAATATATAGTATTTCTATTTAGAAATTATGTTTACTGAAATTCAATGTCTGTAAATCTTCATTTACAACATCTAAATTTTTATAGTATTGTTAAAATACAGTGCACTTTATGACAAACATCTTCTGGTTGGTTTTATAGTCTGGACAAATAGGAACAAAGAAAAATTTTTCCATGCAATCTTTTTTCTGTGGTGTACTGATCATCAAATCTAATCTTCTCCCTTAATTTAAAAACTTTTTCTTCTACAAATAATACCAGGTATTGATCAGCTACTATGCCCCTGAGAAAGTTCAGACACTGAATTAGGTTGGGATCACATATACATCCATCTATATTATGCAAAATGTTAATGATTATTCTAGAGCAAATACTAGAGGGAACAGATTCTTGTTTAATTTCCAGCATTTCTACGTAGTCAATGAAAACACTTTTCCACTCTAAATAGCAGATCAGGTAATTTTCAGAGTTTCATTCTAAAACACTCTCTGACTATCAGTAATATTTTACATAAAAAGCTTTATGAAATATATTTTTCTGAACTTCTGAAGCATTACAAATCTTTAAATAAACCTTGGCAATGGACAGTCACGCTTTTGAACTAAATTGTGCAGGGAATGAGGGAGATGCAATCCTTGCCTATGGCTTGTGAGACAAGAGTCTGGTGCTAAAGAGAAAGGGTCAAAGGGTTCTTAAGCCCTCTGTGATATTCCCCTCAAATCCCACAAACTGAATGGAGATTCATACTCTAACTTTTTTCCCCTTAACTTTTCCCTGCTGTTTCAATGATGTTCAATGTATTTTGTCACTGTGTAACTGGAAATATGGGTATCTCTACAGAGGAGGAAAATAACCTCTCTTAAACAAAGATCTCCTTGCCTGGATAAGGAGAGAAAAAAATTTATTTCAAAAGTATTAATCTCCTGAGGAGGCTGCAACTTAACTGACAAACCTAAGTTTTTGACATATTTTGTAGTGAAAAAAAAATAAAGTGTGATATCCAAAGCTTTCATTATTTGTAAAAGCTTTGTTAAGAAACAAACCAAAATGAAGAGTTTCTGGTCTAAACTACAGCTAAGTTATAGAATCCACTAAGAGAGAACTATTTTCACTCTCTGTTTAAAAAAGGTGTTTGTTTTTCACTGGCTCAGGTATTTGACAGAACAAAATTGGAAATAAGCTCACTTAATTTCCAAGGAGAAGGAGAAAATAAGACAAACAGGGACAGTCAAGAATTTGTCTAGTTATTTCTTTGGGGAATCCAGGACCTCAGAGTATACTTAACAAGCTCTGAGCAGACAGAACAAAGGAACTGGTTTAATTACAAATATCAACCAATTTATTTCCCTCACAGGTAATAATTTTTGAACCATCATATTTGTATATAAGGGAACAATGGCAAACAGGTGACTTCCACCCTTTATTCATAGTTCAAATAGAAATAAATTCCTTTAATGTGTGAAAAGATGGAAGAGGTAATTTATTTTCCAGACAAAGACAGTCTTGCCAATTCTTATGTGATTAGTTACATTAATTGTTAAAAGATAATATGAAGATCAAGGGAAACATATTAATTTCCTAACATAAATGAGGGAATGGAAGTATAGCTATGCTATCTGAAAACATACCACTGCCTAGTTTATGACAACATACTTGTGTTTTGTTTGGGGATTTTCTTTTTAGTTGATTGGGGGTTTTTGTGTGTGTGAGTTTGCTTAAGAAACAAGGGTCTTTGTTGAAGATATGATTACATAAGACATCTAAAATATAATTTTTTGTCTGTATCATAGGATCATTTAAAAAAAAAATCTTCTGGTTTTCAAAGTTTTGCATATTAAATTAAAAAGTCTGCTTGCTAGAATGTTTGCTCTCAAATCAACTATTGATAATGCTCACAATGATATAAAACTTGAGAAACAAACATTTCTATGACTGAGTTACTATCTTTTTGTTTCTTATTAGCTATCTTAGACTGGTTATTTAAAAAATAATAATGTCAGAAAGCATATTAGCTGTATGCAAAAGAAAATATACACATGCAAAAAGGGTATAAAACAACATAACTGATTCTTCTGACATATCATAGCATAAATGCTATAATGAAAATATAAAAACTATTATACTATTTAATAAGATATTGTCTCATAAGAAACATGATTCACTGATCAACTAAAATAAAATAAGCATTAAACAATAATTTTGGGATACTTAAAATATTATTTTTTCTGATATGGGGCAATATTTTTAAAATGTAAGAAATTACCCTATTCTGGCTACTTTACACACTCAGTTCATTTATTATTCTCTTCCATGAAGATGTTAGATGATACATCGCTTTGTTCTTTTTGACATCTATTTGTGGAACTATCTCTCATAACTTAACCAATCTTTAAAACTTATGGATACCAGCTCTGACCACAATCTTCTGCACGAACAAATTACAGAACTTTCCATTTGCTTACAAAGGATTTCTATCTTTCATTCTTTAACTGACCCCAAGTTAGCATAAACAAATGCCCTTTTTGTTCTAGTATTGCAGGATTTAATGAATAACAGTTCTACACTCACCTACTCACCACCTCATACTAATTGTGATCAGGATGGAATTCTCTTCATTGCAGCGCATACGGTGTTATGTTTTGGGTTGGTGACCAAAATAGTTACAGTCACACACCAATGTTTTGGTTATTACTGGACAATGCTTACACCACATCAAGGCCTGCTCTGTTTTTCTTGCTCCCCCACGAGCAAGAAGACTAAAAATGAAAAAGAAGTTGGGAGAGAACGCAGCTGGTACAGCTGATCCCATCCGACCAAAAGAATATTCCATACCGTATGTACTGTACTTGGAAATAAAAGCTGGGGGAGAGAAGGAAGAAGGGAAGGACTCTCAGAATCATGGTGTTTGTTTATTACAGTGTTTGTGAGCAAGTGGGGCAGGTTAAACTGCTGACTGAATTTAGCTCACAATACACTCTTGCAACACTCTATATGCAATTTTTTCTATGTTTCTTTCTAAATTATAAAAAAATACATCAGTGAACAGCTAAGATGTTTCAGGCATTGCAATAGCCTGCCCAGAGAAGTGGTGGAATCATCATCTCTGGAAGTGTTTGACAGGCATGTGGATGAAGCACTTGGGGATATGTCTTTAGTGGTAACACAGCAGTGCTGGGCGAACAGTTGGACTCAGTGATCTAGGAGGTCGTTTACAACCTTAACGATTTATGATTCTTTAAACATTATTTCTCATATATTTGTCTTCCATCCATTAATTATGCATTACATATATTTAATTGTACATATATATTATTCTGTATTTTTGAATAATATATATTCTGCATTTTTATTATACATAGTTATTTGCATCCAAAATTTTTAAAGCTCATAAATGCTTAGCAGATTAGAAACAGAAATCCTTTAAATTAGAGAAGACTAATATAAGAACAGATTTCTTCTAAATCTTAGAATTTTGATTGTCTCCACCTCCTTATATCACCTCAATGGCATATTATTAGCATGCTACTTTGCAAAAATTCAAAATTAATAAATATTCTGGTGATTAAAGCCTGAAATAATGGACTACTTATTATGGTACATCTGAGCGTGCTGGGAAGTGTCATTTTTCCCTTTTAAACTAAGCAGACTCTCTGACCTAATTTTCATGGTGGCTGCAGAAATTATATCAAGATTGTGAAAACACATGATTTCACATCTTATTTTCCATGAATCGTTAAAAATTAAGATGAAGCCCTTTCACCTTCATCTCAGCTAAAAAACTAAAAAAAAGCCCCTCTTCTGTTTCAGTGAGGTGGTTCTATCAGTTTATCCTTTCATCTGTTCACTCCTCTGCTATAAATGAATATATTTATATACTTAACAGCAATTATGAAATTAGAAGTAACTGTAGTGGGAGTGTTTACAATACTGACATTTCAAGCCTCTTTAAAACTGAAATTTACACAAATCTTTTGTTAGGAAAGCACTTTGAATGGTCAATTCTAGCAAAATATTGATTTTTAACACTGTGTGTACGGAAGAGTTGGTCTCTAAAACTTAACTGTGAGTGTACATTATGAAGTTGATGCTATATATTTAGAACTGGTGACTGTCATTCTTCGTAGTTATTAGCTGCTGAAGCTAAAATGATCAAGCCTAGGAGCTGGAAAAGTTGGAAATGAATTGAGAGATCTTTCCTCCTGACATTCTTTACCATATTATTCAGTTTTGATAAGGAATTTGGTAGGATGCACTGCCTATTTGCATTGTCTTGTGCTACATTCTTTTGATTTTGGATAGTTTTTGTTGCTTGGATCTCTACTAAATACAGGAGATAGATGTTCATCTTTTCTTTACTCCTTTGGTACCCACATTGCTCACTTTGTCTGGTTATGACTTCACAAAACTATAATGCTTATTGCTTATCTCCAGTACTCCAGCATTGCTATTTGTTTGATAAAGTACTTGTTTACTGCTTCTGTAAACTTATATTTATTTTCAAGGCAATCTAATATCAATTAGATCCTTTATAATTCTTTTATATGTCTCATGGGTCTGTCTTGGCTACACTTCACTCTGATCTCAGTTGTTGGTATATCTCAGCAATGCTGATCTTTATGTTTGAAATATACAATTCCCTTGTGGACTGACAGAAGGCAAAGAATAAATTGTAGAGTTTAAGAATGTATGCAATTTCTTAGCCAGCATTTGAGACTGAATTATGTTATTCAAGGCTATCTTGTTAAGTAAATCTTATTGTGGTCACCTTTCAGCTGCTAAGATAAAACATCCAGGAAAAACATTGGTCTTACTTCATAGACACTAAACATTATGACCAGCCATGAGATATCTTTCTTTATGTGACATTTTGTCTTCATGTTTTGTTTTTGTGCTCTAAATAGAAGGAAACTTTAGTAATGAATATTAGTTTTGCTGCCATGATTGCTTCCCTTCTATAGAGCTCTTTACTATCTTTTTTCTTGGGAATTGAAGGTCATTTAAAGCAAATGTCCTAATGACAACCCTTGGAGTTTCACAATAAACAAAAATCTTTCAAATTGAGTACTATCAAGTCACGTTTCACCTAGGAAAGAAATCATGGTAAGATGAATCTTTCTATCCATTAGCCTGACTCTTTAAATTAGCTTCTTATTAGTTGGATTGTAAACAACTGAAAAGTGTTGAACAATTCAATTATGGATCATGTATTTCTAAAGACATTCATCTAGAAAATGTTACAAATTGAACTCAATGAACTGTGGACATCTGTTCCCAGGAAACTTGTGATTCTATGATACTCTACCTTTTTCATCATACTCCTTTCTTCTTTCAAAATAACCATCTAAATTTAAAATAAAAGAAGAAATAAAGCATATTTAAGAAAAAAACTCGCCTGTTGTGCTGGAGACAAACTCTCCTCCAAAGGCTGGTGGAAGAGGAGGAATGAGACATGAAGAATAGTATCAGCTGATGTCACTTGAATACAAACAACAACAAAACAAATTCATTAATTTAATTTGATTCATAACCTGCAGTCCACAAATTAGGAGACTAAGAATTCCTGTGTGTTTGACCACCATCCTGGCCAAATAGCCACACGCTGCTGTATACTGAAATTATCATTGATGGAACACCAGAACTTTTGGAATTAGAGACCACATAGTTATTAAAGATATAGTCTTTACATTAAATTTGACCTTTCCAATAATTAATTTACTTCACGTTCATTGCTACCAGATTTCCTTCTCATTCATTGTGCAGTACCCCTCTTCAGGCTGCACTTTGAGACAGAGGATGTTTTTATTTATTTTTTCAGTTTCTGAAATTAATACCTTTTTTTTTTTCTGATATTATCTCAGACCCCTGCTTAGTTTCCACGTATAGCAGTTCCATATCGGCATATAGTGAAAATCCCCCCCAAAAAAATCCCCTTGGATTTTCCAAAATTACCGTGACTTTTTCCCCCACTTCCTTACTATTTTTTCAGAAAAAAATCACCAGTTCTTTTCACTAGGTCCTCTTTCCTTCCAATGTCCACCTTTTACTTTTAACTTTACAGATAGGTCATTTCCTATTGATCCAGAGCACATTCAAATGTGAAAACTTTCCCTTTTGTATTTTTTGCTGCAGCAGAATGGATTAGGAGTCACTCCAGCAATGTCAAGACTAGACACCCACCGAACAATTCTTAAGTCTTAGAATATCTACCAGAGAAGGACAGATAAAACTTGTCAAAATTGAACAGGATATTGTCTTCCACACTGATCTGCCATTGCAACAGTAAACTTTATGGTGAAAAAAAATCTCTTTAAAACAAAAATCCTTGAATTTGCTACATAAATTTTGTTCATCACAATAATAAAAGGCTGAGGTCATTTTGATAAAAGAAAATTACTCCAAGAAAATAACATGTGAGGGAGGTAGACCACCACACAGAAAGTTATTTTTAATGCTTCGTTTCAATGCTAATCTCTTCATCAAAATATTTGTATGTTTATACAGATTATGTGATAAAGTGTCACCTTTCCTGTATTTTCACAGTGTTGAGCCTGTGCAACTCAAAGGAATACTTTGGCGTATTAAAATACTCCTTTGGAGTATTAAAAGTCACATATACACACAGAAGTCTCTCTGATAAAACTGATGGATTATAAGGAAGGACCGCAAGAGGAGACAGTTATCTAGCAAAAATGTTTACAACACTTTAAATATTAGAACAACAAAATTTAATTTAACAACCTCTTGAGGACTTGCTTGTTTTTACAACTGATAGAAATGTTATCCTCTGATACCTAAATACTGTAAAAGATAATGGCCCCAGTTATGACATGCTTTAAAACAAGTGCACAGAAGCATTTCCTCTTGCTGCACAAAATATTTGTATATAAGCACAGTAGCACCATGACCTGTCCACGGTCTCAATAAACAAGAATAAGTCCACAGAGCACTCTCTAATCAGCAATTCATGATTTTGTCATAGTTTCTTCCCTTCCAAGTATTTCTTCTTCAAATTGAATAGGTCTAGGTTACTCAATGACTCAATAGAAGCCATTTCACCTTTCTTACCATCCTTATAACCATTAGTTCTTATTGACAGATTATCATCATGATTGCTTGAGTATTTAAGATGTTTTGTGTCATATTGTATTCAAGCTTCAGAAATGATGGAGCACTTAGAAAATCTATTATGTCAGATGATAAGAGATTTACACATGTTTACATAGTTCACTGCATGAATATCAGAGAAAGAAGCTGGGACAAGATAAAATCCAGGGCTATTAGAGAGAATTAGAACAAAGTGTGTTGGTTGTGGCTGGGCTAGAGTTAATTTTCTTCACAGTACCTTGTATTTGCCTATGTTTTGGATTTATGCCGGAAATAGTGTTGATAATGTAGATAACATAATACTGTTGAGCAACACTTGCACAGCATCAAGGTGTTTTCTGCTTCTCATGCCATCCCACCAGTGAGGAGGCTGTGGGTGCACAAGTAGTTGGGAAGGGACACAGCTGGACCAGCTGACTCCAACTGACTCAAGAGATATTCCCTACCATATGTCATCATGTTCAGCATGCAAAGCTGGAGGGAGAAGAAAGAAGGAGGGATGACATTTGTCTTCCCAAGGCACAGTTACTCATAATGGAGCCCTGCTCTCCTGGGGATGGATGAACACCAGTCTTCTTGTGGGAAACTGTGAATGAATTCCTTGTTTCACTTTGCTTTCCCTGTTAAACTGTCTTTGCCTCAACCCACATGTTTTCTTTTACTCTTCTGATTCTTTTCCCCATCCCACTGGTGTGGGAGTAAGCAGTTGGTTGGGACACAGTTTCCAGATGGGGTTAAACCATAACACAAGGATACAGCTGAACTCCAAGGAAAGTATGAAGCGAAGCAGTGGAGACAGAATGCAGATATTCAGGAGCAGGTCTAGATCTGTACAGTTCAAGTAAAAAGACTCAGAAGCTGATCCTGCATCAGATGAAAAGATGTGTTGTAGAGCAACACCAAGAATCAGGTTTAAAGGCTATCAGGTGCCCTGAGTTCTTGAAAGGAGTCAGTAGCTTCTGCTTTGTCAAAATCAGCTGTGCACAATAACAGCACCAGTGGCTATATTGCTGGGGGCACAGCTAAACTCTGTATTCATGGCAACACTAAAAACATCCTTTCATAAGGAAGAAAAGACTTCCAGATCCTTCTTCTAAACATAGTGAAGAAAAATGCATTTTTGAAGACAAAATAGGGTGATTCCTTTACTGAGTCTGTGAATGGAACCAATTTTTACTGCATTACTTTCCTAATGAAACAATAGTCAAGAAAAAGTTTAATTTTCACTTGTTGTGTCTCTTTCTAAGGAATTCCAACACAATATTTATGCCAAGTGTTTACTAAATACAAAATGTTAAATATCTATTTATAAAACCATTATACATGCTAGAAACTCTTACAAAAATTTTTAAAAGTACAACAATTCTTATGACAGATGGGATAACTGTATGAAACAAAAAAGATTATTCTGAGTTAGAAGTACAGGATTACACCAAAACAAATTAATTACTGGCAGAAAAAACATGACTGAGAAAACAGCCCTGGAACTCAGAGAAAATCCAAGTACTTCTGGCCAGGCTCAATCAAAAAGATTTTTTATTCAAAAACTCCATAAAGAAAAAGCTTTTTTTATTGCTATTCTTTCTTATAATCTAGAGAAACTTTTTGTGTGCTATGAGTTTCTATTTTATGGCAAGTGCTGTTAATTTATTCTCCGCTCATCTACTGATGGGTAACTTGCCAGTATCTCAACTTTATCCTGAAGATGTGCTGGTCCCATTTGATTCAACATCAAATTCTTAGTAATCTTAAACCATATTAAGTAATAGCGGCATGACAGCTAGAATAATATCACAGTTTACTCTTACAGTCTGTGCATGGGAAAGGTTTGGCCTCTGTTTTGGAGCTATTCGGTACAGAATTCACCCAAATAGGGATTCAGTATCAAGTCAGAGTCATTTAAATTAATGTTCCAAATGCAATTAGAGGGCCAGACCTATAGTATATGCGTAATAGTAATAAAGAGAACTTTTTGAAGGTTATTTGGACCATGAGCTTAAACAAAGTGATGTGGTTTCATTGCCACAGGTGAATTTCTTCCCTAAGTAGTTAACCTCTGGGTAGGTGTGTTTCACTGCACCCAGGGTTTCAATTCCCTCAATTTCCAGATCCAAGGGCTGAGCACAGTATGCTGTTTCTGTCTGGTCTGCACAGATGAGTTTCTTCTCAGCTTGAAAAAGATCGTTGTAAATACAGAGCTGGGAAATGGGTAGGAATTTCTCTTGGATCCTTTGGTTTCTACCCGAACACAGAAACTACTTACACAACGTGTATGCTTAACTCCTGTGGCTGGAGTCAAGTAGTGGGAGTACTTCCCTCTCCCTCTATTTCCCACTGTTTTTCTACACATAAGAATCTACCTTAAAAAACTACAGTCAGCAGTGGGACAGAAGAGAGAATACAAACAAAAGTGAAAAACTTGTAGGCTGATATAAAAGTTTAGTAAGTGAAAGGGGGGAAAAAGAGGTTATAAAAAAGCAATCACTCAGCATTGTTCCACAAGCAAACTGATACCCAGCTAGTGACTGGAAAACAGCTACCTTGGAAAACACCCACTTTAATTTTTGATTGTGACATTAAATGATATGGAGTATCCATTTTTTAAAATTTTTACATACAAGGCTCAAGACTAGCATTCAGTAGTGTTATGAAGGAATTCTGATTTCAGAAGTTCTGTGTTCCTATAAGATTTTTGTTGTCTTCGTTTACTTTCTTCATATTGGTATAACAAAAATGGGGGAAGCCTTGTATATAGTTACAATGAAAATGTAGGAATTCAAAGATTGAAGCACTTAAAGCAGTATAGAAGTTAGAAAGAGAAATATAGCAGACAAGCAAGCAAACAAACAAAGAAAATTAAAAGGACAAGTTCTGGGGAGTCATAAGCATCCTGGATTTTGGAAATTAAAATAAAACTCATGTAGAAGTACTTAAATCCTTAAAAATGCAGAAATGCAAAAAATAATTAATTCAAAAGCTAAAGATCTTCCTTAGTTTCGCTTGGCTTTTTTTTTCTCCTAAAAACTGACAGGTGAACAAATCAAAATTTATTCCTATATATTTCTTCATATATTGTAGAGGAACTGAATAGGTGACTTGTGGAATTTTGGTTTATCCTTTGAGGACACAAACTATCTGTCCCCAAAAAATGAGTTTATAATAAACTTTTACAGTATTAGAAAAACTAAATGTAACTCATATATTATTATAAAATTCCTCTTTACAAATCATGCATTATAAGTATTGATTTGCTATTACTACACTTACTTTTAGTAAAAAATACTAGAAATATTAATTCTCATTTTTGAGCTGGACCCTTTACAAGATCATTTTCCATATACTTAACCAGGTTTTCTGTACTAAGAACACATTGAAATCTTGACAAAATTAATATAAACCAACTTATGATACCGCTATATTTACGTTTACATAATATTGAAACCAGAGCAACCACATTTATTAAAACATTTAATAAAGTTTGACTTTTATATCTGCTGCAAATCCAAAGTACCTGGGAATGCACTACAGTAGTGCCACATAAGCTTCAGTGAGCATAAAAAAATTTCTAACATTCCTTAATTTCCAGGATTAGATGTAGATGCCAGTGACTAGCTGGAAATACAATCTATAAACATATTTGTCATGATTTGAAAAAAAACCCAACTTTTTTCTCCTGGAAGGACTTTTACAACTTCCTCCAGGCACAGCTTCTGGCAGATCTGGGAGCCCAGGGACTGGCTAACTTTAAGACAGGCACTCTATGTAGCCACTTGAATATTAGAACCATTTTTGTGAAACCCACATTTTAAGAGGGGGAAGCCAAAATCTCTCTCTTTTTCATTTCTGGTCACGGCAAAGGTAACAGAGTGGGGGGATCCGTCAGTCCCTCAGGGCCGACAGGCCCCCCGGGCCTGCCCAGGGGAGGGGAAGCACCCCATCTCCTTCCCCTCTTCTCCCTCAGGGCAGTGCCGCCTCTGCTTTGGGATGCTTTTGCTCCCTCTCCCTGACTGAGGGAGAGAGGAATGCAGATCCGTGGGGCTGGCACGGCCCTCTTGGGCCCGGCCTTTGTCCACTCCTGTGTTCCACCCTGGGAGTGCCGCGGAGCTGAGTCCCTGCTTCCCCCCCCGGCCTCCTCAGGGTGCTGGGAACACCTAACAGGAGAGAGANTTTCTTCCCTAAGTAGTTAACCTCTGGGTAGGTGTGTTTCACTGCACCCAGGGTTTCAATTCCCTCAATTTCCAGATCCAAGGGCTGAGCACAGTATGCTGTTTCTGTCTGGTCTGCACAGATGAGTTTCTTCTCAGCTTGAAAAAGATCGTTGTAAATACAGAGCTGGGAAATGGGTAGGAATTTCTCTTGGATCCTTTGGTTTCTACCCGAACACAGAAACTACTTACACAACGTGTATGCTTAACTCCTGTGGCTGGAGTCAAGTAGTGGGAGTACTTCCCTCTCCCTCTATTTCCCACTGTTTTTCTACACATAAGAATCTACCTTAAAAAACTACAGTCAGCAGTGGGACAGAAGAGAGAATACAAACAAAAGTGAAAAACTTGTAGGCTGATATAAAAGTTTAGTAAGTGAAAGGGGGGAAAAAGAGGTTATAAAAAAGCAATCACTCAGCATTGTTCCACAAGCAAACTGATACCCAGCTAGTGACTGGAAAACAGCTACCTTGGAAAACACCCACTTTAATTTTTGATTGTGACATTAAATGATATGGAGTATCCATTTTTTAAAATTTTTACATACAAGGCTCAAGACTAGCATTCAGTAGTGTTATGAAGGAATTCTGATTTCAGAAGTTCTGTGTTCCTATAAGATTTTTGTTGTCTTCGTTTACTTTCTTCATATTGGTATAACAAAAATGGGGGAAGCCTTGTATATAGTTACAATGAAAATGTAGGAATTCAAAGATTGAAGCACTTAAAGCAGTATAGAAGTTAGAAAGAGAAATATAGCAGACAAGCAAGCAAACAAACAAAGAAAATTAAAAGGACAAGTTCTGGGGAGTCATAAGCATCCTGGATTTTGGAAATTAAAATAAAACTCATGTAGAAGTACTTAAATCCTTAAAAATGCAGAAATGCAAAAAATAATTAATTCAAAAGCTAAAGATCTTCCTTAGTTTCGCTTGGCTTTTTTTTTCTCCTAAAAACTGACAGGTGAACAAATCAAAATTTATTCCTATATATTTCTTCATATATTGTAGAGGAACTGAATAGGTGACTTGTGGAATTTTGGTTTATCCTTTGAGGACACAAACTATCTGTCCCCAAAAAATGAGTTTATAATAAACTTTTACAGTATTAGAAAAACTAAATGTAACTCATATATTATTATAAAATTCCTCTTTACAAATCATGCATTATAAGTATTGATTTGCTATTACTACACTTACTTTTAGTAAAAAATACTAGAAATATTAATTCTCATTTTTGAGCTGGACCCTTTACAAGATCATTTTCCATATACTTAACCAGGTTTTCTGTACTAAGAACACATTGAAATCTTGACAAAATTAATATAAACCAACTTATGATACCGCTATATTTACGTTTACATAATATTGAAACCAGAGCAACCACATTTATTAAAACATTTAATAAAGTTTGACTTTTATATCTGCTGCAAATCCAAAGTACCTGGGAATGCACTACAGTAGTGCCACATAAGCTTCAGTGAGCATAAAAAAATTTCTAACATTCCTTAATTTCCAGGATTAGATGTAGATGCCAGTGACTAGCTGGAAATACAATCTATAAACATATTTGTCATGATTTGAAAAAAAACCCAACTTTTTTCTCCTGGAAGGACTTTTACAACTTCCTCCAGGCACAGCTTCTGGCAGATCTGGGAGCCCAGGGACTGGCTAACTTTAAGACAGGCACTCTATGTAGCCACTTGAATATTAGAACCATTTTTGTGAAACCCACATTTTAAGAGGGGGAAGCCAAAATCTCTCTCTTTTTCATTTCTGGTCACGGCAAAGGTAACAGAGTGGGGGGATCCGTCAGTCCCTCAGGGCCGACAGGCCCCCCGGGCCTGCCCAGGGGAGGGGAAGCACCCCATCTCCTTCCCCTCTTCTCCCTCAGGGCAGTGCCGCCTCTGCTTTGGGATGCTTTTGCTCCCTCTCCCTGACTGAGGGAGAGAGGAATGCAGATCCGTGGGGCTGGCACGGCCCTCTTGGGCCCGGCCTTTGTCCACTCCTGTGTTCCACCCTGGGAGTGCCGCGGAGCTGAGTCCCTGCTTCCCCCCCCGGCCTCCTCAGGGTGCTGGGAACACCTAACAGGAGAGAGACCAGCCTGCAGCTATTGGGATCCCAGCCTGCAGCTATTGGGATCCCAGCCTGCAGCTATCGGGATCTCAGCCTGCAGCTATTGGGATCTCAGCCTGCAGTTACCGGGAGCCGCTAGCTCTTGGCCGTGGAGTTCTTCCCCCCCTCCTGTGGAATGCATGGAATTCCAGCTGAACTGAGAAGGGTAATTAACCCTTTAAGTGCATAGAATGGATTTAAAAAGAATAAGACCACAGAGGGAACCAACAAAAATGCCTAGGTCAGTGAAAAGCGGACTGGAAGTCTAGAATGAAGAGAGAGAGGAGAGGCTTTTAAGCCGAAATTCTCCTGTAGAGCCATGGTGATGAACTATTCCTTGTAACTCATATTGTACAAATTGGGGGGGATGCAACGTTCTGGCTGTAGCCTGAGCAGAGTCATCTATGTTGAAGCGAGCAGATGTTGAAGTAGAAATGTGAATGGAGAGAAAGAGATGGGGAATTTTGCCACAGAAAGAGCCCTTGCCCCCAGGGACAGAGGAAGAGAACACTTGCTCCAGGGATGGGAGACCTTGCTTCTAGAGAGAGAGAAGACCTTTGCTTTCCTACTAGAACTGCTCATCCTTAAAATTTTACCCCATGACAACGACATGTGTCCTCAAAGCAGTCGAGGTAAGGGCTGTGTATGAGGGAAAGGACTGTCACATGTGAACAGACTCTGGGCGGGAGTTCACTGTGATATTGAACCCCACAAAAGGACTGTGTTTCTTGTGGGAAAGTCTCCATGGTGAGGCAGAAGAGACTCCTCTTTCCAACTGAACTGATGAAAGTTTGTTTCAAAGATGGTAAACTGACCACAGACCTCTAAGTTTTGGTTTCTCAGGTTGTTGATGGAAAAAAGAAGTGTTGGTAGAGAAAGACAGAGAAGGGGCGGGGGGGAGAAGGGAAAGAAACATCTGGGGGTTGATTTTGGTTCTCCTTTTTTTTTTCTTTGTCTTTTAGTTCTGTTAATAAACTATCTTTTATCTTTCAAGGTTTAGACCTGCTTTGCATTTCTCTTAGTCCTTATCACAGAAATGAGTAAGTACACTGGTAGTAGGCCAGAGTACTTGAACCCCTGCACCAAAATACTCGCCTGATGTGAGTAGGCAAATAGGGAACATAAAACCACTACAATATTTTAAAATAATTTTGCCCTTACTGAACTCCTTGCAACAGTGGTTATTTTTCCATTCTGCAACTGTACACTGCTTAGCATAGTGATACTTTTATGATTCACAACTGTGGTTCCTCAGTGTTATCAAAATACAGTTAAGGACTGCAATCATTTTAAAATGATGTGTGGTTACCCACTGAACTTTAGTATGGATTAATAATAAATGTACGGATTAATGATTTCCTGTCCATCCTTAATATAAATTGACATTTTTAGAATTCTAAAATACTAGTATGTAATATTTACAAAAACTGTGATACCTGTTTAATTCAGTATTATGAAATAATGCTGACAACTTTCCCATGACGTAATTACAGTACCTGCATGGTCACTACATAGTAATTCCAATTAGCGCACATTTGAAGCGTAACTAAAAATCTTTGCTTGCATTTTTCCTGATCCTGACTGAATCATAACTAAGCCCCCCACACACACTCATTTCCTTCCAGTGGGATGGGGATAGAATAGGAAGGGTAAAAGTGAGAAAAATTGCTCATTGAGAAGACAGTTTAATAAGTAAGGAAAAACTGCACATGCAAGCAAAGCCGTGTCTGGGATATCATGGCTTCATCACATGTAGTCGTGACTTGGGAAGACAAAATCCACCACTCCAAAAGCACACCCCCAAACACACACTCTCTTCTTCTTCTTCCCACAGCTTCCTATGCTGATCATAATGACATAAAAAACCACATAATTAAAAATAAGTGAAAATAGATTATAAACTTTCTGAAATGCATGCTTACAGGAATCTAACTAGCAGCATGAAGCCAACCTGGAGACAAGTCACTAATGGAGTACCCCAGTGCCTGATTCTTGGACCACTACTGTTTAATTTCTTCCTTAATGACCCTCAAAAAATTTGCCAATTATAAAACCTGGGGGTTTGATGGCTGATGATAAAAACCTGGGAGTTTCATGGCTGATACACCAGACAATGGACTGTCATTCAGAGGGACATCAAGAGAGTGGAGAAATGGGCTAACAGGAACCTCATTAAATTCAACAAAGGAAGCGAAAAGTCCTGCACTGCACAGCACAGACTAAGTGTCAACAAGCAGGAAAAGAGCTTGTCAGGAATAGGTCTGAACAGGAGCCAGACCAGCAATGTGCCTTTGACACAAAGGTCAGCAGCCTCCTGGCCACAGTAAAAGCTTTACTAGCAGGTCAAGGCAGATGATTCCTCCTCTTTACTCAGCACCAGAGAGACATATCTGGAGTGCTGTGACCCATGCTGAGCTCCCCAGTGTAAGCAAGACATGCTCAAGCAAGTCCAGTGAAGGGACAGAAAGATGATAAAGGGGTTGGAGTAACTTACATTGAAGGAAAGACTGAGCTAGGATTGCTTAGCTTGGAAAGACTCAGGGAGATTTTATCAGTGTGTATAAATACCTGATGAGAGGGAAGGAAGAAGAATGAACCAGAATCTTCCCAGCAGTGCCCAGTAACAGGACAAGAGGCAACTGAAACTGATTGAAACTGAAGAAATTTTATTTAGAGGTAAGGGCCAAATTTGTACAGTGTGGACAGTCAAATCCTGAAACAGGCTGCCTGTAGAAATTGTGGACTTTCTATCTTTCAAGTTATTGGAAACCTGACTGGACAAAGACCTGAATTCATCCTGTTTAAGCAGGGAAGCTGGATTTCCAGAGATGCCTCCCAGCCTCAAAGATTCTGTGATTTTATGAAAATTCATAGGAAAGTTTTGAAATTGCTGTTCTTTTGTATTTTATGCACTTCCATAATTTCTCATGAAATTTAGATTGTTCATAGTAGGCCTGCAGTGGCAATTCATTTAACCTGCCAAGCAAATGCATTCCAAATTCAGGAACATTAAAAGCTGCTCTGCAAAGTAATAAGGGCTTATTCTGCCTGACCTCCCTCAAGATCTCTAACGTAGAACCAGATCATAAATATGCACAGCATAGCAGATGTCAAGCCTTATGAATACATGTAAATATTCATCAACTTATGGAATTTTTAGCTACCCACTCAGAGTTTTTATGTTCGAATAACACCAAGCTGGGCAGAAGCATTCATCTGTCCAACAGTAGGAAGGCTCTACAGAAGAATCTGGAGGCTGAATCTGTGGGCCAAAGCCAATCGTATGAGGCTCAACAAGGCAAAGTGCCGGGTCCTGCACTTGGGTGCAACAAGCCCATGCAGTACTACAGGCTAGGGAATGAGGGTCTGGAAAGTTGCCTGGTGGCAAAGAACCTGAGAATGTTGGTCAACAGCAGCTGAACATGAGCCATCAGTCTGCCCAGGTGGCAAAGAACACCAATGGCATTCTGGCCTGTATCAAAAATAGCGTGGCCAGCAGGACTAGGGAAGAAATTGTCCCTCTGTACTGGGCACTGGTGAGGCTGGATCTTGAATCCTGTGTTCAGCTTTGAGTCCCTCTCTACAAAAAGGACATAGAGATGCTGGAATATGTCCAAACAAGGGCAAAAAGGGTGCAGAAGGGTCTGGAGCACAAGTCTTAGGAGGAATTTCTGAAGGTACTGGGGTTGTTTAGCCTGGAGAAAAGGAGGCTCAGGGGAGACTCCACAGGATATCCCAACCCTGAAAGTGTTCAAGGTGAGGCTGGATGGAATTCTGAGCAACTTGGTTTAGTGAAAGGTGTCCCTATCCATGGCAAGGGGTTGGAACTAGGTGATGTTTAAGGTCCCTTCCAACTCAGGCCATTCCATGATTCTATGATATCACTCTATAGTTTCCCAAAGGAGGTTGTAGCCAGGTGGGTGGTGATCCCTTCTCCCAGTTAACAAAAAACAGGACCAAAGAAAGTGGCCTCAAGTTTTGCCAGGGGAGGTTTAGATTAGATGTTAGGAAGAATTTCTTCACAGAAAGGGATGTCAAGCTGGAGCAGGGTACCCAAAGAAGTGGTTGTGCCACCATCCCTGAAGTATTTCGAAGATGTGTAGATGTGACACCTAGAGATATGGTTTAGCGGAGGACTTGACAGTGTTGGGTTAATGGCTGGAATTGAATATTTGTATCATATTTGAAAGAGAAGTTTAAAACTTTTAAGATGTTAGGCTAAGCCAAGAGTCAGCATTCCTAAAATCTGTTCCTGCATCAATTACAATAGTGAATACAAGACTGAATACAAACAGAACAGAGTCATAGCCCATATTTATGAAGTAGATAACTTTCTGACTACTTTAGAGTCTGAAAGTTTATCTAAGAAGAACTCAGATTTGTGCCCTGGCCTTCAAGCTCTCTGGCTGCATTGGGTTTGCATGGCAAGGTTTTGGTAGTGGGGGTGCAATAGGGGTGTTTTATCTGAGAAAACTCTGGAAGCTTCCTCTATGTCTGACTGAGCCAATGCCAGCTGGCATCCACGCGCGATAGCTTATTTAGTCCAGGGAAATAAGTTATTGCACACAAGCACTAGAGAAGGAAGGGGAGGGGAGGGGAGGGGANAAGAAAAGAAAAGAAAAGAAAAGAAAAGAAAAGAAAAGAAAAGAAAAGATCTGAGAGAAATAACCCTGCAGATGTCAAAGTCAGTGAGGAAGGAGGGGGAGGAGGTGCTCCAGGTGCCAGAGGAGAGATTCCCCAGCAGTCTGTGTTGAAGAGCATGGTGAGACAGCTGTGCCTTTGCAGCCCATGGAGGTCCATGATGTAGAAGAGATCCACCTGCAGCCTCTGGAGGATTCCACACACAGGTGGATGCCCAAAGGAGATTGTGACCTCATGTGCAGCCTGCAGTGAACAGGCTCATGGCAGGTCCTGTGAACTCATGGGGAGAGGAGCCCATGCTGGAGCAGGTTTGCTGGCAGGACTTTTGAGGAGCCCATGCTGGAGCAGTCTGTTCCTGAAGGAACCCGTGGAAAGGGATCCATGCTGGGGCAGTTTGTGAAAACTGAAGACTGTGGGAAGAAGTTGCAAAAGCTCATGAAGAACTGTCTGCCATGCAGGGGACCCCATGTTGGAACAGAGGAGTGTGAGGAGTCCTCTCTGTGATGAGGAAGGAGCACCAGAGACAATGTGTAATGAAGTGAGAATAACTCCCATTCCCCATCCCCCTGCACTGCTGATGAGGGAGGAGAATTGTGAGCACAGTTAAGCATGAGATATAAAGGAGGGATGAGGGGAGTTTGGGTTTAAGATTTTCTTTTACTTGTCATCCTACTTTGATTTGATTGTTAATAAATTAATTTAGTTTTCCTAAATCAAGTCTGTTTTGGCCATGATGCTAATTGCTGAGTGATGTCTCCTTGTCTTTATCTCAATCCACAAGATTTTTGATGTATTTTTATTGCCTCGTCCAGCTGAGGAGAGAGAGTGATAGAGTGAAAACTCCATCTGTACTCTTGGAAGGCATGACACACCTCCCATACCTTTTTTTCAGGTTCTAAGGTAGATGTGGAAAGTGTTCAAATCAGCCTGTCTGGAGTCTGATGTCTTGGGAACTTAAAGGCAAATTATTTTCTTGCCTTTTCAGACAGCTGGCTGACTGTGTCTCTGCCTTTGTGTGCATTCACAAACTCATGTTAAATATTGTGTGAAACATTAAGTAACCCTAATATATTTCATGGTCTCTGGCCTGCACAAGCCTTCTGCAAAAACCATCAGGGACATGATTACACATTCATCAGTAAGAAATTCTCTTTCTCAGTCCTCTGTAAATTTTAAGGGATTCTCTGTCACAGCAGTTCCATTTAACATAACTTGTGCTGTGAGTTCTCAGGCTTCCAAAGGACTGACCTCATAGCCAATGTGTACTTTGTTAACTATAGAGTTGTAATCCGACCCTGTCCAGACATCAGAGTGAGTCTCAGAACACTCTATCACTATTGCATCAATATAAACAAATTGTATCTCTCAACTGATTTACATACTCTCTTCCAAATATTTTATTTTAGACATTTCCTCACAGTTATGTGCACAAAGTAATCACTATCTTTATGAGAAATATCCCAAAGAAATGGAAGGGGTACTTATGTGTGTAGTATTGAAAAATCTCTTCCACTTACAGACAAGCGCTAATAGATGAGGCTTTACAGGAACAAATTTTTACTTAAACTTAGCCTGCAAGCTGAAGTAATCCTCCAATAACAAACTTAGTGCTTTCTCAGAATGAGAAAGCTTCTAGATCACAATTATTTTAGATGTCCAGCAGTATTTAATCTCATTCTTCCAAGGGGTTTTGAAATATACCTATTCTTCAAAAAACAGATATTCTTAGAGAAAAAAAATTATCTATTTATTCATCCTGAAGCAATGAAATGTCTGAGCACAAAGAAATGTATCATTGCTGCTGTACGACCGGCATGTTAAAAGAATTTTGGAGGGGAATATGTCAGAGCATAACATATTTTTAAGTATGTCAGCTGCAGAATATATATAAAGGCTCAGTGGCACCAACAGAACCAAATCTAATGCTGCAAGACAGAGAAGGGACACAGATTTTTACCTGTAGGCAACATTATGAAGACGACAATTGAAGATTAGACTTTAAAATGACCCATTTAGCAGAAGACTTTTACAAAAGGAGTTTCTTGGTATGCCTAAATCAAAGAATAACTTAGACACACAGGAGATCTGTTTCATTTGGGATCTGAAACCTATTCCCACAACTGAAAAATTAATCAAGACATTTTCTTTTTCTCTGAAATACTTACTGTGTACTGACACTCACTTGTGAGCTATCAGTACAGTAAGCAGAGTTAATGTTCATCTGGCATATATAGAGCTCACAGGCCCCTACCTCACCTTGTAAATGGAGTTCTTATTGCACAGTTAGCTACTTCCACATAACATGGTGGGTCTGATTCTTTCAAGAGGCACTTGACACAAGACAAAACAATTTCTTAATCATATTCAGACTGGAATATATGATTCCCGATCATTTCTGCGAAATGATTAAATGTCTTCCTGATTTTAATATAAAAAAACCAACTCTAAAGAATGGTAAATACGCTGTATAATCGGTATTTTCAAATGATTTCCAAGTTGCTTAAGATGCACATATACATTTTGTAGAAAAAATTTAAATGTAAAACAAAAATTGAAAATAGAAAAAGTGGTACATACATGAGAATGTACTGAGGTAATTTTATTTTACCTATTCTAATCTTTTATACAGTGCATATATGTGTATAAGATATTTTATTCTATGTTAATAGTGAAAATTTGTGAGTAAACAGACAGTGAATTTCTGGAGGATCTTTAAGAAATCCAGAGAATAATAAAAGAAATATCCCCCAGAATGTACATTAGGAAAACCTCTATTTGTTTCTATTGTTCATCTGCAGCTCAAGACCAAAAAAAAAAAAAAAAGTATTTTATGCAGATGATTAGAGTTACATGGAAAGTCTGGTACCCCATGAGCCATGAATTTAATAATGAGCATTTTACCTCCAAGGATGAAAAAAAACCTTGCCATCTTTAGACACAGATTTGCCTATTGGAAATATCATGAAGCAAAGAAAAATCACCCCTTAGTCTCCTGTGCAGTTTCTTGAATACTCACTCTTTAAGTTAAAAACCAGCATTTGATGGAGATGTTAACAATACCTATAATGACATACAGATTGAATTACGGTTTGATTTAAGATTATAATTAAGTACTGGCATGTGAAATTATTTGTGTAGATGTTGATTCTTTTGTTTAAGCTTTGAACACAGATGTTATGAAACTTATACTGGTAAAACATTCTCCTTGTGACTCTGTTACAGAGGTTCTCAGATCAAAACACAATCATTTTTTCTGTCTTTGTTGAAATTGTCTTGATGTATTCTCTTATTCTTAACAACATGGGCAGCATGGGAAAAAAAAATATGAAAGAGTCTTTTTGAAGTCATACTCTGATATTAAGTTTAAAATTATCTGCTCTGTGTATGCTGGCCGGTTAATATACTGATTCATTCCTATCCATTATGACAATCTACGCAGCACAACTTCAAGAAACATGAAGTCTTTTTATGTAAATAAACTTATGTTTTAAAAAATGGTACATATTATTGTATCTATACACTGGAACAAAAGCTTATCCACTATCAATGGTTAATGATATCTCATAAGCCCCAATATTTTTTATACCAAATTAACCTTTGAGGGAAAATGATATACTATGCATTACAAAAATCCTTAAGGCATTTTCAGCAACAGTTCTTCTTACAGAATTCATCAAATAAAATTTCACTGCCATGAAACATACCAGTTAGCTCAAATGTAGTGAAAAGCTGAAGAAGCAAAGCTGTTGAGATATAAGAGCCATTTAAAATCACAGAATTAAAAAAAAAAACAAAAACAAAAAAACCCAAAACCAAAAACAAACAAACAAACAAAATAACCCCACCATTTTCAAGGTAGATCACATTTCCAAGTTAAAACTGCTTGGGGTTAAATTCAGCCCCATTTGGTATATCTGCAAGAACTCAGATTTCACAGGCTCTCTGGGTGACCAGTTCAAGTGTTTAAAAACTCTCATTGTAAGTACATTTTCCTAATATTTAATCAAAATCTCTTTTGCTGCACCTTGTCCACCTTACATTTAATTTCTTTTCTTCTATCCTCCTCCTGTTGCTGAAAACCACAGTAAAATCCTCCCTCAGTTTTTCCTTCCAAAAACTGAGGAAACAATTTTTTCATTCTCTTTCTGTATATCATGTATTTCAAGCTTCTAATCATCTTTGCAGCTCTCTACTAAGTTTGCTTTGCTGTTTTTCTTTCTGATGTGTTTTCTACTGGGAAATAAAAACTTGGTGTAGGACTCTGAATTTACTCTCAGAATTGTCAAAGGCAGGTTACCTGCTGTCTCTACTATTGTTAATACAGTCTATTGTGCAATGGCCTTCCAAGGTGAAAGCTCTCCTTGATGACTCATATTTACCCTGTTGTCCACAGAAAGCCCAGCTCCTTTTCTGCAGAGACATTTCCCAGCCATTCAGTCTCCAGCTGCATGAGATTATTGATACTTTGTCCCACCTTTGCTGGACTTCATATAGCTCCTTTCAGCCCATTTGTGAAACCTGCCCAAGAATTTTGTATCAGTCTTGTCCTCTTCTCAGAAGCTTTGTTCTCAACAACAACACTTTCTAAAGGTGCATCCTTACACACATACAGATCATTAATGAAGATATTGAATAATACTGGCCCTGGCCTTCATCTCTGAGGAGCACCACTGTTAATAATATCGAGGCAGATTTTACACAGCTGACCAGTCAGGCCAGTCATCCTGCCTCTTTTCCATATTGTAGTACACCCTTTCAATTTGGCTACAAGGATATATGTGAAACACCTTATTATTCAGGATAAACAGCTTCCACTGTTGTTCACAGAATCAGTTACTACAGAAAGCAGTCAGGTCCTTCAGGTATAATTTGCCCTTAATAAATCTACTCTGGCTCTTCCCATCGGTCTTTGGTTTTGTGCAGCAGTCATGAGGAATGCACCTCATTCAAAAGAGAGAAGTAACAACGTGTTTTATTGAGGAAAAGATATATGATTAAATAAATTTGATGAAATTTAAGACAGCTTAGCAGCAGTTACCAAGATTTCATAAGTTTGGTATCAAGGTTCACCTTATTAAGTACTGTATCAAGGAATGATACAAAGGAAAATCGAGTTATGTTTGAGCTAGGAAGATTTGCACAGAGACCCTTCCACTGAGTCACAAGGTTGAGAGTGGATCCTCTTGTCTTCTAAACTTATAGAGCATAGATGCAGCAAGATCCATTCTTAGTCTCAAACTTGGATGATGGTTTATGATGAATGGAATTATCTACACACAGTTTATAATAATATTGAGCAGCTACATGGATTAGCAATGTTTCATTAATTCAGCATGTTATCAGTCACCAAGGATCTGTCACAACCAAGGGATCTCTCTGCCTTCTGCTAAGAAGAATCTCATAGCCTCAAAAAAGGGATCTCAAACCTTGAGAGACATCCCTGCTTGAGGACAAATATACCTCGTGTGCAGTACAGATGCAATTCAAGGAGAGCTCAAATGAATAGATATTATCATCAGGAGGGCTTCATCCTGATGGTAATATTTATAGAATTGAGTTGGCTGTTAGATAATAGTATAGATAGATAGATGTCTTTAGTTTAACTTTTGTATCCTATTCTGTACTTTAGTTATCTCGCATTTTTGGGCTTTGAAACCAACTTTCAAAATCTTTTTCTGAGGCACCTTCACTTCCTTGTGAAGTCACCCGAGCTCACAGATTAATTCCAGGGCATGAGTCTTTTTGCTCATTAATCAATCCAAAGTATGGCTATGGATCAAGTGTATCCATCACAAGCCTCCAGTGATCCTATTTTAAAGTCCTTCTTAATAGGTTAAGAAGCCTGTTAGAAAATGCAATATTTCTCCACCCATCAGGTGTATCCTATCACTCCTCAGTAATCCTAATTCTTCAGAGAGAGAGATATAGTCAGAAAAGCCAAAATATAGTTTGAAATATCATGCAACCAACCAGGCACTGACTCACTGGATCCATCCCTTTGTCCTTCCCTTTGATGGAATTGAGATGTTCCTTGAGCTGCCATGTTGCATGCTTTACAGCCTATAAACTCCCTTGAGAGTATCACTGACGCCCATGTAGATGAGCAATAACATCGAGGATGGAATTCAGATGAATCTCAGCAATTTCTCTTCGTCGTCCCAGACTGAGCTCCTGAAAAGCCATAAACTTCACAATACAGAAAATCTCTTTGGGAGACAAATGCTGATATCTGTAGAACAATGTCTCCTGCTATTATCATTTGCTACTTCCATTTGGATCAAGTTGAGCCGGTCCAAATGTCTTCTCCAAAACTTCTCATTCCCTATAAAACATCATAGCCCTACACTTGTTCCAAAAGTGCACATCAAGAAGTGAAGAGAGAAATATCTTTCTTTTTGCCAGAAATCACAACATTCTGTGATGCCCATTTAATGAGACTGAATCCTCCACGTGTTTAGTGCAGCCATAGGATGTCCATCCTTCTGTCCGGTGTGACACATTCTCACTGGGAGAAGCACCAGGCACAGCCCACAACCAGACAGGCCAGGGACTGTCTGCTGTGCACACAGGACTGCCATAGTCATGGCCTCTCTATCAGTCTCCTCCAGCCTCAGGTACCACCTCCACTGTTCTCCCTTTCTCACTAACCATTAAGGGCTTAATCTCTCTTTGGCAGCCCTGTTAGCTGAACTTAGCATATCTGATTAATTCAAGAACTACTTGAAAATGTTATGTTGGATGCTTCATTTTTGCCCTTCATATGTGCTTGTCGTGGGTTGACCTTGGCTGGCTGCCAGTTGCTCACCAAGCTGCACACAGTCCTCCTCCACCAAAAGCACAGAGGGAGAAAATATGACAAAAGGTTTGTGGATAGAAATAAGGACAGAGAGATTACTTTCCAAGTACTACCACAGGCAACACAATCTCAGCTGGGGGAAACTAACTTAATTTATTGACATTTACTTGTAAGAAAGTAAGAAAGTGAGAAATAAAAAAATACTAACATACTTTCCCATCAACTCCCCTTTCCTCTCAATTTCCCTCTTAACTCTTCTACCTCCTCCCCACCTGAGCAGTGCATGGGGATGGAGAATGGACACACTTTGTCTCTGCTGCTCCTTTCTTTTCACGTTCTGTACAGGACAGTGAACATATCCGCTACTGGTGAAGTTTATTAGCATTATTTTATTTGTGGATTCTATGCACACTGCCTTAGTGTACCAAGGAGAAACACCAGCACTGAGATGTTCTCTAAGGTTTCAAAAGTTGCAAACACAGAAAGAAAATTCTGCAAACAACACTAAAACTTCCAGTTGTAGGGCAGATGAGAAACAAGATGCATAAACTAGCAAAAACTTGAAAGGCTTAATATTAATATCTTTAAAGTAGCTTGGCATTCAATACCAGAAATTTACTGCTTCTCACACACCTATAGAAAAGTATGTCAAAATGAAATTTTTATTTCTTCTTTTCCATATGGATAGAAAAACCCCACTCTGCCTAAGACACTGTTTTCAAGCATAATAATACAGTTGCTCTCCAAAACAACAGGAAAAGATGAAAGGCTTGGAAGAATAACTTTTGTTATGTATTGGTAAAAGTTACAGAAGGGTAGGGAGGGAAAGTTCACAGTTATGAAATTTGTCTTCCCAAATAACTGTTATACATTACGGAGCCCTGCTTTTGTGGAGATGGCTTAATATGTGCTTAGTGATAGGAAGTTGTGAAGAAATTCTATTTTTTCTTTGTACGCAGAACGTTTTTGTAATTTACTAAACAGTTTTTACCCCAAACCACAAGTTTTCTCACTTCTGCCCTTCCAATTGTCTCCTCCAACTCACTGATGTGGGAGTGAGTAAACTCCTCTGTGAAGCTTGGCTGTCTGCCGGGGTTGACCCACAACTTTTTAGTTGGCTGCATTAAGCTTTGAAAATTTGAAATGCTCATATTTTGCACAGACAAGAACAGAGACTTACTTTCCTCCAGGTTCTCAGTGGGAGAAGCTACAAACAGCTATCTACTTTGCACACAAATAAAACAATTTTATATTCATTATTACAAATTCTGCTTTCAAAGATGAGAATATCCCATATAAAAGTAATTATCAGTGATTCCTATTATGAATGAGCAACTTAAATTATTAGGCAATAAAATGCATTTTTCTTTATGAATATAATTACATGGAATAACATATTGTTGTATATTAGGAACTTTTGCAAAACCTTGCAGAATAGTTTCCTTCTCATCTCTCCCTATTACTTTTTTTTCTGTTTCAAAATGCTACAAGAGGTACATTCTCAATTTTATGACATTAGCATTTGAAGTAGAGTAATGCATATGGAGGTTAAAGAGTAAAAATGTGTCCAGATTATGAGACTTTAACAAAAAATTAATTTATACTTTCCTAGATTTCTAAAGTGTCTAGAATCACCATTTTGATTTTTTTCTATTCCTTATGCAGCAACATTTTTCTCAACTACAGCCTATTAT
The DNA here is from genome assembly GCA_013390045.1 of Picathartes gymnocephalus. Taxonomy (NCBI): domain Eukaryota; kingdom Metazoa; phylum Chordata; class Aves; order Passeriformes; family Picathartidae; genus Picathartes; species Picathartes gymnocephalus. The sequence goes on along the minus strand of WEKY01037845.1, from coordinate 1,337 downwards.
ATCCTCTATTTTGCTACCAGAGGAACTCTGATAAGAAACACATTACAATCTAACATTGTAATTGTAAATTAGATCAATTCTAACAAGGAATTGATAATTTACATCAAATTTAGATAATTTATAGTTTTAAAATCAACATATAAACCATAGAGTTTTAATAACAAGGAAAACCATCAGTTCAAGGACCATAGAAAATTTTTCGTGTAGAAATGTACCTACCCATTTAATAATTAGATAATGTATAGACACCACTGTCATTTTAAACAGAGAGACAATAAAAGTATAGAAACTTCATACTACAAAGAGTTAATAATTGTTATTTAATAATGAAGGTTTAAGTTTTTAATTCAGCAATTAAATTGCATTTTAAATTTAACTCTTTATTTTAAAATGCACACCAGAAATCAATGCAGGATTACGGAAATTTTCAGACGTTCTTCAGGTTACAGATTCTTCAGCTCTACTTTGCTGTGGTACATATGGAGCTCCTCTAGAACTAAACAAAGCACTATTCTCTGAATGACTTTCAACAGAAGGATAGTGAGGCATTGTCCCTATTTCACAAAAATGCCTACTACACAGCGCTAGCAGCACTAGCATATTATTTACATCAGAGCTTGCTAACCGAAATTTCCTTCCTTTTAAATAAAGTCTTCTTTATTAAAAAAGCATTTCACTGCAACACCGTTACAGTACCATTTCTATTCTTGTTGCATCACATACTTCTTCTGAAAGAAGAATGTGCTCAATGGGTTCTGAAATGTGATTTTTTTCCAGTTGTCATTTAATTACTTCTCATATTTGTATTCATATTTTCATTTTACAAATTAATTCACTCTGAAACTGACACTCAGTGACAGGATTTCTAGATAAATGAATATATCTAATCTGTAATGATGAATTTCATGCCAGTATCAAAAGCATTTGGAGAAAGAGATTCAAATAAATATTTCACTGAAGTAAGAAAGAAACAGAAGAGAATTTTAGATTATATTGCTACCAAAGACTGTTAACTATTAGGTTAAGTCTTATTCAGGTTCAAGCACAAACTTTGGGAACTTCTGAGTTTTAGGAAGTCACACTTATCTTTATGGAAGAAGTCACTCTGCTAAGATAAGAGAAAAAGGAAGTTGAGAATCCAGATAGGTCCCAGGTGACTGGAAGCTGGCAAATGATGTCCCAGTTTTCAAGAAGGACAAGAAGGAGGACCACAGAAACTACAAGCCTGTTAGGCTCATTTCAGCACCTGGCAAATTTATGGAGAAGATAATTCTGTGAGATATTGAAAAACACCTGAAAGACAATGCAGTCAACGGTCACAGCCAGCACAGCCTCAT
>WEKY01037806.1:0-34500 GCA_013390045.1 Picathartes gymnocephalus | reverse complement strand
AAAGACAAAGACTTGGTCTTTAAATGGTCAGTGGTATCTCCAATTCAGAATTTTTTAACTGTCGGAGGGCAAAGGAATTGGGAAAATGCAGTTGATGCATTCAGTTTACATTTTGACAACACTGTTACTAGCGCTGTTCTAGGCCTTGCGTATATGCTCAATCTGTGCAACTTTGAAACATTAAATCTTCCCAGTAGCTGATAACCCCCTTCACCAACACTTATGGGGGAATAAGGAAATTACATGAGTAATATGTATGAAGTGCAGATATGAAATTAAAATCTCAAACAAATATTTGAATTTGAGAACAAAAACGGACAGTGCTAGTATGGCATCCTGGCTAGCAAGAGTGAGAGAAATTTGAGGGTATATAGTATCTCATCAATGGTTCTGTCCTGAAAATAGTAAACTCCCTAGACTCAATCTAGGGAGCAATGGCGTATATTGTATATGAGACACCATTACTAATCTGAGTCTTAGCCAGGGAAGTGAAAGGTCACAGCCTGACCAGATACTAAATAAAAACTGCTTAACACTGTATTGACTGTATTGTATTTCATCACTGTAAGATGAAAAACCAACAAAACCATGCCAAATAATTTTTTTTCCCCCTCTCCCCTTTACTGGTGTTTTCACTCACTGGTTAAGATATATCCTCTAATGGCTATTGGAGGACTGTGAGTGTGGCAGAACAAGGCATATAAAAATGCCAACTGTGAAAGACAATAAAATGGGAGAACCCTAATAAACTTCTTCACCTTTGACTCATTAATTAGGTAGCTGAAGGGCATAGCATCATTCTTATGAAATGAACTCATGGTCCTCATATCAGTATTACACCAGTGCTGTTTTGTGCATATTGTATTTTTTAGGAGTCCACTCATACAATATGGAACTTTGTCACAAAACCAGGAAAACAGATAAGAGTCAAACACCAGTGGTTATTATCTGTCCTCCTTTCATTCCTGAACAGAGATCTACAGCTACTGCTGCTGTGTCAGCTCCTGCCTTCAGATGTTCCTGTATCTAACACATTGTGAACTACAGAAGTGACACAGTCAAGGGGAAGTAATGACTTCTTTTGCGTGTAGAAATCCAGGTGGACAGAACCATTGAATCAAATACTGCTTTCACATGAGCCTGGCAAGTTTATGAGGCAGAGCACATTCAGGTCTGGCAGGTAGCCATGTCTTAATTGCACAGGGATGGCAGGGTTGCCTGGCAGACAAATGCATTATTCACATTGCCCCATCACTTTATTATAACAATGCCATCACAGCTCTATACTTGTGGCCAGAATTGCTGTACCGCTGCTTCCTTCTCTACTTTTGGGTAAGCATTGTGCCTTCCACGATGAATGTTAGAAAATAATCTCACCTCTGCAATCAGAAAGAAGATCTTTGCAGGCCCTTGGCCCCTGGGCCTCTCTTGCCCATGGACCTGTCGGAGCAGGAGACCTGTGCATTGACTGGTCAGGAGTGGGAGTCACTACCTGGGAACCAAAGAGTACCTTCATAGCAGCTCTGAAGATGAAGCACAGGTGTGAGTTTGAGAGTCCAAATTACCTTTTGGATAGTGGCCCCTGGCACTGTCTTGTGTAGGCAAGTAGGTGTGTGCACCAGGGGAGAAAACAATACAGAGCAGTATAAAACACAAGGAGCAAAGGAGGACTGATGGTTCAACGTGGTATGGGATGATCCAGCTGTGCAGGCAGATGCCTTTCCAGGGGGCCAATTCTGTACTGGGTGTGAAGCCTCTGAGGAGTTGAGTAGGTCTGTGGTTGCCTGTGAGGCTGTCTTTCCTTCCACCTTGGATAAAGCAATGAGAGAGGAAAGTTTTAGACCAAAACCAGCCTAAAAGCAACTTTTGGACATCACTGTTCATAAGTCCCTCTTGCTTGATTCTTCCCTTTGACTGTGGAAACAGGATTTCATAAGATGATTTTTGAAGAGATCTACTTATTTGCAAAGACATTTTTCCACCAGTTTGCCCTGCAAGCAGGACCACACTAAGAAGATTAGTTGGCTGGGTCAAAAGGGAAAATTATACTTCTTGATGAAGTTTTGTCTTGGAGTCGTTACTGACAGAAAAACACATACAACGTGTTGGCTGTAAGTGCTGGGGATAGGCACTTTTCTTTTTTTCTTCAAGTGGTCTCTTAGAAAATATCAGCACATGTTTCCAAAATGCTGCATCTCTGAGAGTAATAGATCTTTTATGAGGAGGGCTCTCAGACTGAATGTCGGTATTACAGGAAAACATTTCAGCACTCTTTTTACATGAAAAGTGATTAGATGTTCTTTATTCCCTCAAGTGTATGTGTTTGCCTGCTGTGTTTTACTTCTACTGTATATACATGACTCTTCTCTGGATGGTGGTACAGGCTTAAAGAATAGATCTTTCAAGTGCTCTGAAAGGCTATTCAAAAAGAATGTTGTAGCATGTGTTGTCTTGCTAGTGGTGGAGTCTGAATAGAGTCTATAAATAACTAAATGCTGTGATGTTTCAGAAATGACTATTTTGTTTTATTCACGTGGCATCTGGATTTTGGATAATATTATTCAGCCCTTATTCACTCCTGTGATGTAGAATTTCCTTCTCACATGAGTAAAGATGTAGCAATAAAAAGGCAACATTTTGGTTTCTACTATGAGAGAGAAATACGGCAAGCAGCATTAAGTTGTAAAACTTTGTTGTGGGTTTTGTGCATTAACTTCAGTTTAGTGATTTGGAACCATCTGTGTGTTACTGAAAAAATTCCTTTGAGGAAACTGGCAGCAGTTTTTCAGCCCTCTTGAACTTGTATTTTGGGGAATGGGGGCTATTTACTGAAAAATAACAACCAAGTGAATGAGCAACAGTGTATTTTTAATGGGGTAACCTTTTGTTTTTGCTTTGTGTACAATTCTCAAACTTCTTGAGCTGATTGATGGCTTTGTAATTCTTTGTACTAGAGTAAACTTGTACAGACTTGCTGGCATGGCTGTGTGCTATTGTTGGTGCACGTGTGCTTGTTTAAAGCATTGAATCCCAGAAACAAGCTATTTTAACTTTGCATAATAGTGACAAAAGTTTGTAGTAGACAACCCTCTAAGTTGCAGATGAATTGAGAGCTAACATCGGCAGATCTTCAAAAAGTGTAGCACTGGTTTTTACCCATAAAATTCAGAACAGTGTTCAAAATAAGGCAACAAGAATGTATGCAGTGCATTAAAATATTTATTGTGAGGTATTTAGTGCAGATATAAATGTTTAACACCAAGAGTACACTTATGGGGTTTTCCATGTTTCTGTTAAATTTTAGATGCAATTTATTAGATGGCAAATGAAAAGGAAGCAAAGCATCACATTCTTTGTAGCTATGACACAAAGTTTGAATTATTCCATAGTGGAATAATTCAGTATCTCCCCCTTCTCGTCCATAGAACTGAATGTTGCCAAAATTAATTGTTTATCATGACAAATGTCCTCCATGAATAGACATTTTTCAGATGGAGGAAAGGCAATACATGCGTATGAGAGTCACTCTGAAAAGGGGAAAGCAGGACTTTCTGCTCGTCTTTTGAGCTCTCAGAAATGAGTAAGTGACAGAGATGCATTCAGCTGTGGTAAGTCTTCAGGGAAAACAAAAGAAAAAAATTAAACACATTTAGTAAGCACCTCATTTCCAAATTGTCCCTGCAGACTTAATCAGGTACTGTGAATTCATAATTAATAGTTCCTATAACAAAATTGTCTTTACTGTGTTGTATCAGAACCCTTACGGTATGCTGTAGAATGTGTGCTGGTAAGCAGGTGCTTTTTAAAGATTGTACAAGTGTGAATAAAGTCTATAATTTCAGATTGTAAAAATCTGTGTGCTCCATGACAGTCTGCACTGCTCATTTATGTTGTGTTACCAAACTTTATCCATCAAATATAAGCATGTTGCCTTTCTCCAAAAATGTGCAATTTAATATGAAATAGATGAAGAAATTCATTCTGAGGTAAGTGCCATCTCATGCATGGATCTGCACTATGAACTGTGTGAAATGAAGGGGCCATCAACCACAGGCTGTTCATGATCTGCACTCTGAGTGCAGTTCCTGGGTGACTGGAGTCACCAGTGCTTCCAAATATCTATAGGTTTGGGGTATTCATCAGAAGAATGGAAGAGTGTGCTTTGGTGAAGCCCTGTGATGTGCTGTGCTTTACTGAGTGCAATGGACCCAGCGTGGATATGCATCATTAACATTCATAACAGTGAACCAAAAGGTGCAGTTGACAAGAGTTCCATTTGTCTACATTTGGTTTGATGAAGTAAAAAGCATTTAGTAGAAATTTCATTAATTTGAAGGAAAATGAAACACTTCAGTAAAAGCAATGGCGGTATCTGCACTAACTTAGAGGGGTTCACATCTGCATGTGTACTTCTCTGTTTTTGTATGGATTATTTAAAAAATAATCTCTTATGATGGCTATTCTAGTTTGAAAATCAATGCTGTGCTGAAGCTAAAGTCTGAACTGTGAGAAGCTCCCAAATCCCCCTGGTAATTACCTTTCTAGTAGGCAACATTTATAATGTGATCAGTTGTTTTTTAATCTATAACTTGGTGTTGCATTAGTTTTCAAATTACATTGTTGAACTATATTTTGAAAGAAAAATGTTTTGATATATCAAGTTTCAAAACTAATTTATTTTCATCCTCTTAGCTCAAACTGAGTTTTCTATCATGTGGTGGTACAGTGTGTAGCAAATTTATTGCCAGAGGCAGTTTGAGACTATCCAAAATGTTGTCACTGGGAAAGAGACAGCTGGATATTCCCTGTGTGTTAGCAGGATTGTGCAAGTTTTGACAGTATTGAGTCTCTCTTACTCGCTTTTGCTCATACCTTCAGGCAACTAGATTCTCCTCACGGATTAGAATGTTTTAATATGAAATCAAAGTCATTATGAAATGTATTTCTTGTAGAAAGTAGTGGATAGGAGAAACACTTGCGCACAGCACCTATAAAACTAATGATGGGATAGATGCTTGTTGATCAACTTGTTGATTTATGTGAATCTGTATCCTATCTCCAGTCCATCTCCACTTTTGAAGCCTTGTTCTAGGGTGAATCATGTTTTTTCTTAAAAGCACAGTCAGATTAAAGAGATTACAAATTTTTTTATAATCTCATCTGATTAAACAGGAAGATAGTTGAGGAAAAAAAACCTAAAACATGGTTCTTCACCATTTTCTTGAAACTAAATTGAACTTTAACCAAGAGAACATTGCAGAATTAGGTCACATTCCCACAACAAAGCCAACATTTTGACATAGTCTGATACTTGTCTCTCTCTTGCGAACAGATGATTAGTGCTGTTCTGGAGACTGATCTACCCAAATTTTCTGATTTATTGGCTCAACTGCATAAAATGAACTGTTGTGATGGATGGGTAGTGCTGGAGAGCCAAGCTTTTTGCCATGTACTTCCATGGGACAGGAGGGTTTGGGTGATGGTCTTCTGTAATGATTTGTTTACGTTTTTGAGTCCCTGTTTTGGAAATGTTCTTTAAAACACAAGCAGGTCACTCTGAGATGCTTATGAAGAACTGCTCAAGAAATCTCTGTTTCCTGCCTCTCTCAAACTGGTCGAAGAGCAACAATGAGCAGTAGGGGAGCAGGCATAAAGTCCTAAAGCTGCTTCAATCTACGGGAGTGGGAGCGGTCTGAGTAAATGTTCAAATGATGGGATACCTCGCTTGACCTAATGTACAGAAAACAGCTGAAATACTAGGAGAGCATGTCCATCACCTCAGTACTTCCATATGAAATGTGTAACAGAGGTATGCTGTGGCAGGGTGGAAGAAAATGCACATGTGAATGATTACCTGGAGTCTTGAATGAATCCTCTGCTTCATTGCAGTACAGAGGCTTCCCAAAGTGAAACAGACATTGCACACACAATGCTGTATGGCTGAAAGAGGGGCAGACTTCTGAAAGTAGCTCGGTTCATGCTGTGCCTTTTGTGCGTAGAAGAGCCTTCTGCTAATTCTGGCACTTAATTTAGAAAACAATGCCCTACTTTTCTGTAACCTGGAGCTCAGGATGCTGCCAATATGTCAGGCTTTCTGCATGGAATGGGAGGGCAAGCAGTGATAGTAGTCAGAGATCCTCTGCGTTTTGGAAACAAACTGGAGGCCTTCAGTAGTATTCAGGGAAATTTGCATGCCCACAGACAAGCTTGGGAAAGGGAAGTGCTGCCATTGATTCTGTAGAGAAAGGGTGTGATTTTGTGTGATTCCAGAGGGGGTCCTTTGAAAGCATATGATTCCAAGTCTTCCATGGACAGACTTTTGTTGGATTTCATTTTTGTTGCATCTCTCTATTTTCTGTGTCCTTTCTCATTTTTCTTTCCAGACCCATAAAATCCAATCTCCAAGGATTAATATCGAAGATGACAAATGCACATTGCCATATGCTACTGTTTGTTTTAAACTTCGAAGAAAATTACACTGTTGTCTTTTACAATGTGTTATCTACACAGGCCAGTATTCCTGTTTCCAGTTATTTGTCTTCTCCATATATAGAAAATGGAAGGATATGTTGGAAATGCTTTAACAGATTCATCACTACATAATGTTGATTTGGTCAACAAGATCAGTTAGCAGTGTCCACAACAAGAAAGGAGCAGATTTCAGCTTGTCAAGTGGGAGAAAGAAATTCACTGTTGTAGACAGAAAGCTGAAGGCAAGTAAGTGGATATAATGGAAGATTCTGGAGGATCTGTAGGGGATTCTAACATGGCCGCTGAGAGCTCTCAAGAATGAGGAGGCCAGGAAAAGTGTGTTGGCATTTTTCTCTTGGATGCTGATATTTATGGTGTTAGTTAAAGGATGGAGAAATTCCCAGGACTTTTATCAAACATGAATGTTTTTGCTACCAGTGTTACATGTCCATGGGAACAGTGAGCTGAGCATGCAGCAGGAAGTCAGTCCTTAACAAACAATGAGCAAAAGCTGTTTGAAAGAGTGGGAAGTGATGTCGGGGAATTGCGTTGCTCCTGAAACTGCCTACAGCAACTGCAAAGTCCCTTCCTAAAAAATAAAAAAGTATGACAGTGACACTAAAATGAATGCTGGCTTCTGCTCAGCTGAAGGACATGTTCTGAGCCCAGAGCTCTCTGTGAGGAAACCTCTATGCATTAGCTTGCTGAACAACCTGCTGGCCAAAATATACCTGAGTGTTATGCTTAGAGGTTTTTATTTTGATGCAAGGTGAATGTTTTGGCAAACAAGTGAGTGGAGCAAATGAACAAAAAGGACTTGCAGATTATATTATGATCCCAGTCCTGAAATTTCACGGACATCTCCAGACCCTCAGGAGCTTTATGGATTTTGAGTGGGACTCATTAAAAAAAAAAACAAAAACAAAACAACAATGTCCCCCCAAGAAACATATCCTGGTTTTAGGCAGCCAAATGTTTCATCTTGTCAGTGGAGAGTTATGGCATTCTCTAGCATTGAAAAGAGAGTGCTGGACTTTATTCTACAGTAGTCTTAAATAGGGATGTTGAAATCCTCTTCAGAAAGATATATTGGCTTCCACTGACAATAGAGGGAGATGATGTGAGTAGCACAGACTAGATAACAAACTTTTACTCCATAAACATTATGCAAGAGGAACACAGCTCTTTGATTCATCAGTTCTCTTTTTCCATTTCTCTAATGGTGCTGCTGACACTGTTGACCAGAAGTAAATTCAGCTTTTAAAAGAATTTACTCAAATATTTTCAGAGAGTGTGACATCCTGATCTTTCATAAACTTCATGTTCTCCACAAGATAGCAGTGCTGCTACTTCTGTGAAGGATTCCATGGAAAGAATTTTGTGTTTGGGGTATTTCTTTTAATAGACTTCATTAGAACTGCCTCTGTTTTTCTGCCATAAATTCATCATGGGAAAGATTAAAATGAAAGTAACAGATTTGAGTAGAATAAAATCAGAAGACTTTTGTAGTTTTCTGAGAAAAATGTGTTTTGGCACAGAAAAATGGGAAAGCCAAGAAGCTTGGATTTACTTCACTCATCAGTCAAGCTTCAAAGACTTACAATAAAGAGAAAAATCTGCATGACTGGCTGTCTGATGGAGAAGTAAGATATTAAAAGTTGATATAATAAAAGTGCTTCCTATAGCACCTTAGTTACGACTGCATGGCAGAAAGTATGCTAATGGTTGAGATGTTTTCCTAGACTTTTGTATTAATCTTCATATCTTGTCCAATATTTACTCTATCAGGCACTATGTGTTAATTTTTCTCCCTTGAAATTCAGTGTATGCATTTGGAAACACTTCAAAGTACCCCAAATCATAGTAATTCTTCAAGACAACAAGACTAGTTTGGTTAAAACTTCGTAGTTTTTCTTCTGGAGAAGAAAGCTCAAAAGCAGCTCTCTTGACTTCCCAATATCCTTTAGGGTTTTATCAGCCAAGTTAGGGAAGTTTAGACTCACTTTGATATTCATCCTTGTCACTCTTCAATTGTCCAAAAGAAGTCAATTGTAAAGTCTACTTCTCTCATAAGCCCCCAAATCAGGAACCATATTTTAGATCATATGTCCCCAAATTCTAAAATGTGTAAGGGGAAGAAAACATACTGTTTTTATTCAGTAAAAATCTTGATTTGTTAGGTTTAACTGACTTGTAAAGAATAGCTGAACATTCAGCATTTATTAAATCTGCTTGTTATAAATACATTTTATACAGACTTTCCTGCTGTTAGTTAAGATTCAGAAAAAGGACATTTATATGCAGTACCTGAAGTGACTTTTGAAAATATGACAAATAAAAAGTACATAAACACTTTGCAAGAGGGTGTAGGTGCTCCATTTATTTTTTTGTTTTTGTTTTTGACAGGAGCTACTAAAATAAATCACCAATGTCTAAATGGTAATTATGGTTAGATTTCTTTGTTCTCAGTTAAAAGTGATTTGTCATTAAGGAGAATCAAAGGCTGCCACTTAGTTCAAGTACAGGCAAAATATACTTGTATAATAAGCTGTACTCCCTCATATTTTAAGTTGTCTTTAATCATGTTGTGAAATCTAGATTTATAAAGGCACACACATAATAGAGAATTGGAGTATTAGCATCCTTTGTTCTTAGATTTCAATTATGTACTATTGTTTCCTTTCAATTCAATAGAAGTAATTAAGTCTACCATGCTGGTGGTCAATCCCCAGACACAGCTAGTGCTGCTGCTCACTTCAGAAATACATTTTACAAATGTAGCTATAAAGAAACAAAAATTGTCAGTCAGTCATTACAGCAGAAAAACCTTGGCATAGGAGCAGGCAGAGCTGAATTATGTTTACACAGGTGTACACCTTGATAATGCTGTTTGCTTTGGTTGAATGAGCCTAGGGTTTCACTAGTGGAGAAAAAAGGAAAAGCTAACTCAATGGGGCAAATTCACAATGATTAAATTTGTTCTAGATGCATTCCAAGGAAACTGAACACTGTTGAGAAGTACAATTTGCAAGCTTGAAGTTAATGCCTATGTCATATTACTTTAGAAACCTAATAATCCATAAACTCTTTGCATAAACATGCATATGCCCAACTAAAATAAGTTGAGTTCCCTGGCCTTTGTACTATGTTTTTTGAACTCAAAACTTTGACGCTGTCTCATTGCTATTTGAAAATAATACTTGAAACTCATGTTTCAGAGTCTCATATTTCAGAAGCTGTTGTGTTTTGGCTTCAGAGAAACCAAGAATTTACATAGGCACTTATTTGGCTTTTGTACATATTCATGCAGCAGTTTTATAGCATCATTGCTTTCTATAGTTTTGGACCCTTAAGAAAACTATGGACAGAACATATTGTTTCCCCAGATACCTCATAAAAGTTGAATCTACTGTGAATTCTCCCATGAATCAATATTTGGGAAAAACACAAAATTTACATTTTTAAGAGTCATCACATGAGTAATAGTACTGAGATGTACAGAATGTACAGCTCACAGTTGGGAAGGTGTTATTTCTAGGCAATTTATCCAAAGAAGAAACATGTAATGTTGTTTGAAATGTAAAGTTCGTAAGGAAATAGCGTCAGTACTGTGTTACTGGCAGAAACCCCACCCTGACTGTGTTGCCTTTCCCCCTCACCAGCCCATGTGTGTGGTTACCACAGGAGTGTGTTTTTGAAAAAATGACTGACCATTCCTGAATTGCAAAAAACTTTCAAAGGGGTGGGTAGGCAGCAAATAAACATAAAGCAAACAAACAAAATTCCTCAAAAGTGTCGCAGCCAGTAAATGTTCCCAAGGCAACAAAGTCAGTGTGCTCCTGCTTACTTGTAATGTGGTAGGTGTTTGCAAAATGCATGAACTTCTCTGTTTTCTCCATCTGATCAGAAACAGTACTAAAATAAATCAAATCTAATTTGAACTCTTCTGAAAATGCTATTATAAGGATGTGAAAATTGAGAAAAAAATCCTCTGGTTATGCAGTATATTCTTTGTTATTTTGACATTTTTTGGAACCTTAGATGCAGTAAAAGAATCCTTTTCTGAAGCTTTTAAGTGACACTGTTTTATTGTGCTTTCATTGTGTGTTTGATCATAGATGAGTCATCCAGTTTTTCCTCATATTTAGAATTGAACCTCATAGTGTTTTGTAATATGCCCTTCATTAATCTCGTGGGGTGAACATGATTTAAATATGGCATATAATGCCATAATGTCATAGTATTATATTATGCCATTATTTTTCAACTAAAATTCTGAGGAAATAAACACATGGCTAACAAAATTCAGAAAATAATTTATCTGCTAAAAGAGATGGTTCTACTCTTCACTCTTCCCGGTTGCCTATTTTGTCCTTCCTCATGCCACTACAGCAATCTCCAGTGAATCTGCAGTGGCTCTGAAGTGAACCACACCGGGGAACTGAACCTGAAATGGTTACTGCTCCAACGTGTTTTCCTAGAAGTGTTGGTTCATGTCCCTGGGACAGCTCAGAGTAGGTTGGGGTGGTGGCAGCCTCTGCCGGGGCATGGAGGGAGGGCAGAGCTCACCCCAGACTGAGCTGCTCACCCCAGACTGAGACTGGGGTGCCAGAAAAAATCCTTGGGATTTGTTTGAGTCTGTTCTGAAGGAGTTTCGAGTGAGGTACTGAAGAGTGCTTGAAAAGCTGTAGTGTGCTGTAGAGCCCTGTTATACCGGAATAAGGGTTGGCTTGCTCTCTTTTTTTAGTCATAAACAGCTCTAGTAAATGAGAACTGTGTTATGTGCTGGCAGGATTTTACTCCATGTGAGAGAAGAATCTCTCTATATATTTTTCTTCTACTGCCTCCTTAAGACCTTTCCTCCCCAGGACCTGAAGCCTTGTGTTTCTGTATGGACTTCCCTTTCCTGCTACTGGACTCATCTCTTCTCCCTTCTATCTTTGTAAAACATTAATCTTAGATTGGCTGAAGTACAGCCACGATCACTGGGCAGATTGGCCATCATTTCCCCTGACAGCCATGTTTCACACCTAGGATAATGGTTGCCAGGCCTCCATCTCCACAGGCTTGGGAGCTGCACCAACATGTACAAGCTGAAGTGAGGTCTGTCAGGATTTGTGCAAAGATATTTGAGTATTGAAAAAAATATTCGTTTCACAATAGTTTCATGTTTAGGAATTTTCTAGGAAATTAGTCATCTTTTTATTGGTTTTTCTTGGGAAAGAGGGTTTGTGTCAAGAATTTAATCTTCTGCTATCATGAAATTTGTTGATGTCTTTAACAGTTACATTTTAGATCCAAATAAATTAATTATATAAAGATCAAAGTGATCAAAGCAACCAATCCAAACCCTATCCATAATTTAAATATTCTCTGGAGTTATAGAATCACTTAACTTTAACTAGCCTAGGTTCTTAGGACATCTCAAGCAGACTTTTCTGGGAAGCTCAGCATACTCCTCTGGAGAAGTAAACATTCACTACTTCTATCAATATATCATTATTTACATTACTTGCATATTTACAAGTCTCTTTTTTGATGACTACAGGGTAATGACTGTATTTGTAAATGAAAGCCATGTATAAATTTTTAACATCCACACCTATGCATGGGGACCAGAAAATACCATTCAAGAAAAGAAGTAATAAAATATTCTTAAGAACTTTCAATATCTTTAGATACTTCACCAGGATTTTTTTAGACAGTAATATTTAAAATATAGTACATAGCCAGCACTGATCCCAATTCAACTTTTGTTTTTCTTGTTAATGAGTAGTAATTAGCTCAGGATTTGCAGTAGTTTCTGAAAAGCCAAACAACCATTTTTCCCTCTCAGGGTTGTGAGAATGGGAATTTTACTGCGAGGGGGTTTTCTTCCTGCAGTATATGATGGTGGTAGTGTTTCTCCAGGGTTTGACCAGGATGCTGTTGTACTGTGCACAGGCTTGTGTTTTCTTACATAACAAATTATAAGGTTATTTTAAGTCAAATAGCTGTAACCATGGATAAAAATAACATCAAAGTTACTCCACATTGATTATTTTATACATTTTTTGGAATGGACTGACTTGAATTCAACATGTCTTTAATGAAAGAATTTAATTATGGATAACAGTTTGTTCAACTTGCAATGCAATTCAGTTATTTGGGATAGGGGAAATGTCAAACTCATAAGTTTCTTTAAATATCTCTGCAGTTTCCAATATGTCACAGAATACAGAATTCTGTGCATATATTGAGTTTAGATTTTCAGTAATTTAAATAGTAAATGCAATGTTAGCACTACTGTTTCTCATTAATTCTATGTACTTTTATAAACAGCATGAATATGTGTCCTTGATCTGGTAACGAATCCATTCTCTGAGGAAATTGTCGTGTTACACGTACAAAATTCATTGAAGAAATGACACCATTTCCTAATGACCTAAAAGGGAATGAAATAAAGTCTGCTGAAATACTGTTCTGCTGATTTTCTCTTATGTAGTCTTTCAAACACTCTTATAGCTACAAGATAGGAAAGTGGTCCAAGGAGAAAATCTGTGCCCCAGCAGTGAGAGCTGTCCTTTGGAAGGGCTGTAATTTGCAGCAGTGTAAGTAAAGCTGTGAGAGTAACACAGGGTTTGGAAGCACAGCTGTGAAATAAGAATGACTGGAATTCATCAAACTTCTTACTAAAGGCTACTACAGCTGCTTGTTGGTTCCCGAAGCTAAACATGAAAAGAATTACACGCCTAGGATCCAAATATAGGAATAGCATAACTTGTTTTGTTATCTGCCTTGTGGAAAAAGCAAAGAGCCTATGAACATCTTAGCCCATTTGTGCAGGGTGGAACAGTGACAACTGTACAGCAGCACTTTTAGTCTTTACATAGATTTAGTGTGTTCTGAGCACAGAGTACTTGTGTGATTTCTCGTGTAAATTTCTGTCTCATCTTGCTGCTGGTGCAAGCACAGGACAGAACAATGTTTGTGCAGGACAGGTTCTGCATCGAGCTCTGATCAGTGCACTTCTCTGTGGCCTCAGCAAAAGCACTTGGGAACTTGCTGTGCCTGTATAGAGCTGTGAGTGCTCTTTGCATGGTGAGTACTGTGAGGACCTATGTGTTTAAAAGTACTTTCGCTGTGCTTATCTATATCGAGCAGAACTTCCAGTTAATAAATAACAGTCCAAGAGGCCATGTTCTCAACAGACCTTAGGTGCAAAGAGTAATCACGTACATGGTTTTATATACACATTTTTTTCAAGATTACAGCATATACCAAACATTAGCCCTAACAGTGTTTGATGTTCTTCCTTATACAGTAGCAGTCCTAGGAACATTTTGTTTTTCTTTTTAAAGGCAATCATATTTCCTTTCAAACTGAGGAGCAATGAATTTTGCAAATTGCATCTGCACTGCTAGTGCAATTTACTTACTAAATTTATTAACTGGATGGTGTAGAAGAGTCATGCTGTTTGCTACTGCAGAAAAATCCAGAAGTAACTCCTACAGAAAAGTTTCCATGAAGGATCATCTGGAGGTTAAGTTTTAATCTGCTTAAAAACCAGGTCTGTGATTTGCTTTATGCTGTCACAAAGCGTGCAATTGCTCAGAAGGGACTTCTGGAACCATCTGTATGCTATGGTGGGCCATGTGCTCTAGGACTACCCTGCTTGAGCAGGGAGGTTGGGCTAGGTGATCCACTGTGCTTCCTTCCAACCTGACCCATTCTGTGATTCCTTGTACTGATCAGAAGTATCTACTTGTTCAGGTACTCAGGTTCCAGGGGACATACTGCAATACTGTTCTTACTGTCTCTTTATGTGAGACCAGAAAATAGTCTTTCAGTAGGCATTTGTAAGTGCCCAGCTCTGTGGATATTTAAAGAGGGGAGAAAAAAAATAATCATGTTTATGGTACAGCCACCTTTGAATTTACTAATTTTTTTTTTTAGTTTCTAAAGAATAGAGAAGCAAGAATGACTTACAAAACTCAATGTCTTTGTCCAGGATACAGCAGGAACAAGAAAAGCAATGAAATAGGTAAAATGCCAAGAGTAGAAATGTTCTCTCCTACTGGCTAGAGCAGGGGAAGAGTTTTAGGTTTGTCTCACACATATTGCTGCTGTCAGAGACCAGTAATTATTGTACTCTTGCTTTGAGCAATTCCTGTGGGTTTTTTTCCGTATAAGGGCTGCAGTTTTTCTCAGCACTCACAAGCTGAATAAAGAGACAAAAGGCATGCAAACATTCTTGTTAAATACCCTGTTCACTGGGTTTTGCCCAGAAACCATGCATCAATGACTATAATTCCTTCTTACTGCTGTGCCTTTAGTGCTTTGTATTTGAGGTCTCTAATCAATGCATTTTTGCTGACATGAAATCACCTGAGATCAGCATTATGCCAAACTCTGCACCAGCCATAGATATCATGGCAAACAAATACTATGCCCAGCAAGGCTGTTTGTGTCCCTAGAGATGAAGCAGCTGCTGCTTCATGACCAAATGGAATTTATACACTGAATCATAATTGGAGTTAAAATATGTTAGAGAAAAGCACATTTCAAAACAGTGAATGCTGCTTAAAAATAAATCAGAAAATGGATTATCTTCTAGTTAAACCAGACTCTGACTTCCTAAGGGTTCTATAAAAAGATGACTTCTGGTTGAGCCTATATCTCTCTTAGATTGAATAATGGATTATTATTCTTCTATAAAGCATCTCAAATCACCTACCACACGTTTAGCCAATTTTTTTAGGCTTGGCAATTTAGGTCATCCATTATAGTGTTCTTGTTGTTCTTTGGTTGGGCTTTGTGTCTGTGGAGAGGTAATAGCCTAGATAGGTGAAATTAATTTTTTTCCCCCACAGAAACGTTTTAATTCTGAAAATACAGAATTTATACACTCAACAGCTTCAGGGAAAATATACTCAATATATTTCTTTGCAGAAGGCAGGTAATTTTTTCAGCATGTCTTTGACTTCCTTATGAAGTTGACAAAGTTCTAAGTGTTTTTCTCCCATTGGACTCCTTACATTTAACAATCCTTTCCACTCTCAAAATTCAGGTCTAGTCTTGGCTCAAGTGTAAGAAATTTCTGATCTGTGTAGACCCTAGACCCTTGTGAATCATTTATTTGGTTGTTTTTTTTAAGGCTTGGAGCTTTTTAAGGGAAAAAAAATAAAGCAGAAACTTACCAGAAACTCATTATAAAAAGTTTCTGGTTGAAAAAGATTTTTTTTTTTTTAATTCTTCAGTCCCTGAAGATAGAAATATCTATTAGAAAATTAAAAAAAAAAACCCCGAAAAACCACAGGCTTGGGGATTTTTGACCCATGCTAATCAAGACTGTGGCACCGAACTTGCTGGCACATTCAGAAACATGGCCAAATGGTGGGAAGAGTTTTGGGGGATTTTCCCAGTGAGAGTCTTGCAGGAGCAGCAGCCACTGTGGGACTGTGTGCTATGGTTTGGAGTCTTCTGACCAGAGGAGCATTCTTTCCAGAGCAAAAGGAGGATGTTACTCTACTCCCCGCAGTTTGAGAAAGGCTGGGTATTTCCTAAATTAGTTAGCCATTGCCTATGTGTTTGTTTATATTCTGGGTTGCTTGTATGGCTGCAGAATAGCTTGGATGGCAAAGATGATGAGTCCTGCATATTTAGCATATTACTTTGTAGTTAGTAACTGTACTGAAGCCATCTGCTGCCACAGTGAGCTACAAAGTCAGAAACAAATGAAGTGTTGGATACCACACATGTTTTGCAGCCAATGCCTGTGTAGCGTTCCATAAGGGAAGAACTACTTCTGGACAATTTATTTGGGTTAATTGCTACATGTCTGTGTTCAAAGTGGACAAAATCAGAAAGCACAAAGAACTACTTATAATAATTTTATATTGTGGTAACTTTGGAAAACTCATTCACATACTAACTCCTAGTGAGCTAAGCACTGTGCATGCAGAGAGAGGAAAAGAAAGTACCTGCCTGAAATAGGTATGCTACAGAGGGTGGAAACTTGAAGATGATAGGACAGAAGGAAGAGAGTGATACGATTGCAACACTGTTCATGGCCAGTGTGAGAAAAATTAATCTCCAGAAATTGTGAGAAATTATGAAAGGAGAGGTTCTTTTTAAATCCTCTTTCAAAATTTCACCTTATCCTACACATTTTTGAGTATTTTTTCTGAAGCCAGAAAAACTCCAACCTTACTAAGTTTATAAGGTCAAAGAAAGATATGTTAAAAATTCAGGCTGTATGTGGGTGATCTCAAGTCGGTTTTGAGTGTTGTTGATTTCATCTGGTTTGAAAACGAGGTTGTTGAGTTCTCAGATATAATTTAGGTCCTTCAAAATCTTGGAAAAGCATGTTTCTAGGAAAATAGACAAAGTCTATATCTCAGCCACCAGAGATGCTTGATTGAAGTTTTGTGCACGTGCTTTTAGTGCCTGCTCAGTCTGCCTGTGCTTTGAGCAGCGCTGTTTGGCTTTCTTTTTTTTTTTTTTTTTTTTTTTTTTTTTTCTTTGATTTTTAGCAATCTTGTTTAATAAAAAGAGTTTAAAGCTTATTTATTTTTGCTTTCACAAATGGTTGCAAGGTTTAGCCTAAGTAATTTTAAACTTGTAAGTTTGTTACTATAATAACTGATGCTTAACCTGTGAGAAGTACATGGAAAACTTCTATTGAGGTTGAAACTATTTCAGTAATTATGAAAAATGGAAAAATATTTGATTTTGGATTGCTATCTTAGCAGTTGTATTTTAGTTATTAGTGTGTAACTATGAAAATTACAGTGTGAGAGCCATTATATTTAATTAATAGCTATCATCTCACTTGGCAGTTCTGTATTCTGAAAAATATTCTTAGACCCACAAGTTCTCTACAGCCCTAGTTTCCTTGAATCAATCATAATAAACAAAATTTGCAGTGATATATATTCTTTTTGTCAAAGTAGCCTTTGTTGTGGAACAAAAATTAAAACAGAGTAAGAGAATAATTCATGCAAATTATTGCCACATATTTATACCATATGTTTCCAATCAACTCTATATAGATTACTATGAAAATGTCACAGCATTCAATGCAGCAACAGTAATAAAGTTTTAAATTAAATATGAGCGAACAATAAATCATCTGGTGTTTACTAATTTGAGAAGTTTCTTGAATCTGCTGTTAATTATGATATTCTGTAGAGGTTGTGCACCCATAAATAAGGAAAGATGCATATATCTTTATATGCATACCAAGAGATTTCCAAAATTGATATTCTGTATATATTTTTTATTCCCATTATTTTAAAGTGGAAAAAGACTAGACAGTAAAGAGGAGTTTATGGATATTCTGCAGAGCCTGTAAGAAATGCATGCCCTATTACAGGACAGTGGCACTTCTTTTAAACTGGTCAAGTTTTCCATTTACAAAAGAGGAAGTAGATGTTCTGCAGTTTTGGTGGAAAATATGCCATCTTTGGGCCTGTAAGTATATATTTTAGGCACAGGTTCTTCTGTTCGTCTGTTCATATATAGTATAGGCTGATATTCTTGTCATGAGTGCAGAATGACAGAATTGTTTAGAAAAGATATTAGAAAGTAACCAGAGACCCAAGCAAAACCCTAATCAAATCTTCGCTGACGTGAAAAATGCAGTATTTTGCTCACATGAAATAGCACACAGAAAGAGATGAGATATGACAATGTTTTTCACATGTTCCTATTATTTTACATGTCTGTATGCTAAGAAAAACAGCCATTTCAACGACTGGGTGTTCATACTGGAAACCTCATCCTTATCAGCGCTTGATTAAGCTCTTAGTAGTTTATGTTATACTTAATGTATTATATATGACTAATAAGCTCTACCTTTTAAGCAGATGATTGTGTTTGAATTATAAGAGATGTATCTATATATAGATGTTCCAATCAAACTGTAGTTTATCCTTCTAACATTTATTTGATTGAGTGGTTAGGGAAGGGTCAGAATCACATTTACAAAATAGGTATTTTCAGTGTCAATACCATAAACAAATCTTCTTAGAAAATTCCCCAAACAAACCCAACAAAACCAAACCTCTCTGGATCTGTAGTTCCTACTTGATCATGGAAAGAGGAGCCCTATTTCAAGAGAACCTGGAAGTGTGGAAGACCTGTATTGTCAGTTTAAGGTCACCATTGGATATAGATGCAGCGGGTGGGTTTGACTTTGGAAGGCAATTTTGCACCTGGCAAGTAGAACTTATAAAATGTAGTCAAGATGCCAATCTGGAAAACAAGCCTCAGACATCTCTGCACATGGCTTTAGATATTGACTACTCTTTATACTGTCTCTTTATCTCAAAGAATACTCAGTGAGCTGCAGCAATGCCTTCACCTCCTTTGTTGTCTTTTTCTTCTGTGTGTTTAAGTTCAGAAATGGTGTCAAAGGTTCAGTTACCAAACTGGAGTGAATTTCCCTGCTTGTCATAACTATGTGATCTGATCTTAAATGATATCTGTGTAGGCACAGACCCAGGAGAATAACACAGATATGAAAGGCTAGAAGAGTGGATTTGAATGTCAGCAGACAATTGTCCATGTGACCAAGAGCATTTGCAGCATATGATGCCCTCTGGCCTGGAGCCTAGACAGTGATATCTGCTAGGCATGGGGGAAAAGTTACTTTAGATTATCTATGCCTGGTTTCTACTCTATGAAAAAGCCCAATAAAGCACTCAGGCAGATTGTGGAATGGATTTTCGATGGCAGCACTGCAATATTTCCACATTTGGAAATGTTACAATTGTAAAAACGGCCAAGGTGTTGGAAAATGTTCTTCGTTATCCTTGTCATGATAGTGTCCTTGTGACTTTCTGAAGTGCTTGAAGGCAACTTTATGTCAAATAAGCTGGTCTTTCTCTTGTGCACTTTGTTAAAGTCTACCTTCCCTGGAGCATGTGGCTAACTCTCTTTCTTGGCATTCATTCATCAGCTAACTCCTTAAACCTTTGGGGTGTTTTGTGAGTATCCACTGGCTGTGCAATCACATTGTGAGGAATCACTACTAGAAATAGTATTTTTTTAGTACTGTACTGGCTATTTTCATGAAACTAGATCAATTATCATAGAGCTGTGTGTTGATTTGATCTTTTTTTATACAGGCCTTGGGAACAATAAAGTCCAAGCCTTACCTCCAGGCTAAGGAGGTATCCTCAAAATTGACCTCCCTGGAACGGTTAGTTATAACTAGTGAGACTTAGCATCAGTGTGTGTGGGGATGAAAGAAAGCAATCAAACATTTCCCTAGAAGACAAGCTCGAGGCTTAGTCTTTGAAACCAGGGTGGCTGGTTGGTGTGTACAGGTGTAGCACTCAGTCCTGGTGTGTGTCTGCGGCTGCTGAGTGTTGCTGCAATACATATGAAAGCATTTAAAACACGAGAGCAATGCAGACAGATGAGTACACTGGGTTTGCAAATGTTAAATCACACCCAGTAACTGCTTTTCTTTATGCACTGCCTGATCCTGTGGGACATTCCAAAGGAGAACTAAATGGTTATGCCTGAGCTGACCTAGCTCACATACTGCCTACAAGTTAGACGTGCTGGGAAAAGAGCAACATATATTGAATATCTTTATTCAAGCC
Source organism: Picathartes gymnocephalus (assembly GCA_013390045.1). NCBI lineage: Eukaryota > Metazoa > Chordata > Aves > Passeriformes > Picathartidae > Picathartes > Picathartes gymnocephalus. The sequence continues at coordinate 14,434 of WEKY01037806.1, read as the reverse complement.
TATAGGATGCTGGATAATATAATTTTTTAGAGTTGAAACAAAATTAATAACTGCTTGAATATAAAGATAATCAGAGAAATTATTCACAGCAGAATTTATTTTAAGTCTGATTTATTTTTAGCATCAAAGCATAAGCATGGCTTATAACTCTTTCTAATTATATCTCAAGGCATGTTTTCAAAATAATAGCAGTGTTTCCTACTAACCTTTGCACAATTGTGTTGTTGTAGTGTGTAAAATTCACAGTGAACAAAATAAATATACAGTTTTCTGTAGTTGGCAGACCTATAAACATTTTTTCTTTTTTTAGTTTACAAGAGGAAGAAGAGATAGGAAACAGATTTGTGGTGCTTTGGTTCAGTCTAATCATTAATTATGGTGAAAAAGATAAAAAAACTCAAAGGTATTGCCTTGAAATGCCTTCCCTTTTTAACTGGCAGTGAAACTATTTGTTCCCCTCAGCTTTACCAAAAGTAAGGATTTAATTTCATATGCAGCCACTACTTTGACATATCCCATTCTTTCGGGTATTCACACAGTCCTGCATTGAGCCTGGGACACTCTCATGCTCTCCAGCACGCACACAGCAGGCAGGATCTCTCCAGCTGTTCATCTGATAGAGCCTGGTACATCTATTTACACTGCAAATCCTTCTGCAGGACAGAGCTGTGCGCCTGGTAGCTGCTCAGGAAGGAATAAACTGCTTTTAGGACAAGGGTTGTGCAGTATGTTTCTTTGCAGCTATAGGGAGGACATCTGTGTTCTGAGTGGGCAGAGGGATTGTTTATTTAACTTGGGAGCTACTTAAGTGCAAAATGACATTATAGAGTTTATTCTGCAGATCTTCCATAAGGAATTTTTCAGGGCTCTCTCACTCAATGACAAAATAAAAAACCATCAAATTTTTATTATTTAATTTGGCACAGTACACTGTACCAGCAAGCTTCTATGTATTATTCTGAACCAAAGTTTCATTTAAGGCCATTAAAATATGTATATTTCTTCAGAAATAGCTTTCCAAGGATTATGTCAAAACTGAGATGAGACGGTAGTAATTCATGACTGAAAATTATGAAAATAACTTAAAAGTAGCCATTAAGGTCACAGTTACAGGGAATGAAACATCAGAAAGCATAAGCAGGAGCAGTTTAAATATCGAGTTATTTTTCAAGGGCCTAGTGAACCTTACTGACATAAGGCAGAAAGCATCAAAGCATCGGTATAATCATCAGTGCTCGTACTCTGCCTTCAAACCAGACTCATTCAGGACTACCAAAGCATGAAATTTCTGGTAAAGATAATCTGCAAGGTTGTCTTGGCTGGAGTAGGTGTGGCCTTTGTAAGCCTTCAGTTTCCAAACCATGTGCAGTGAAGAAAAGAGATGCCAATTTAAGCTGTTACCTCCCCTGGGCTGAATGTTACTACTGGCTCAAATACTTCTTTCCATGGCCAGGCAATGTTTCCTTCCGAGGAGTGGGATGGGTAGCAGAGGGTTAACTGAATTCTCCTTAAACCTTTTCAGGAAGATTTGTCAGAACTTGTCTGTCCAGACAACTAGGGCTTGTGGGAGAAAGGACTTAAATAATAATTTGCTCTGTAAGCAAACTTAAAATTACCTATGCTTAAAGAAAAAAAAAAAAAGAAAGGCAAGTTTTGACATTGTGGTTTCAATCTCTGCAATATAGTTTAGGTGTATCTAATTTCTCTTTACAAGATTTACAAGGTACAGACCTTATGTACTTTGATGCTCGAACAGTCATCACTGAAAACCTGGTATTTTTTCAAAACAGATTGATATGGCTGTGTACCAAACTCTTGTCACTATTCTATGGTCTCTGGGCTCTAATTCTCTAGAGTCCTTGAGAGTTGCTAGGCTATGTTCCTAGAGCTGTGATCCAACTGCTAGGTGGTTAACAAAACACAATACAAACACAGATGTTTCCCTTTCTTTTGGGAAGAATAACACTCTTAATTGCAGCTGGAGAACCAGAAATATTGTCCATTATCAGCAACTCTCAGAGAGGTAGAGAGATTAAAAGAGCTAGAGCTGCTGCTAAATAATTCTGGCTGAATAATAAATAAATAAATAAATTAGATGGGTTTAATCTAGCAGTGCAATTAATTTTACACAAATATGTTTTAAACATTTTATATTTGAATTATTTTCTTCAAACACCGTTCTACTAAAAATAAGAGGTTTTATTTCTGAGATTGAAACATTGGTCCAAAAATAAGATCTCATAAATAGTGCCAAATCTACTTTGATGCATTGAGGCTGGAAATCTCACTGTACACTCTTTTATTTGTCTTCAGTCAGCCATGGAAACATGGCTTCTCAAGATTTATTTTTCTCTACACCGGGGCAGGTGTGTTCATCATCTGTTTTGCACTGAACAGTGTTATTCTCCTAAGAACCTCAGTGAATTCTCAATGGAATTTACAGTCAAACATAAGATTTTCATAACAAGCTTTTTTTTCTATTGACTTTTTGACCTGGCAGCTGAGAGCATAAACTGCATAGAATGAGATTCTATGTGCATGGTGATTTCAGGGAAAACAGTGCAGATGCATCCAAAGTTGTTGAGGCAGGTCTCTTCTTGCTTCTCTCTGTGGTATAGGATTGTATTTTCTTTTTTTTTTTTATTTAAAACACTTTTCTATAACATAGTTTTCTTTTTAAGAACTTTAATTAAATGCTAAAGAAGCCATATTTTTACTTCAATTTGCCTAATGCTGTGAGTCATCCCACGAGGAGGTACTTTAGCTGTGCTGTGAGAGATGCTTGCTGAGGTCTGTCCCAGGCAGAGCTGCACACTACAGTTTACCTCAGCATGTCTTTACAGTCACTATGTTTTAGAGCTGGGATGGGTGTGTATATTGCTCTCTCAGTGTAGGTCTTACAGGACTCTTCTCATGTGATATCAAACTCATGGTAGTCTGCTGAACAAAGTCTGGATTCTTCATTCTGCTGTGACATGATAAGAGATGCACAGTGAACACCTATTTAAAGGATGAGAAAGCTACCCTTTAGAAGCAGCTGATTAAACGTTTTCAGGTTGGTTAGCCATTGATAATAGCTGAGCAACCTGGTATAATTTGCAAGTTGGGTCCAAATTTAAACTTCACCTTGGCTGTGCTCTGATTGCGGGCCTGCTGCAGAGCTTCCTTCCAGACGAAACTATTTCAGGAGTTTATGAACATTCAAGCTTATTCAATTTTTCGATCAAGTGTAAAAAAATATAAATATTTGAAAGCTCATTTCTTCCTTTGCTGAACTGTTCTGCATTTTTAATAGCCTGATTGTCATAGGGCTTTCCTTTCCCATATTCTTAGTTAATAAAATGTCTGCTAGCTAACAGTGACACTGCAGATCTGCAGTGCTTCCCATGAGCAAAAGCAGCTGGTAGCCACATTACTTTCATCCTACCAGCATCTGTTCCCTGTGAGCTTTACTGATGTACAAACAAACAGTCCTCCTTCCAGGACTCCTGTTTTCTCTCTCTCTCAGATCTCTTTACAGAGGCTCCTCTACAAGCTCAACTTAAACCGCTTGAGTTAACAACTTACGTGTAAACCTAAACTGTTTAAATATTAGGTAGTGGGTACCCTTTGTTCTCTGAAGCTGAAGCCAGTTCCTGGGCCTCGCAGGGGCCATTCCTGCAGCAGTTCTGCAGAGCAATGACAGTGCACAGCTGGGCTGGGCAGCTCTTTTCCCAGTGGTCTCCCACCTTCACACTTTGCCCTGCTGCAGAGCTTTCAGCTACGGCTGTCTCAGCTCGTTTCCTTGCACGTCTGCCCTTGAGAAGCAGCAGCGGGATAATGCTCAGATCTCTGCTGCTGCTGTTCACACACGAGCTTAAACTACACACAGAGGTCAATTTGTGTGAAAATTATGAAACAGAGTGGATGAACTGTGGGCAGATAATTTTGCCTTTAGCAGTCTCAAGATGAGAGGTGAGAGAGCAGTGGGTGCAGAAATACCTTCAGCCACCGCAGCTATGTGCTTCAGTGGACAAGTCCCAGACTCGGGATGAAACCAGAGGGACAAAAAAAACCCTGCACTACTGTAAATTTTTTTGAAATTTGATTTCTGCTCTAAGTACAAAATATTAATTTGTAGCTTCTTATCTATAAGACAACACTCCAACAAACAGATTGCACTGTGTAAAAACTATAGCCATTGCTTTCTGCACTATAGACTTCATTAATCCTTTCTATCATAAGAAATAAAACATGGTGTTTTATGCACCTGTGCATTTCCACAAGTAGATGTAAATCACAAGGTTTTCTGCCAGTAATTGTAATAGCATACTATGAAATGTGAATGAAACCATATCAGGCTGAAGTTGTCTTTTCCTCAAATGACTCTTTCTTCCAAAAGCATCTGGTACTGGACTCAGAAGAGATGTCATCACTAGATTTTTCTTGATAAGGAAGGATTTTAGAGCCAAATATTTCAAGACTGTGGCTCTTGAATTTGGATGTGGATAAGCTTCATGATGGAACAAGACTGTCATTGCTCTTTTTGTGCCCTGCTTTCCACAAAGAAAAGTCAGATATGGACAAACGACATTTTTGTCATGGCCCAGATCTTCCCCAGTCAATAATATAAAATCAGGGACTAAGAGTTGCAGGACATGTCTTTGAGATAAACAAGCCATTTGTATCCATCTTCTTGTTCTTCCTTTCTTCACAAGATTTTGCAGTGCAAAACTTGGCATAAGTTTTAGATTGATTGTCCTAGCAGTCATTGCTTCCTGGTAGGAACATGCCAACATCTGCATGTCGTTATCTCTTGATAGTGGCAAAGTATAAGCATTGCAAGCTCTGATTTTTCTGCAAGTCTTGTCTTAACAAGAGAGATTTTATCCTGCAAACTGAACACAGAAATTCTACACAACATGGCCTGCTAGGGGTTTACTTTAAGCTTGAAGTACTCAGCAGATGAGACAGATATTCACTGAAGCACAAAAGAAAATCTCACAGTCACCCATAGGCATAAACCAAAGGAAATGGTATTTTTCCATGAACAAGACAAATGGAAGAGCAGATCTCCTTATTGTTCCTGTATTGACTTTAAATCCAAAAGACAAATGTTTGTACTCTTCTGGAAAGTGTTCCAGGGCAGGGCAGCAAGGACTGAGGCTCAGGAGTCACAGAACAGGCAGCAAGATGTGAGTCCTGTTTGCAGTATCACTGAACAATTGTTGTTGTTGAACTGAGAAAATAGGGCTTCTATCTCATCTCTTCAAATGGACTTGGCCAGTTGCTTTTGAAATCCTAGCTTTGAGAGGAGCTCTGTAGGTGTTCTTATTTACAATAGATGGAACAAAATCTTCCCACCGTTACGCAGCATGTTTAATTGATCTAGAAGTTGATTTTAGCCCAGAGCCAACTTTTCCATCTCCAATTCACTGCCAAATTGACTGCCAGATTCCAATTCAGAAAACCATAAGTCTAGCAGAATTAAGGTCAGACTTCAGCAGTCAGGAAGTCATAGATCCTCTGCACACAGAGTGACAACCTCTCTGCTGGGAACCCTGCAGCACTTATGTGCACTTACACTCTCTCTAGAAGCTCATGGAAAAAACAAGAGCTAACTTATTAAAAATTATATTTTCATCATTAATATTCAGAGTCCAACAAATGAATAATTACAAGGCAACATATTATTTTAGAAATTGCAAAATTGGGAACTCTAACAATCCCTGTGTAACAGAAACATTAAAAAAGAGACATTTAACTGAACTTGTTTTTTCTTTCCATCACACAGCTCACCTTCCTCTCTGGCTTCCTAGCTATGGCTTCAGAAAATGCATGTACAGAGGAAGTAGTGCCACAGTATAAAGCTGCCTCTATTATTATGCCACTGTACATATACAAAAGAACTTTATTAGATGCAGCCAAAATTTTCTGTTGGACTGATTCTGTTGAATTGTTGTATTCTGCAATTTTGAAGGTGAACTTGTGTATTAATGTCTGTGTGGTTTTGAACCAGGTTTAAGATGCTCAATGGACAATTCTTGTATGATCACATTTCCCCCTTCAAAACAGGAAACCCGGAGGCACTTTCAGTATCTTTGTAGACTGCACACTGTATATTACTGAAACACAAAAGAATAGGCATATTGTACCACCCCTTTGGAACCCCCTCTCCCCTCTCTTATACACTTCCTTTTTCAAAGTAACATTACTGAAATTATTTAATTTCAGAGGACAGATAAATCATGAAGTTGAATCAAATATAGATGATGTAAAACTTTGTCAAGGTTACAGACCAGGCCTTCACAGTGCTTCCTTTGTATTTCACTTGAATTGGTGGTTGTCTTCCTGTTCCAATACCATTCTCTTTCCTTCTATTCAGGAGTTTTCTATTACCTTCCAGACTATTGTATGACTGCATAAGTAACACAAAATCCTTTGTGTGGTAGAAATCAGGCACGAAATAAACACACCTTAATCCTGCACTCGCAAAACCTTCATTCTTTCTGCACATAAATACAGTTCCAATTAAAAAAAAAAGTCAGAAACTATGAACCCGATGTTGCAGTGTTAGCCAGCTGGCAAACCCTTAAAAGTGCTGGGAGGTTTCTTCTACTGTCTCTGTAATACAGTTCTTCTGCTGCAAACAATTGCCCAGTAATGTGGCTGTTCCAGCTTCCTATACTGACAGTCCTGGTACTGACTTTAGCCTCTGTAGAAAAGGAAATGATATACAGACATGTGAAGTGGGGAGTCTGGGCCTCTTAATGACACCAAGCTTTGGAATTTTATTCTTTGCATGTGTTTACTCAGCCCTTTCCTATTCTTGTATCCTGCATAATAAAATCATTTATTCAAGTGCTGTTTTATGCCTTTTGGTTCTGCACAGTTATGTGAGAGGAAAAAGGAGGGAAGAGCTTTTTCCTTTGTGTAGGCTGCAGTCCTTCCAGCTTCTCCTTCCTAGTGTCAGCACTTCACAAGGAAAGGCAGGGGCCCCAGTGGCCATCAGCAGCTGTTGAGCACATGAAGAAGGAGCTGTAATTTTCACCAGTCTGATTTGTATCACTTGGGTTAGTGAGGAACAATATTATCCCACCACAGAGAACTACTTAAAACAATAACCTGGCCTCAAACATATAAAGGTTTTTTGGTAATTTCGCTTGTCCTTTCTCTTGGAACAGGTATAGTTTTATTCTCTCCCCATTCCCCCATCTCCTTACATAAATTTCCCACAGATTTTTTAACAACTTGTCCATGTCTGACATAATTCTGCATACTAATGAGTCAGTAAGGAATTAGAATTTGTTTTTGCATAATTTGTCACATGTCTTGTGGTCACTAAAATTGTTGGAATATACGGTGTGATTGCCTTAAGGATTTCTGTGGTTGATTTTCTCACTGCTTACATGATTTGAGTTCAGGGATTTTTTCCACTACAACTGCCAGAATTGTCTTGTGATCCTGAAATCATTTGGTCAATTGAGCATCTGTTAGGCAGCCTCTGCCTTGCCAAGGGTCTTCTGCTCTTTGCTGTGTATTATTTGGAGCAAAGGAGAAAGATGGGAAACAACCATCATATACGTAGCACTAGCAGTGTTATCAATAAGTTACGCAACCCCTGCTCTCCTACCAGGGATCTCTGAAGGGGAACATGGGTTTTTATTTTATCATCGTGATCAAATGTTGGCTTTTCAAAAGCCTTTTGTCTGTCTTGGGTTTGTTGATGAATTCACTGTTGTAAGCAGTATATGGTACTCAGGTGCTTTGTTGGGAGTTCTAAAATGCTGCGACCCCAGCAACCAGAAACAAGTGGTTCTTGGCGTACTTGGTTTGCATGTGTTCTCGAAGATTTGCATATGTTCTAAAAATATCAGCCTTGTTTTGTAAAAGAAAAGCTTTCTTTGAGTGAAATGCCAGGGATTTTATTTAGAAGAGTTTAGCAGAGGGGCTGCTGTAGATTAGAGTGGTGGAAAATTGTGAACTGATGACATGGGTGGCAGGGAATTCAAGAAAAAAGTATTCCTCTAAGAGGAAAGAGTAAATAGAAATGTCTTATTTAAAAAAGCGACTGAAAAGACTTACTATAACAGATTTTTAAATGAGTTTGGATGGATTATAACAGATATACATGTATAATCTTGAGGTACAAAGTGTGTCCTGTGGAAAGAAGTTCTGATAGTTGAATGCCTAATGAGAGCCATATTTTGCTTTTGCTTTGATCCCCAATGCAGGAGAAAATGTGTCATGTATTCCTGGTATCCACCCAATCCAGTTCAGAACATTATAGGATTTATCTGAAACGTAAAATCACCTCTTAATTAACTTTTGCACTAGCATACATTGCTTTCACTTCTTCAAGTGTGAATTAACACAGTTCAGGCTGGGATTTTCAAAGGACATTTGGTGAATTAGTTATCCAAATATCATAAAAACTAGTTCTGAACAATATTTAGTTATTGTGCAGTTTGAACTCACTGTTAAGTAAAATGCAGTTATTTTTGTTCCAGATCATGCTGACAACTTAAAATGATTTGGACAATGAATTTGGGCTGTAAGAGGCTCTGATTATTTTCTATAGTTCCCTTTATATGTTTTTGATTAAGATGTCTGTCATCTCTGGTTAAGTGTATTTTCTTGCTTTATTTCTAAAATTAAAAATAGTATCTTATCCAGAACACTCTACACGAACAACAAACTGAATCAGCAGAGGAAAAATGTACATTATAATTTTTCATTGATACAATAATCTAAGAAATAAGATTAAGAATGACAACTAATTCACAGAAGAAAGGCTAGCTCTTCTGTTAATGCCTTTTAACAAATGAACTTCCAGGTCTGCTAGTCACTGACACATAATGAAGAATTTAGGATACTTCAAGGATGTATGTGTTGGGTTGGAGTTTCTTTGGAATAGAATGATGAGGGAGATGATGGGAGTGATTTGGTGGAGACCTCAGAAGGAATGGAGGATAGGTGGGTGTCTGTCAGAAGGGAGCAGGAAACTTTATTAAACAAGGGTGTGTCGAGCATAGGAGAGCTAGTCACAAAAAAGATTTTTCAGTGCCTAGAGGCTATGTCGAGTTAGGCCTTGTGGGCTTAGAAAAGCAGTAGGAGGCGGTCATGAAAACCGTGATTTAAAAGTTTATGAAAAAAACATCTGGATTGAAAGTTCAGCATCATTCTTGAGTTTTGCCTTTTTCAGTCTTCTGCAGCCCCCCTCCCCCACCCTCAACCCTTTTTCTAGTCATAATTAGTTTCCAGAGAGCACTGTTGTCTCTGAATCAGAGAATGAGGGGAAAAAACATCAAAGTCTTGTTGCTGAGGTTTATTTTGGTTTGTGGTTTTTCTTGTTGCTTTTTAATTTTTTTTTCTATGGACTCTCACAATAGAAGCGACTAAGAACAAAATAAATATTCCCAAGATTCAATACTTTTTCATATTAAAAATATGGTAGGAAATATTTTTGTAACACTGATATCAGCTCCAACATTCTCTTAGCAACTGAGTGAACTGAGATATGGAAAACGTGGAAATAGCTCACATATATTCAGGTATTAAATCCTGAAGTCTGGATTTCACAGCTGGGTTTGAAACAGTATGGGGAAATGGGTTTGTTTAAAAGAAAGACTTGGGAGCTTTATTTTGACTCAACACATACTCAGACAAAAATTCCAGACCTTTGAAATTTTGCCAGGCACACTTTAAAGCCAGGAAAATGATGGTTTATTGTGTGTAAAATTTATTGTTATTTATTATTTGCTTAAATCTGATAGTGTTTTCAGCGCTGTACAAGATGTAGATATCACGCTATCTAGCCTGAAGAGTTCATAACGTAAACATCTGCAGGGATTTCTGGGCTTTAAATTAAGCAACAAACTTAAACTAATGCTCTCCATGACAAAAGAATTCATTTGAATCCACACATGCAAAGAGATAATGTCAACATTCTAACTTAATTTAGTTACAAATATCAGATTGGATAACTGAATGGATGAATACCATTTGGGTTTTAATAAAGTCATCCATTCTGCATAACCTTATGATTTCTTTCTTGGTTCCACATTACAGCTCCCACCCATCAAAAAAAAAAGAAACCTCAAAAAAACCCCAACGAAACAAAACAAAAACACGAAACAAAACAAAAACACAAAACAAAACAAAAAACCCCAACAACAACAACAACAACAAAACCCCAACCAAACAAACAAAAAAACAGGTGAGAAAGCCTACTATATCACATCCCTTGTTAAAATAACATATCTTCCTGCTGAAAGGAAAAAATGATGCAACAGAAACCATGAACTATACTCATACTTTACTACAGAGCTTTTAAATAGTGAGCATTGAAATTTGGAAATTGAATCTAATTTCTATGTTCAAGACAACCTTACATACACTAAAGCTTCATATTTCAAACAACATACATCTCTATAATCATATCAGCAACTATATTCAGACAAACTTCAAGTTTTTTCCATCTCTAGCACAGTGGCAGGGAATAGAACCAGGACTTGGAAAAATTATATATCCCAGTGCATCTGTGAGGGATCTTTTCTTTTGTGATGTATTGCAGCTGGATCAAAAGGGAGTGGAATTTTTATCCAAAAGATGGAACCACCAAATCAGATAAGAATCACAAGAAAAAATCCTTCATCACCAGATCTCAAAAGCATACATGAAGAACAAATGCCTTTCCTTTTTTTTTCCCTGGGCTTACTTGGTATCTTTAATGTGTTCTGCTTGAAAATTAGAATGTAAAATCTGAGAAAAAACACAACACACAATGTTAGAAAGTGGTGTAAAAGGATGCTGTGAGCCCCAGTATTTATGTTTACAAATACAAAGGATTCTTCCATCATGTGAATAGCAAATAAACTCCAGGCTTTATTCCAAGCAAACACCTCTTACCACAGAAAAGGCTAAAGCAGATCACACACTAATGTTTGGGCCATAAGATAGGACTCTCCTCTGAGTTCTCCCTGTTTCATAAAGCACTTAACATCAAAGTAGAATTGTTTAACCTAAAAAAGAAGAAACTACCCTTTAAATTCCCTTGTCCCGACATATTGTTAGATGCAGAACTTCAAGCAGAGTATTTCCCACCAACATAGAATACTGTCAGAGATTAGAAAATCTTTTTTTCATTTGTTTGGTTTTTTCACTAGACAGGATTTAACTTTTCTATTTTCTTGAATCAGGGAGATCAACTTCTTGATGCTTCTTCTTGAAAACAGAGAAACTTTACAGTCCATTATAAGCATTGACTAGGCTATGCTAAAGCAGCTGTTACAGTAGGTGATTTGGCCATGGTCAGTAAATGAAGATCTCTTAAATGGACGGAGGCACACATCATGACCACTGTAATTTTCTTTTAATTATGTGAAAATCAGTGAACATAGGGCTGGGAATCAGGGCTCTTGTTTTGCTTCCAGATCTGTAGTGCTTTTCGTGGGTAGCCTTGCAGGAAGGTATTTGCAAGTACTCAATGCTTTTAATTCTGATTTGTTGGAACCAGTGGGTAACCAGCCTCTGCAAATCCTAGGCCTTGATATTTGGTGAACCTCAGTTTCCTCAGCTATATAATTTAGATCATAACGTGTGTGTGCCTCACAGAATGAATAATTAATTAATGTTTGTAAAAGAGGCAGAGAGCCCCTGGTTAAAATATACTTTGAATATGCAACCAAAGTGTTGTTCATGTTGGTGTGAATTCGTCCTGGATTCCAGCTTTCTAACCAAGAAAGATCCAGTATAAGAGAAGGTTATGGCACTTTTCAAAGTGCACGAACTCTGAGGAAAAAACATAAAAAGCGACACTGGTGATATTAGACCCATGTGGCAGCTGACTGGAGAAAGTTTCACTAATGGAGCACTTCGAGACTCATATCTTCTGCACTGCAAGCTATTCACTGGAAGCAGCAGCCTTACTGCACATAAACAAATCTGTATCTTTCCGTAGCTGAAGGATGCCAGAAGCTGAAGAGGAAAACAACAAGACAAAGGCACATACCATCAGAAAAAGGAGGAAAAAAATATCACCCAAGCACCCCAAGCTGCACAGCTAATGGAAGGAGTGCTTGAGATGGCAAAGTGCTTAGCTGGAAGCCCAGGGGCATAGCAACATTGCAGGACAGAGACTCTCCATGCTTGAGTTATAACATGTGGATCTTAGCTAATACATTGTTAGCAAAGTGCTCAGGGCTAAATTCACTCTCAGTAGTACAATTTGAGCTGAACAGTGCCCTGAGGACAGAGAGGTGGAAGGGGCAATAGGCCAGAACATTTCTGAAATGTTATGAAAATAGGGGAGTATTGCTCATGTTGGGAACTGCTCTCAAGAGAAGAATACAAAAATATAAAAAAAAAAAAATGAGATGCAGAGCTCTCCTGCTCTCCTAGAGCAAGTAATTACAAACTGCAAATCATAGATGGCTCTTTCGGGTGTCTTTGTCCTACAGATCAAAATATCTTTATAATGCAAGTATCAAAAGAAATTCAGAAGCCTTTTTCTGCTTTCTGCTCATATAAGGCCTGATCTTCAGTGAATATATAGATTAGGACTGAATTTAGTAGTTTTGGATTAAAATCCTAGTGCCAGGAAGAATTGCATAGAAGAAACCTTGTAAGATAGTGTACTTCAGCAGAGCAGAAAAAATATTAATCTGGGATATTCAGTATAATTTAGGGAAACTTTACAATGACTGATATTTGGATTCTGCAGAAAATATAGATTCATTATATGTTCCTGCTCTCTTATCAGCTGTTGAAACTTCGAAAAATTTTTTCTTTTGCTATTTATTGATCTGCTAATGTGCCTGAGAAATGATCTGCTTTTTTCCACTTACCTCCTACTCATGATATACGAATGAAAAAATAGCTTTCTTCCTCATCTGTTGCAAAAACCACATTCTTATCATTTAGAAGAACCAAAAGAACAAGAAGAAAGAATAAAAACTCTGAAGAGAGCATATGAAAATGAGTCAAATGTGTCACATTTGTGATCACTTCACCGCACACTGAATAATAACTCACACCGCCTCTTTTTTCTATTTTATGCAGGGAAACAACACTGAACTAGCCCTTGTACAAGATGGAGTCTGGCCTCTTACACCGAATATTTCCAGTTCTGCCTTTCATTCCTGTGTGAGAACAGCCCTTTCTCCAAACTACAAGGTGTCCTGAAGGAATAGTAGGGGTGGTCCAGGGTCACTACCTGGTGGGTCTCACCTGTCCTGAGAGGCCCAGGAAAATGAATCATATGAATTCTTTCCAAGATGTCTTTTAGTGATGACTTGAGGAGAGTTAGCACAGGATCAAGTCTCTGGAAACAGATAATTGTCAGCTTTTAGTCTAGCAGTATATAAATACAGCAGTACAGCAAGATCTGGTTTAGAGCTAGTCGGTCAAATTCAGGAAAGGGTTCATATTTTTAAAAGTGTTGGTAAGAAACCCTTTTATCATTGAGAACAATTTTTCACTATTGCACACAGCATCAAAGCTGGTTGCTTTTCTAAAGCATGCAATGAACTTCAAGCTGAACTTGGTGCTGCAATAAGGCTCTGTGATCTTGTCTTAGAGAAGAGTTCAGACGTGAGAGTTTCTGGCCCTAAAATACTTGAAACAATAAAACAGAATCCCACAGCTCTGTATGTTTGTTTAAGTTATACTGAAACAATTATTGTTACATGGCCGTCATCGGTTCCATCCAATTTAGAAAATGGTCTTTTGTGATATATTAGTTTAAAAAACATTTAAGTCTGATTTGCTGCTCTAACTTGGTAAAATGTATTTATGTCAAGCTCATTAAGAACTTCTTCAATTGTTGTTACGGAAACGAAGTTAAAATCAGAAACAGCATGTCCCAGAAATGGAGTTTACCCTTTCATTTGCAGTATTCCTCTGGGGTTTTTATATATAGTTTTATTTGTTCTAAATAAAAAGCAGACTAACTGGCAAAATTTTATGACAAAATTCCAAGAAATTCACCTCTTAAAATTTGATAGAAATGTTGTTATACACATTTCTATATAAAAGGTATTATTTCATTTCCTATTTGCCTGTTAATCTGGAACAGAACAGCAGGCTATTTTTGCAATACATAGTAAGGTGGAGAGGACATTCATACAGATTTCTGGCCAATGATAAGAGCAGATTCTCACAGGACATCCCATTAGAACCATCATGGGAAGGAAAAAGTCTTGTAACCATTTACTTTATATTTTAATTTTAAATTTTGATTCTGAAAAAGCTCATACATTCTTAGTTTCCTAGGAAACCTATTTATTGTGATGTTTTATCACTGCTTGTTATTTTGTCATCATTCATGACAGTGCAAAGTGGGTTAAAATGCTATTAGCTTTGTGGTAGCATGAACAAAATCCAAATATGTGTTTTACACAAGGGTACAGCAATGAATAAACACACTCCAGGGAAAAGGTTTTATGCTGATGCT
>WEKY01037764.1:8202-35504 GCA_013390045.1 Picathartes gymnocephalus | reverse complement strand
AAAAAAAAGAAAAAGAGAAGTCTCATATTGTTGGAAAGGAAAGATTCAAACACCTTAACAAACTCAAGCTTTTCATTCTATAATTTTTACACTCCCAAGCAGCACTTTGTGCACCAATCCCTCTCAGAAGGTCACATGCTACAGCTCTGGGTCAGTCAGGATTGTCTACTGGTCTCCCTGTTAAGCTTTACTACCCTGCTCTGGAGATTACTACATAAGGAGGATTAACAGTTTACAAATTTAAGTTGAAGAGAAGATCAATGCAGCTAGTTAAACTGGTTTACCACAGGCTATATACAAGTCATTATTTACCAGCTGTTGTCTTTTAGTGGTGTCTGACACACCACGCATAGAAGGGAAGGTGTTTTCGATAAAACTGTGTGGATAGTTGGTTAGCGCAAGCCATTTTACACTGCCTTTGCTCATGATATTCCTTCATTTCTTTCTCAAATATCTATGACTTTACTCCTACAACACGCACAGCAGGAACCAATTTCTTTCTGTGCTTAGAGACTCAGCGGCTAGTAAATAGAGGAGCCCAGAGATGTTGTACATGTTGGCATGCTGGAAAGGGTACCAGGATGCACCCTTCATAAGCCCTTAAGACCGGGCAAGACAGCAGATAAATTGATTTAAACCACAGACTGAGCATATCCCCATAGGTTGATTATGGTGATAATGATTAATGATGAAACAACTCACACCTTCTTTAACAGGACCAGGCAGAATAGGGGCAAAAAAGGTTATTTAGAAGTCACACCCTATAGGTATTTTCCATGCTGTTGTGTCAAATCACCTGTAACTTTAATGAATTATTCTGGATATGCACCAGAAACTTGTATATAGTAGACCCTTTCATAGTCTAATGCAGTGGCTAATAAATGATACTAAGCACTCAACAGTGCTTCTACAAAAGTAGAAATTTAAAAACGGTAGAAAAAGAGAGGACAAGAAGATAAGGCTGAATGTTGAACAACTTAGAAAGCTGGTGTAATTATTCTCATGGGACTAGTTACAAGCTGTAAAATGTTCAAGCATTTATGTAAGAATTGTTGAAATGCAGCAGCACTTCTGAAAAAGACTGAGATTAAATGGAATGATTGGGTACAAAGGCAGCTTTGCTACCACATTATTTACTAGTTTCATCAGTGCTAGATCCCTGGGTGAGTTGAATAACTTGAGGTTTAGGTTTTGTATTTTTATACCTACATGATTTTTGCTCTGTATCAATTTTTAAGGAGAATGATATAACAAACTCACTTTAGCAGTTATTTGGGAAAAGACTGAAAAGAACCTAATCCACAGCCATAGGGAAAGTTAGTCTTTCTTAGAGTAAGAGAACAGGAGCTTAATAATGTATAATTTCCATTACATGAATTCTTTTGTAGCGACAAAATTAAGCTTTTAAAAGCAAAGAGTAATGCTTCCCCTCATCTTACATGTAACAATGAAATGACAGGCTTGATTTACTGTTGCTTTTTTTTCCCATGAATGAAGCCTCTTGGAAAGTAAATTCACATTTTTTACTAAGGATGAAGTTATAAATGAGTTTAACACATGATTGATATTTTAATCTATCGTTAATCTACTTCTCCAGATACCTAAAGATTCCAACAACTCCATAGATAGTTTATAACCATCTAAAATACATTAATCTCTGTAATATGGCTATAACATCTGTTAATCATTTGTTATCCACTTGTACAGCATTTATAAATGCAACCTTTACATAAAGTTTGAATGAAATATTTTGTGTTTCTACAACACATTCCTTTCAAGGAATGTGAAGCACTTTGAAAGTATCATTTATTTGAGGCTTATTACTGCCACATGTCATAGGTAACTTGTATCCTCATTTTACCAAAAGCCAGGCTAAGAAATAGGGTTACATCCATACTGGAAGAAGAAAGTGAGCTTATGAGCTCATTTATGAGCTACATCAAACCAACAGACTTCTGTATCCCACAGACTTCCTGAGTGAATTCCTGCCTTTGACTAGTACCACACAGTGTCCATACTATGCTTCTAAAGCCTCATGCCTAGTCATGAGACATAGGCTATTGCAACTCCTTCCTGAAGTGAATATGAATAGGTACAAGTCTCCCAAGGATTGGTCAGCAATTTCTCGGGAAGATTTTCTTGAAACCCAGGTCTGCAGAGACTTGTGTCTCCTGTTTGTAGTGCTTGCGGTGTGCAGGCAGAGAGGAAACTGGTTTTGCCCATGAAGATCCTTTGATGTACGAGCAAGCTCTGAAGTTTGGGTTAAAGCCTTATCTTAGCAGGGACTTGTGTGTTCAAGCATGGATGTTTACCCATGTGGTGGATGGTGGGTGTCCTTGGGCCTTGGAGTAGGCTTAGACACAGGTTTGTTCCTGTGATACCCCGAGTCCTACAGCTTTCGTGACACAGTGGAGGAAGGCGTGGTATGACCAAAAAGAGATGTCTGGCTTTCTTGTTCCATTTCAATTGCAAGCAAGTCCTCTCTCCCTGAACAGACACTGGGCTGTATAAACAGGGTTATACCATGAGTTCTGCATTCCTTTCTCTTCAGAGCCAAAACCCCTTTCTGGGCTGAGTAAAGCAGTGCTGTCTTTGCAAGTCATTCTTGATGTTGGCAATACCAAGGACCTCCTCTTTGCAAATGACCATTTGGTGAATCTGTTCCATCCATCACCATTCATTTTCCTCCTGCTGGACACGGTGCCTTTCTATACTAGTTATCCACCCTACAGTCTTTGATACCCATGAAAAATCTCCACATATAGACCTTTTCTGTTAGCTACTGAGAAAGGATTGTCAGCAAGATAATGGCAGAAGACATGTTGAAGTTCAAAGTAAAGCACAAAAACTGAGCTATTCAGGACTCATGGAATTAAAAGATGACTGATTATACTTATTGCCAAAGTCTGCTTAACTCAGTTTCAGTTCCTTGAATTTATTCTTATGTCTGCTTTCTCACTTGTGACAGGATATTTTACAGACTGTCTTATACATAAGCCTCCTATTTTTCTGAAACCAGGATATCCTTTCTTACCATTTTCTGCCTAAAAAAATAATAGCCAATGCTTTTTTTTGATCTCTTTTTAATATGTAGAAAGAGTTGAAAGTCTATACCAGAATAAATTTAGAGAGAGTGAATTTGATAAATATACCTGGTCTGAAAGGCTCCCCCAGCCATGGAAACAGTTACAGCAATGTGAGGCTGACTTCCAGGTATCACCAGTATCTTGTGGTCGTTACTTTACCTTGGTGACCCCTTAATGAGGCAGGACTTGCAGTTTGTGGAGTTGGAAGGAAAAGCTGTTCAAGCGAGAGACTTAGGGAAAAACAACCTCCCTCTCTGAGATCCTTCACCACAGCCTCAAGGGAAATAGCCTTATAGGTACCTATTAGTGTTTGGACAGTCCTGCAGCAGCCCTGCTCTTTGCTCCCAACCTGTAGTGCCTGCTGCTTGGGAAGGCTGAGCTCTGGAGAGCGAAAAAGTACTGAACTCATACATCACAGCCCTGAGCACTCAGCAGCAGCCCAGTATTGCTCCCTGACCCAAGTCCAGCGGGACTGTGACCAGTGGCATAAATTTTGCTCACTGAAACAAACTTTTGATGTATTTGCCTTACAGATTGCTGTGTGTTATAAGCAAGCTGCAAACAAATATGGTCGGGGCTCTGAAAACAATCTACTAAGCTGGGGCAGCACAGTACTTAGCAACACTCTGAATGAGAGGCTAACTCATGCTGGTTTTTCTCAATTTTAAGCCCTTCTGCCATTTTTCCTTTTAGGTTAGAGCAAGCACTTGTATGAATGGCCTCCCTAATCTTCCGGTACCTGATAATATAATACTGCTCCTCCCTCACGCATTGACAACTCCTCAGACTGAGATGCACCTTGCCCTTGACCACTCTCTCAGTTGTCTGGTTCTGTGATGCTCAGTATCCACCTTAGTTCAGCAGCACAATATCTTTCTAAAAAAAAAGGCTGAGGCCTCCATTTGTCCTTATTTACCAATTTTTTCCTATCAGACCAAAGTATCACTTCTGCTGATCTTTCATATCAACACAGAGACTACCCACCTTAACATCAAAATCCTTTGGATACCAAGGGTTACCCAAACAGTGGCCTGGGTAAATATTGTTTCCCAAGTAAGTGGTTGAGCAAGTGCTGATGGATGTATGCCTGACTGACCAAAAAATTTAAAAGCATATGGTGTTTGCTTTCTCCCTTAGCATTTTTCCTTTAATAGGAAATGTATTTGTTCATCTCCTTTGATTCTAGTTCTTCTAATGTAACTATAAGGGTGACAGTAGGATAACACATATATCTCCCTTCTTGTTGTTTCTATGCATGAAAGTTCAAAATCTCCTGTGGGAGTGAAAGATGTGACAGTTAGACCATCTCAGCACAGGTCTGCACCCATTGAGGCCCATGTTGTGTTCTGCCCAGTTATTAGAGTCAACTTCTCTGCCACAGAGATTCCATGAATTCACAAAAACAACTGCGGGTACTTTGTTCCCATATTATAACAAATGTCACAGTCTCTTGCTGTTAACAGGCATATCCAGTTCAGACAGTTCATGACTGAAAAACACATCATTGTAACATGCCTAAAATTTCCTGTGTACCTTACAGTGCCTGTAACTTGTTTCAGAACAATATCAATGTTTCTGATGCTTTTAGGTTTGCCTACCAGTTCCCAAGTTTAACTTATGGCTCATCCTATTTCAGGGTGAGAGTCTGTTCTCTGCAATATTTCTCCAGAGAGAAATTCCTCTGGGAGAATGGTGCTCTTGTACAATCAGAGAAGACAGGTTTGCAAGGTATAAAAGCCATCTGCTTCCTCCTTCTCCTCAGGCAGTCTTAACTGCATTAGGCCATTTCTGAGTCCTCTTCATTGATCTCTGGCATTGGCGACTTCTTGCAAAGAACTAGGGTCCACTGATACTTCATAGAATTATAGTATCATAGAATGTCTTGGGTTGGAAGGGCCCTTAGAGACCATACAGTTTCAGCCTCTTGCCATGGGCAGGGACACCTCCTACTAGACCAGGTTGGTCAGAGCAACCTGGCCTTGAATACTGCCAGAGATGAGGCATCCACAACTTCTCTGGGCAACCTGTTCCAGTGCCTCATTGCCATCACAGTAAAGGATTTCTTCCTAGTACCTAATCAAAACCTATTCTCAGTTTAAATTTGTGCACCTTTCTCCTGCCACGGGTTGTTGCTGGAGATTGAGAGGGTGAGTGTAGCCCTAGGGATGCTTTCTGAGAAATTTTCATACTGATCACCTCAATAAACTTGCATCCTAACCTGAGCAGCTTTCCCCATGCTTCTGCTTTTTCAGTGGCCAGATTCTGGGCCTTACATGAGTTTGTTTATATGTATTTTACCCCATGACCATGTCACCCTCTGGTTCTCTTGCCAACAGCTCTCCAAAATGAGATTACTCTCTTTTCAGCCCTGAATTGTAGATACATACAGGACGAACAGCTACACAAACCTCTTCCACTTTCCTTGAAGATTTCCGTCTACACTTAGGACTGCTGATGACCTCTACTATCTTCCATACTCCTGCAGCGGATATTTTTCAGTCTCTTCAACTCTTGGTACACCAGCTTGCAAGAGAGGCTGGCAGGCATGCCCTTACCCTTGTACTGGAGGTTCTGTTAGCAAGCAGCATATAACATGGGAGCTGGGAAAACATAAACTGTTCCAAATGTGTCTCACAAGGTGCATTAAAAAGTTACAGTTCCCCACATTATCTTCTTTGAGAGATGAAAACTGCTTGTCTCTTTGTGACTGGCTGAAAATAATTTAAATCTCCATGCTGCAGATACATGGCTCTGCCTGAAATCTGACCAGACACTTGAGAATACCTGGATAACAGCAGGACAAACAGCCCTTCCTATGCCTTGATACCCAGACTGTCATAGACTGAAAATTCAGCTTTGCATTAGTGCTGTGTGAAGACCTGAGAGGAGAAAGGGGAAAGGGATTCTGTACTTGCTGGTGGACAGAAAGGTTCTGAAGTTATACTGGCCACCAGGTATCTTTTTGTAACGTGTTTCAGGCACAATTTTAACTTACGCTAATTTTGTGTTTCTCAAATCGGTGCATACTGGGGGGTAGTAGAGTCTGGAACATTTGGAGCTAGCTTTCCAGCAGGAGAGAAATCAGGTACACAACTGAAGTAAGGGAGAGTTTAAAGCTCAGAATCCATGATATACACTTCTGATTAGAACAACAGAGTAAAGAGATTTTCCATGTTACAAAACAGACTTTGATGCTAGGCAAATGTACATGGAACTCTTTATCTTAAAGGCATTGCAGAAGGTTATGACATTAACTTGATTAAGGAAAATACAAGATGGCAAGAAGGTTTCTAGTTGCTGTTCCAGGTAGTGTACAGCATCAAGAAATATAAAAGAGTCAACTAGCTTTAAAGAAAAGAGATAACCAAAGATATGTCACAAAGAGTAAATACATAGGCAAACCCTTTGCCTAAAATGATTAATTTTCCAGACCCTGCAGGTCTCATCATCACAACTTCCTCCACTTCAGAGGTCAAACTGCCTCTGTTACTTCGTACTCAAGCACACAGTGGCCTGTCCTACCGCTCTGCAAAGACAAACGGCTAGAAGAAGGTCTTCAGGAATGAACTATTTGGAAAAACTGCTCCAATTTAGGGAGCTGATTTTGCTAAGAACAACAGGAAACAGAAATCTTCCATTTTCATATCTAATATATATAATGTATTTTGTATAATAACAACAGCAATTGAACACCATCTACAAAATTAAGATGTTCTGTAAAATCTGTTAAAGAAATTATTGACTCTTATTCATGATTCTCTAAATGTCACATCATTAGCGTCTTGTGTTCTGCTAAAGAATATAGAAAATTTCCTGGAGCGTCATCACTGGTATGATTCCAAATAATTCCATAGACAGTGATCTGTCTTCATAACACACTTTGTGGGATACACAAATAATGAAGTCACCCAACTGACAACTTTTTATGGTGCTTTACCACATGAAGCAAACATTTTCTTAAGACCACTGTGTAGCATCATGCTTGCAGTATGATTCCCAGCAGGGCACATTCCACCTTGAGTTAGTTTTCAGCCACTTGCCAGAAAAAAAGAAAAATAAGCTGCTGCATTTGGATATGGAGTGTGAAATCACCCGGATGGGAGTAATGTGAGTGCACATAACTGTACACCTGTTAGTTATTTCTGAGAAACTAACCTGTTCATGCTACAATTAGGTACAGTGTAAATCATAAAGACAGAAAACACATTCAATCAGTTGGACATGGTGACGGGAAAAAAAAATCAGATTTCATGGCTTGATAGAAAAATCACATTAAGGTCTAACTGAATTATTTCTATGACTCAAATAAATTATCATCCAGACTTACATTGGTATTAACAAGATGAACATTTTGGAGAGAGAGAATTATATACTCTAGGGGAAGGTGGGTGTAAATCACTGCAGTCAAAGATACAAGGGTTTAGCTAGGGTGTGCAGTGACAGTGCTTCTAGTGGGGAGTCCAATGAGAAATTTCCTTGACGTGAATGGTACCATAGCTGGTACATTTTCCAGACATAAACCCACAAAACTTCTTTTTGCAGTGTCAAAAGATGATTTGCTGCCATCACATTGGCAACCCTGTGCTTTGAAGATCAATGTAAACCAAGGCTGTGGCAGCAGGCTTCAATACCATGTCAGCAACAGAGAAGGAGTCTGGACTGCAGTGTTTTGGTGTGACAGAGAAATGTGCAAGCTTTAAAAAGTGCCCTGGAATTTCAAACTTGACCATTCAATACTGGTAACCCTAACACCAGTGGCCTGGTGCTGTTCAGATGCTGGCAACTTGACATTTCCTTTCTGAGGAGTTACTGTCTCACAGAATTCACTGGTATGACATTGTGTGACGGGTCATGCACCAGGCCATGGCATCTGCACATATCTGCTTCCAAAAAACACAGTATTTCTACAAGAAATTGTCTAACCTGGCATTTTTGCTCAAATGAGAATATATATAGTCTGGCAAGCAAGGGGTTTTGCAGGTTTCTGCAGCATTGAAAAAAATTAATAACTAGATTTTACCCATGTACTTTTAAAACTCTAACAGATATTTCCTAGGGAGTCATGAGAAAAGTAAAAAACTTATATGTGTGAATACACAGACCTTATGTGAAATGTTCATTTAGTATTGCTATGTATCCTGAAGTAACAGCCTGCATCAGCAACTACATCAACATTACATTGCTGTATGTCCTGAAATTATGACCTGAATCAGCAACAAGGATTATGTTACAACCAAAAATACTAAATTATTTTTTTCACACAACCTTTAGCTCAGCAAGCCCTGGGTTTTATTTAATGCCCCTTGAAGGCCGTAGAATTCCTTCATTTCCTGCATTGCCTTAGATGGAGTGCACTGAGCACAACTTTCTGTGCATGCTGGCAATCTTCCTTCTAAAACCATTAGCCATGTGCATGACCACTGAAATCCATGGTAGTGCAGATAGGCCAAATGAGTAGGAAATGAGCACAGTAACAAGAACATGCATATGCTTCTCTTATGAAGTCATTGACCATTTAATTTGTGCTAACATATTTAAATTTCCTTTGATTTGTAGGTTTTCCAAGACAAAAGATGATGGTGCCCAGCCAGCAACTTAAGTATCTCTTATGGTCATAAATACAATCCTCAGTGTTAGCATATACCCAATATTAGTGTTCATTCCACTTAGATGTGACTTCTGAGGAAGCAATATATATGGTCCATATATATATTCTCCTCTATTGCATCTTCAAACTTACAGCAGCTGGCCTCCTGTGAAAACAGGTCTTTCTTTGATGCAGTAGGTGTGTTTATGTATCAGAAATAGTCAGCTTCAGCTGAAATCTTGCATAATCAGTTCTTGATCTGGGCGGCACTGGGTGGCATCTTCTGTTATGATTAGCAAGAACAAACCAGTGAATATAAAAGAGATTATCACAACAGAACTGTTGTCTGAGTGACTTTGGACCTTTATTGTGTTATGCTTACTAAGCAGATTTAAATATCCAAGGTATACAACAACTTGGATTTAATGATACTTTTTCAGAACATTAAAACTTAACTTATTTATTAAATGAATGCTTTCAAAATGAAATCTTCGTGTCTGTAAGTAAGACAGAGGATGCTCAGCAGTCATTCTACCACAGCCAATAAGAAAAGGTAAGGGAAATACAGATCAGAGCATCCCTCTAACTAGAGGAATTATCTCTTCTAAGGGAAAAAAAGTGAAATGGGTTGTTAGCATAGCTGAGCTGGGATTTATAAAATTTATCTCGTATAAAAGCTAACAGGGCAAGTGAGTTTCCCAGTGAAGTCAACATGTACGCCCTGTATTCACTGGCATACACTGGATTTGTGATGCCAACCTCTCTCTGTCACTGAACTATGTCCCAGAGCTGGCCACCCTTGATCTGAGGGCAGCAGGATGCTGGCCACCTCAGCACAGTAGGGTCTGTGCCTTTGAGCAGCCTGCTGCAACAATAAACACTGAGGTGAATAGTGGGAGTGGTGAAGCAATCATCTGCACTTTCTGCTAAGTACATTTTGAGATGCACTACAGACTGAGTATTTTTGATTTTGTCTTAATGTTGAAACCAGAACTCCAACAAAGTCAACCTGGGAATTGTGAACCAGATGAAATAAGTGTTAATTTGGTAAATTCTTGTACAAGATCCTCTTTCATGATTAATAACTGAAGTGTGGACACTAGGCCTGCTTAAAAGGGTGCGTCTGTCATCATTAACAAGATTAGAGTACACAAGGCTTTGAAACAGAGGAAAGCTGATCTCCTAGTGTAGCTTGATGCCTTCAACACAATTTCCAGGGAATCAGCACATCTGTAAGCAAAACAGAGCAAGGACATGCCAGCTAACATAGTGTGCAAAGGAGCAGAACAGGAAAGGCTGAAAGTGTCTTTCCACCCTGCAGCAATTATCCCTTGGCTAACAGGGAAGAACAGAGCAGAGGAAAGGGTAGGTAGATGAGGACTGCCTTCAGGAAAAAAAATCCTTATGCCCTCCTGGGATACAAACAGCCCAGTGCTTGAAAAAGAGAAGAGGGAGTTGGTTATAATATTTTTCTTCAGTAGCTGCAATGGTTATTGCACAATCTGTTGGACAAAACTACACAGCTCAGTGTAAAGTTCAGTACCCACTATTTGCAGGGAAGAGATAGATAAGGACATTGCAAGATGCAAGGGGAAAAAAAAATTAAAGAAACATTGCTTCTTGTAACAGAAACTAGCAAAAAATTCAGTTCCAAAATAAAAGAAAGGTAGTTATTTCATAGAAAAACTGAAGGAAATACAGTTGCATTTCAGCTTCTTTGGGAGAGACTACTATGCAGCTTGTCAAACTCAGAGGTAGCAGCAGAGACAAAAAAGGAGATGTGTTGGTACTGAGAACCTGAAGAGACCTCTTTGGCTATACCTGATTTGGATCTGGGCAGACACTTCTACCTGAGTTCAGAGTCTGTAAGTTGTTTTTATGCTGTCCGTGTTTTGGTAGATATAAGAATTCAAAGCCAAAAAAAATCCCAGAGACTCCTGTAAATCTTCTCATTTAAAATTTATTTCAATGTGAATTAAACCGTAAGTGGTGGAGGTAGAAAAAAATGAATGTAGTAGGATGAAAAACAGACACCTATGAGTTGTCCTGAACAACTCAGACTTGAAAAAGCAAAGTGATTTACAGTGCTTAGTACCTTTTTTTTTTTTAAATGCTTTTCTCCCTAAATCTATTTATTGTCCAAGTCCAGGAGGTTCTCAGTGTCAGACTGACATAATGATAGCTTTTCTCTGTCAAGAGAGAGAAAACAGTTTGCTACATGCTTGCCTGACACACCTCATTATCATCTGTGCAAAACAGGCACTGAAAGAGAAGAAATCAGAAAAACTAATGCCTCTTCCTGGAGTCATTCATCAAGAGCTTTAGTAGCAAATGTTCCCAAACTTGCAACACAACCTCTTGAAATAAGAGCTGACTTCTTGCTAAATTCCAATATTAGTCACAGTTCTGCGGTCACAGCTCTTTGTTTTTAAATAGAAACCTTTCTCATGGCTGTGACAAGTTACTTTGTGGAGGTAAGAAAGGAAGGTAGGAGAGCTCAGGCTGCTGTTTGCTGTCCTCTGTTGCAGGTGACCACAGAGGGCAGGATGGAGGGGGAAGGAAAAAACAAGCTCTCCAGAGGCTGACAGACACAGGGCTTTCTGGAGAGTGAACAATGCAGGCAGTGTTACCCGCAAATGGGACCTTTCAACACCCTTGGAAAGGAGAAAACTTAAAAATTTAAACACTCTACAGTGGACTCAGTGCCAGCTACAGCCAAACAAGCCTGCTTGTATAAGCTTGTTAATGGGGAGAAATACATCTGATCTGTATGGCATTTGAAGATGATTAATGAGAGGGCTTCTTACAGGATAAACTTTCTTTCCTTTTATGTGTCCTTGGCTTGAGGCAGCACCTGCTCGCTTGCAGCGATGCGCTATCTGGAGATCTGTCACTGGAGCTGGCCATCTGCGTCAGCAGGGCTTAGAGGGTTCCCACATCAGGCAGTGCACAAGGATGCCTCACTGTGTGTAATGGCAGCAGAAAGAATTGCGGGTGCCAGGACTCAGGGCAGAAGTCCCATCAGACATGCACCCTGGCTCCCTGTGACCACGTGGAATATCCCAAGAAAGCTTAGGTGACATGTGCGCTCTCAGCCCTGCCCTTCGTGGTTCGCACTCACACCCACTCGCCTCTCCTGACCACAGTAGCAACACTGCTGGCTCCTCGGGGCTGGAGATCAAACTGATCCATCAGTTGATCCATACCTCCAGGGATGGTGATTCAAGCACTTCACTGGGGAGCCTTTTCCAAAAAGTGAATTAAGTGTAATGGATCAGGCTTAACATATGGCCATTATAGACAATGGAAAGTTGGAAAGAATAATTTCCAGACACAGTATGCATTCAGTAATCCTGTTCCCCAATTTGAGTACTGCAACATCATGTGGTAGTGCAAATGCATGATTAAAACTCTGGGGGAAAAAAGTCTCCCCCAAAGAGTTCTTCAGAAGTTAAGCAGATTAACTTTATCCCAATTATTTTTGAAATTTACTTAGGATGTGAAGATCTGCAAGCTGTCAACATCTGATAACAGTAATTTCTCCTGGGTGAGAGTGAGGTAGCACATTACGTTCATGTGTTGTGAATGCATAACCCGTGGCATGGTTTCAATGACAAAGTGCAGAGATCAGGAAAACAGTAGAGCAAATACCTGTTTGAAAGAGTAACTGAATAATTGTTGCATGTGATACTCTTACAATTTTTCTGACGTGAAATGAAGGGAAAACAGCCCTATGACTCCTCTATGCCTCTTCTTCATGTTAATTTCTTCCACCTACCAAGACAGCCTGCGGAGTGAAGACATCTGTAAAATATAGTACCTTATTCTTACCACTCTCTAACTTCTAGTTCTAGACAATTTAAAGTTTCCAAAGCCAAATCCAGGCAAGCAAAAAGCCACTTTTTTCCCAAGTAAACAATAAATATAGTAAATTCCCCCCGCAATATTTTCTTTGTATACCAAGTAATGTATACATAACACTTAAATGCCAATAAAAATAAAACTATAGCGGGATAGCAAAATATTCAGGTTGAAAAAGAGAGAGTCTGTTAGACCCATTTCTAACAGGCATTAAGACCTTTACTTAGAACAAAGAAAAAAATCCCATGCACATTCAAAACCATTTGTTAACAAAGAAATTAGCTGGCTACATTAATGTAGACTCTGATTCCTCAAGTTCTTGTGCTTAGCACATAATATTGAGATTCTATTATTGAAAGTAACTTTACATTTTAGACCTCTGTGACGAAATGTTAAGAAATTCATTTCATTGTAAGGGTTTGTGTTGGGTATCATAAATAAGTAGTTCTCTTGAAAAGTGCTAATGCTACCAGCAAGAGGCCTTTTCTGCAAAGGCTATTGTGAGCTTAAACAGCATGCACCTGCATCAAGATATGGAGGAGTAAAGCAGAAAAATAAAACCAGCCAAGCAGACAGTTGGAGAGTCAGCCACACAGGAGACCAGTCCTAAATGCTGCGAAACCCTGGGTGCACAAGGATGTAGGATTCTGACTCTACCTCTGTTGCGTGGGCCCTCTCCTGACTCAGGTTGCTAAACCCATGGCAGGGACTGCTTTAGCTGGGTGTGGGTCACCTGGGAAGAATTTCACTGCAGGCTGATTGAGGTAGGCAGATTTCTTACCCAGGTTACAGTCAGTGCTTTAACTGATCATGAGCATCATGCTAGCACCAGCTTTAGCAGAGTACACCAGCAAGAACTGAAGAATTTTTAACACGAGCATCCTCATGTTTTCTGATCCCATCCTCAGCATCTGTGAAGGAAAACCAGACCCACATTTTCTTAGTGCAGCACTCTCTGGTGTACTGATAAATGTCAAAAAATTTGAGAGGATTACAAGGAGATCAGAACAGAGTATCAAAGGTCTATTTTGCCAAGACTGCAAAGACCTTTTTAATTCCCAGACTACAGGAAGTCTTTTGATTTTTTCTATATATTTTCTTTTAATAAAGGCACCTACTGTACTTTAGACGTCTAAGTAACAAAATCAAAGCCACACTGTTAGTGTAGGAATTACGATCTTTCATACCGAAGAATAAACTGAAATATAATTATTGTCAAATCTAGTGAGAACTTTGCTGAAGTGTAATTCTTCTGCAGCAGCAATAATGTCCTGCTCTGAAAGACAGGTTTCAGACTAACAGTGAAAATGAACTGTAGGATCTGATTTCTGTATCTATGCCCTTTCTCCTGTAACTAGAGGTGGGACATTGCTGTGTGGCTTCCTGGAAATTTTGTGAAAGGGTAGTAGAGTAGGCTAGTTTCCATGAGTGGTCAGAAATATCCACCCATGCCAGCTGCATGCAGGCATTGAATTGCTAATGACCTAAGGAGCAGTGGGTGGCTCTATGGTGACAGTCTCATTTTAGTGGGGAAAGATCTAGTCATCCTGTGGATTATCATGCAGGACTGCAGCAGTCGTTTTTGTTCTTTTGGGGGAGAAAGCTTGAAATGTGGTGATTTATAGACTTACAACAGCAGTTCAATAAGAGACATTTTACAGATACCTTCAAGTCCATAAACATGAAATATATTTGATTCTTGCCTTAGAAACATGTTGCTGGCTGTCAAATGAGAGTTAAAAAAAAAAAAAAACCAGATGGAAGTGAGAAACTGTGACGGTATTCTGTTGATACTGAAGACGGAGACTCATCTACTAAAGAAGACTGATACTGTTGAGATTCAAGGAGACTTACAGCTATCCCAGCACTGTGCATTTGCAGCTGAACAGACACATGAGAGTAGCAATCCTTGATCAAATAAAAATATCCACCTATCATAGCGTCTCATAGTGACCAGAAACAGATTCTGGGAAGGAATGAATTGAAAGAACAAACATGTTGTGATACAGCCCCTAAAAAATCATTCAATCTCCCATGAATTTTTGAGGTAATTTCTGAGTCAAAGGTAGTGCCTTTCTATTTTACATACTTTGGTGGATTTCTCATGCACGTTTGTCCACCTGTTTTTCAAACTTGGTTAAATTTTTAGCAGCCATATTGTTCCATAGCAACCTGTTTTACAGAATATTCAATTCCCAGTCTCTATTGAAATTAACTTTTCCTTTTTCTTGGTATGAAATCTCCCACGTTAGTTTTAATTTGTTACCATATCTCTTGTATGCAGATAGTATTATTTCATAACTGTTAAGAAGTTTCAAAATAAAAGTGCTTTACACTTAAAAACCATAACTTCTATGTGAACCTGACTTTAGAATATGTTTAGATTTTTTTTAGAGCTATCAAATTAATAGTTTTCTGAGCTGTTATAACTGAATAATAACCTCCACATAACAGCAACAAAGAAGAAAGGGTAGGAAAAGGAACATGTGCCATGTCCTAAATACTGAAGCTGAAAGAGAGCAAGCCTTGAAAAATAATGCATTAACAGAAACCCAGTTCTGCAGAAACAAAGCTATTACTTTCTTTTTGTTCCAGAGCATGGCATCCTGTGAAATTAATGGGGAGCAAGATGAAGACACATAGAAGGTAGTAACATTACTGAACATGACAGACCAGCATTCTGTCAAGTTCACCACGCTATTAAATTGAGAAGATATCTTGGTTTTATGGGGAGGGTAACTTTATGAGCAAAATAATACATAGCGCAGTTGTAACCATGGCAGCAAGATTCTAAGATGAGACTGCTCCCAAGGACTAGAAGGGTTATCTGTCTGGCACATCACAGTTACCATTATCTCATTCTCCTTTTCTCTGTAGGTCTTTCCATCATCCTCAGAAAATGGCTACTTCTGTGAAGCTGTTTTGCAGATCAGAACATCCATGATGAAATCATGAAAACACATGCAGCTCAGGAGAGCAAGATTCTTGTGGAAACCACTGGAAATATGCCAGAGAGAGAAGCAGAAGGTGCTAGTTAAAGAAGAACACAAGTGATTCTTAAACACTCAGATATTCCCCATACTTTGTAAGCATCAGTGAGGCACAAGCATTCACCCAAAGGGACAGGTACCAGAAGACTGTCTGGAAGTTAGTGCTAATTAGAAAGTACGTACATGCTACACTGATCAGCTAGGGCAGTTTGCTTTAAACTTCAGCATTGCTGTCACAGGCTGAATACTAAGATTATGCTTTTAAAAGTGCCAAAACTGAACAGCAAGCTCATGGACCAAAAATATTCTTCCTTTCTTGTTGCCTGTGATTTACTGGCAAACATACTCTCCAGACTTCCTAAATTCAGACCCCATACAGAAGAAATCTCTCCTCCATACCCTCAATATGCAGTGAAGCTCTGAAATGGTTAAATAGGCCAAGTGACACATGGGTATTTGCCTCTGTTTTGAAGTTTAAAGGAAGAAAAAAACCTCCATCACTTGCAAATCCCAGGCAAGTTCCTGCAGGCAGAGCATAAGGGTGAAAAGGCCCTGCCACGTCTGTGTTTATTATGATAAATACCTTTTAAGCTCCCAGTCTGCATTGCAAACGTTGGTTATTTTTAACAATATACAATGGAGAGGAAAAATGAAGGGTGTGTCCCAGCCTCCACCCTTCTGCTGTTATCTGAAGATCTACTTAGAGAGAATTACTTTTCTGCATTATCTGTCAGCTCCCCACTGTCAATGTCAAGCTAAAAAACTAAAAAGAAATACAGAACAAGAGACTAACCCTGTGTTCTTTGCATCTCTAAAGGCTTTTCCCAGCAATGTCAGTACAGGGATGAGAGAAGTCAACTCTCAATAGACCAATCCACTCATAGAGAAAGAATAATAATCAGGTTAATTTAAGCCTTAATTAGGTTGAATTTCCTTTTCTCAAAAGTACAGAACAGGAGAGAAAACTGAAGTGTTTCAAGGGAGACTCAAAAATTCTCCACTTTTCTCTGAGTCATCTTGCATCAGCCTTGGGTACAAAAAGCCATAGTCTAACGGGTGGCATAAATGGACACTTTGTAAATCTTTGCATAGCAGGAAACATTATATACTGGGATGGTTTATGTGGAAATTAGCACAAAAATAACTCTTGTGTAAAATTATTTGCTTTATATTGTATGTTGTGCTATATTACTTCTACAGAATCTGTGTGCATGAATCAGGCACTTTTCCCCATACCATTGTAAAATACCAGAATAACTGTAGCTTGAGTATCACTTCAGGTCTGCAGTGATGCTACTCCATAGGTGATTGCTCTAGTTAACTTCAAAAGGTTCCCTTTAAGGCAATTATTGCTGTTCATAAGACCAACACGACATACCTGCACTTCCTCATAATTGTACTGAAGATGTTTTATAGATATTGGTCATTGATTGCCACAGCAGACTTGCAAAACTGTTTGTTTTAGCTATTAAAGTGTCCGTATTTAGTAGAACTATTCAAGGCATTAAGAAATTTTCCTTTCCACTTAGCCAAAGACATAATCAGTGTGTGCTTTAGAAATTGAACAGCTGCCTTACTTTACTGCTAAGGGTTGGCATCACTGCTTTGGAAGCAGGTATGGTTTGGAGCTAGTTTATTTGCTGCATTAAAAAAAAAAAAGTCTGTTATGAGATGACCCATAGGAGATACTTAATTAAAACATTAAATATGAAATAAACTGAATTTCTAAATGCTCAGACATACACAGGCATAGAGCAAGGCATGACCAGCAAGTACAGTGTAGCATTAAGAGATCACAACCCTCAGAGGAAGCTGAGGTTTTGCCTTTTATTAACACCTTCACAAAAGCATTTTCTGAAAGTGGAATGTCGTTAAGTGGCATGGATTCTTGTACTAATGTAGTTTAAAAAGGTAAAACTGTTTGATCCATAAAATGTTTAATATGATCAGCCTATCTGAGCCAGAGCATGGATGAACAGCTGCCTAGACCAGTAAATCCTGTGCTTGACTATAATGAACTTACTATCTAAAGTCTCACTGACTTCATCAAAGCTTACACTTTATGAGCGGGTTTTTGCGTTAAAAGTTTTGCCAGGTCAAAAGGGAAAAAGTGACAGCAGCTTTTGGGAAATCTTGAAGAACAGCCCGTGCCTTCAAGTGATCTATGAGTGCCCCTAACAAGCAAATCTTTGTGACAAAAATCTAGGGTCTTTTTTTTTTTTACTGGGCGTGCTTATATGTCTCAGCCTTAAAAATTTACAGAATATCAATGAACCAAAGTACCTAAAAACTATTACAAGAATTTATGTCAGAGTGGAACACTGAAAAGCTGCTTTCTCAGTCAATAAACGAGAGGACACCAGGACAATCCTCTTACTGGTGGAGTTCCTTCTAAATATATTTACTTACATATAGAAGTAAGCTACTGAATAAAAGTCTTGCTGACTAGTCACTTTTACGCTTGCATTCCTCTATTGTCATATTTCCACTGTTAAAACCCAGTTAAAGGACTATTGTAGACATGGTAAGCAGGTGGAACTCTCTAAACGCACACAGTCACATGAGGGCTTGCTCAGTTAAGAAATAAGGAACCCTGGCCAGGGTCTTTATTTTGTTAAAGAAATGCTGTTTTATTAATGTTAGCTGTTGGTATGAAATGAATTAAATTTTTTGCTGTGACAACAGTTTCAACAGATGCAGTGGAATTCCAGTCTTCAAAAATATAGAAAGTTACTTCTTTATGTAATAATACTGCAGTAGGGGCTCTTGGGCAAGAGTCCTTGCTCCCATTTGGGAGAATACTTCAACTCTTCTCTACCACATCTCCCCGACTTTATAATCTGCAACACTACTAAACCCTCCAGAACAAGACAAAAATGAAATTTATTGTAAGCCATGTGGACTCTTGGGAGAGAAGGATTGTGCATGCTGACTGTTTTTGCTAAGCCCCTGAGAGAAGAACAATGAAACAGAAATCTTGTAAAGGATTTATGATGCCTGGGATTAAGGAAATGTGTGAATGCTCTTGCTTAACTAGTCTGAGATAAGAGAAACATGTGGAACACTTCAGTGCAACATAACTAATGTTTCAGTGCAGGTGCTAAATAAAACAAATACTTATATCAAAGCCTTTGTCCAGACATCAAATAAACAAACAGATTGAAGTACAGTTCCGAACTGAATTTAGGAAACTATTCCAGTAACTATAAACATAATGGAATTTCCAAGGCTGTTATGGGAATATAAGCTGCATTCCCCTGCACAACTGTACCTGAATTGGTTTGCTTCACAGGAGCCTTTGGGATGGAGTTTTCACAAAGGGAAATGACTGGAGCTACCCATCACAGCTAATGAGATGATGGTTAATCTGTGAATCTCTTAGCTCTGAACCTGTTATGCTTAGATTCTTATTACATTTTAGTCTTTCTGGGAGAACTTGAAAAGGTTGTTTTGAGTTTGTGTCCTGTCTCCTTGGTCTTAAAATGACCATAGTAACCATCCATGGAGCATTATTTTTTTGACTAGGAAGGTACCAAGAGATCATTTGGCTTGATATCAGGGATGACAAGAACCACAGAATATTTTCCTGTTCTTCTTGTAAAATCTCAACATAGAAGCAATATTTTTGGACTGTACACAAGACTGCCCTTTTAATCACAGTGATCTAGGGACTTGACAGTATGATGTAAACACGGAGATATCTGTGGCACTTGTCAATCTATTTACCAGAGATAAAAGCAGCAACTTCTTTCTCACCCTCAGGTCTGCAAATAGAAAGAACATGCAGGTTATCAGATTCCTTTTTTTTGGTGCTCTGCTGGTGCTGAACTATAGTAAATTTTGCCACTGCTGTATCAATCAGTCTCTGTTCATTACTAAAAGTTACTTATTTTTGATTTTGTATCCATGCTTTTGAGCCAAAATATACATCTCTTTGCTGAATGTAAAAAGAGGTATAAATCTAGAGGGTCAGCCCTCTGAGGAAAAACTGAGGGAGCAGGCAGCTGGACCTGGAGAAAAAGAGGCTCAAGTGTGACTTTATGACTCTTCACAATTGCCTGAAAGAGGTTATAGCCAGGTGGAGGTCAGGCTCCTCTGCCAGTAGCAAGAGACAGGATGAGAGGATATAACCTGTGCCAGGGGAGGCTCATGTTGAACGTAAGGAGGACTTTCTTCACCGAAGGGATGATTAAACATTGGAATGGGCTGCCCAAGGCAGTGGTGGAGTCACTGTCCCTAGAGGTGTTTAAATAAAGACAGGATGTAGCATTCAGTGTCTTGGTCCTGTTGATGTGGCAGTGTTCAAAGATTGGGCTTGATGATCTCGGAGGTCTCATCTAATGGATTCTGGGATTGTGGGACTCTGTATGACACAGACAAATCAGTGCCTGCAGTTGGGTCACAAGTGCTGGGTATGTCACTGTCCCTGAGTGTGATTAAAAGTAAAAGACAGCTGACTCATCTGTCACAGTAACTCACAAGTGTAAACTTGCTAACAAAAGCAAAGGACTTTCAACAGCCTGAGGTGATGCAGGTTCCTGCACCTTCACAGTAGGTCCTTCCTACCACCAATTCACTCTAAGCCTTTGCTTTCCCATACACGAAAGCGGTGCTGCAGCACTACTAAACGATGGTATTATGGACTTTTGGAAGTCTGAAATAAACGATGTGGTGGAGCTGATAAAAAGTTTTCCTGATGTGTTTTTACTTTGCAACAGAATTAGTGCTAGTTTTAGAAGTTATTGTTTCTAAACTACTGGAGAAAGTGTTGCTTTTTACAGGATCCTTGCCACTGTTTGTGTCTCTTAATATGCTGTGCATTATGCAATATATACACATGCCTCTTCAGAGTACATCTGTTTACACACAGCTAATTATGAAATTTTATTTCTAAGCATTGTTGAAAAACACCTTTTTGAAGGAGGAGATACATGAAACAATGTAAGAGGTACCATCTGCTCGGGTTCTGTCCTAAAACCCAGACATGTTATTCCTGATCAAAATGCTGCTCATAAACCTTTCCACCATCTGACTGTAGTAACCGTTGTTGAACACAAGTGGTCCACAGAACCATGAATATCTTCCTTGATAAAAACAACAAGATGTCACAAAAGCACTAAAATTGACATTCTGCAAAAGCATCTGCACTCAGGCACATACCTGAGAAAGAAACAGCTAAAGTTCCTTCACATTCCTAGTCCTTGAAGTTACAAAACATATTATTATCTTGTGACAGAAAGAGGTTATAGCAGACTCCTCTTTTCAGCCTGTACAGTGATTTTATGGCATTGAAGGAACTAGATAGTATTTGATTTTTTAATACTGTGGGAGCCCATCCCTTTGAAAGGTAATCAACTAGTTTTATTTAGTGAGCAAAGAACAATGGCTTTCTGGGCAAAACTGACAAGTTTTGTGTCTGGCTGTTCATTTGATACTCCCCCCTTTTAAACTGAAAAGTGATATGTGATTTCAACTTGCTAACGATGGCTCCCATGATAACAATGTGGTGTGTCTGACACGATGTCTGATGCATTAGCATTTTGGGATTTGTTTTGTAAGGCAGTACCCCAAATTAAAAAATACGTCGTGGTCTTTGGATCTTTGGAGGTGATTGATTCGTGAGCAATAAACAAGTTTTACTTGCCTTCTTCATGTGCTGATGAGATGTTATTACGAAAAAAGAGGCAAAAAAATTTAGAAAAGCTGTGTTCCAAGTAGATTCTGAGGAACTACCCAAAAAACAAAGTCTCAGTTTCGGATGCATTCACTGTGTTCTGACTGTGGCTGGGAGGCCTGGAAAAAGGTCTGTTTGCTGTGCTAGACTCAGAGAGATTCAGAGCTGCTTCCCCCAAGGAATGAAATACCTATTGCTTCAAAGCCTGTTATTACAGGTAATTCCTGGCTGCACTATGGTACCACAGAGAAATGCCAGACAAAGATCTGGGCTCTGGACAGACATTGTCTGATCTCCCTATTGCCTTGCATACCGTGTCATTTTCAGAAAGCCTTTTAACCTTTTTTTGTAACAGCAAATGTTTAAAACACCAGATTTTGCTGGTTTACGTCCTCTCTGTGTACTGGAGTTTCTGATGTTGCAGTTGGAAAGGGCTGGGGGAGGGGGAGTACGTCTTTCTGTTCCCCCTGAAGCAGATCCTGTTAATTAAGTGTGAAGGCTGCTTTCAGCCTGGAGTCCCCTCTTTCTGGTCTCCTGTTTCCTCCCCCTTGCGTTCCTGTCTTTTCTCCCTTACATTCTTTTGAATCCCTGCTACTCTCACCTGTCCTTCATGGGCAGGCAGCCCATTTCCCAAAGTCATTTGGATCCAGAGGGTTAATGTGCATCTCTTCTGTTCCTGCTGCCAAATAGGGGTTGTTTTTTTGTACATACATATTTTTAAAACTGTAAAACTGTAATGCTTATAATTTTTGTATAACTATATATATATATATTTGAAAAAAATTAACAATAAAAATATATAGCAGAGCTTAGCTAGATGACTACTCCGAAAGTGATGAGAAGTGGGAAGAAAAAATGATATAATTTCAATGAGTCACCTATTCTGCAGGCTCTCCTACTACTCATTTCCACTCACCTTGCACTGAGTTCTTCAATAGACATAGTCTTTGAAATCCAGACCCTTCTAGTGTTCTCCTCCCATCCAAAAATGGATTAAAGTATCTTCAGCCACAAAACTTCAAAGGCAAAATCAACAGAATGAATCTTAGTTGAGATATTGATGGCAGCAAGTCTACTGAACAAATGACTGCTACTCTTTGGAAGAAGGCACACAGACAGTGGTCTTACAGTGGTGAAGAAAAATGCCATAAGGAAATGAAGTACAGAGGGACTTCCTTTAGGCTACTCAAGTCTATGTTGAGAATCAAGTCTTAGTACCACAAAACAGTAAGTTCACTGCCATTCAGGCACCTCTAACCAATACTTCCTCTCTCCCTAAACTCAGATATGCCAAACGTATTTGTAACATATATGTATTATTAATCTGTTTCTAGCAGTGCCTTCAACCACCTAAGGAACTGTTTTGAACCCTGTTCCACCCCAAAACTGCAAACTGTCACAAAAAAAGTTTTGAAGTAAAGCTTCTCGTAGCCAGCAAGTCTTGCACTAGCTAGTACCAGAAACTGATGCTGACAAGATCCACCATCGCCTCTGGAACAAAATGTGTGCTCAGGTGGCCCTAGTTTTACCCACCAGAGCTGACGTGTCCTTGGCTTTGGCCTCTGGATCTGCCTCCTCCTACTTCTGGAAGGTGAAAATTTGAGCGAAGGGCTAGGCATGTCTAGAACAATAATATTGAATTGTATTGTTTCTCCAGTTTTGGAAGATTATACTCTCCCTGCAGGGAAGGGGACTTATTTAAGGAAAATATCACCTTTAGGTCACAGCAAACTAAAAACCAAATGACTCTGCCTTCCCTTCTCATTCTCATAGCATCTTTAGGAAACAAATTTTCCTTGTTTGACTTCCCATGACTATTTTCCTAATTCTACAATAACCTTCTAAATTAGAAGCAATAACCCTCTAAATTAGAAACTGAGTGAGTTGATGAAGCAGCTTTGCATCTGGCAGTTTTATTTGGGCTCCTTTCTTCCCATAAAGCACACATGGCAATTGTACTGAAGAGCTAGTTTTTCGTCTTGATGTTTTTATAAACCTG
This sequence comes from Picathartes gymnocephalus, assembly GCA_013390045.1. Lineage (NCBI taxonomy): Eukaryota > Metazoa > Chordata > Aves > Passeriformes > Picathartidae > Picathartes > Picathartes gymnocephalus. Next base: position 12,307 of record WEKY01037764.1, on the reverse strand, counting down.
TCTGACGCATTTCCTGAGGAAGTATTTATGTCAAAAGCGATTTAAATTGTTTCTCTTCTCAATGCTTTAACGAGATTTCTTTTCTTAAGCTCTTTGGTTTAATGAAAGATAAATTGTAATCCCAATTAACTGCAAGAGTGAAAGTGACCCTGACAAAGCACGTTCTTAAGTACTTGTTTGAATTGGAGCCAAATAATCAGTAGTTGCTGTCAGGAATCTCTCAAAAATGAATCACTCTGTTACCAAATCATCTATGTTAATTAATTTGTATTAAAATTTTCGTGGTAGTACCTACATTATGACAGTACAACATACCACGGTAAAGGCTGTTTGTGCTTACCCATGTGAATATAAAAAAGAAGCAAGACATATAAGAATGTTCAATCCTCAGGTTTCAATAATCATTAAAGGTAGAAAAAAGGGAGGAGAAAACAGCACTAAGAGAAAGCTCTAAAAATCTATTCCCAGTAAACAATTGGTTTTTTGCCTATGGCTGTCATACACCAAAGAATCAGCTGAAGGATACATTATCCATTCACAGGAACATGTACAGCATTGCTTAAAATGTTTTTAGGACCAAAATGAATGAACCTGGTTTTGGTGTGATACCTTGGCTCTTTATTACCTGTAGTCTATAGATAAGATTTTTCAAAAGCAATTTCAATTGAGTTTTGTGATAAAATTAATGACATTCTGTTGTGTAGCTTTTGTATGGTCTATCAAGCACTTGCCAAAGACAAAGAACAGTTCAGTGAGGAAGAATTACTTAATTTTGGTTTTTGATAAAGGAAAGTTCTCATCCTTTCCTGGTCAAACCTAATCCTAAAAATGTAAATGAGCACTGACAAATGATACTGGTGTTTTTTCCACACAAAGCCCAGCAAGAATGGATGTGAACTTCTCAGGCCAGCTATGAGTTTTCTTTGAGTCCCTGTGACTCCAGAAGAAGTCCAAATTCCTTTTTGAAAATAGTATTGAACTGATGAGCTTCCTTGAATGGGGTCTGAAATTTCTCTGATCTTTCTCCATGGGGTCTGTCTGCATTCTTACCCATTTAATTCCTTCAGTAGGCTAAAGCAACAGTGTTGTGACACTTTTTCATGCATTAAGGATTTTCTAAGACAAATCTAGATATAATTTTATCAGGTACAATACATTTGTTTAAAGTATATTTCTCCTGATTGGAAGAAGAGCTCATGTGAGTAATTCCTTAGCATATTATGCCAGAAGAAATTTCTCAGGATAGTGCAATTATAGATTTGTATTGACAACAAATACAAGTACATCACAATCTATGCAGATTATCTTTCCTCTGGTTTGTGAAGGCAGAAGAGGGAAAGCCTTTTCTACCAGCTTTACATATGGCAATTGCTACCAAGAGGGGAAAAATCAGAGCTCCCACAGTGGACGGACAACTCTGAGTGACTGCAATTACACAAATAGTTTCAGGAGAGGATGTGAGCCATAAACTCCTGCTGCATTTAGACACTGGTGTGCCAAAGTAGGTCCAAGGTCTGTGGGAATGCGTGATAGGTGTGTGTGCAGCTCAAGAGACCGGTACAAAAATACCTTCCCTCCTCAGGTTGCTTTGCTTCCTTTTCTATAGCTGGAGGGGAAAAAAGGAAAAAAATATGGGATTTAAGATACACAATGTATATTGTGGCACTTTAAGTTTGAACCATATCATCTGTAACAAAAACAGAGCAAAAGCCTTTGACTACAGTGACACAGACAGACACTAAAAAAAAAAAAAAAAGCCCAACGCTGTGCCAGAGACATGGTCTGAAATTGTGCCAGAGATTTCAGTCTGGTAAATTAGTAAAGGAGCCAGATAAATCAGAATGGGTGTAACAGACCTCATCTATTTCAGCACAGCTTAGCCTCTTTACTATGTCATTGTCATCAATACACAAAAATACTTAGTTGCAGGAATAAGGCTGTGTCACTAATAAAGCAGAACCATCAAGAGGAAGACAAAAGAATGAACGAAGTGTAGCCATAACTATGTAATAGTAGTACAACTGAACTATTTAAAGGAAGGGAAAGATTTTTTATATACTGAAAGCAGAAAAATTTTGGTCTTATTTTATAAAATAATTTAGTTTCCTGGTTTTGATTTACATTCACTTGTAACAGCTGCTTACAGGTCAAGTAACATTAGCATTCAAAAGCCAGTCCTAATGAAATAAATCCTGCAGTTAATATTGGTGTTAATTCTATTTCATGCTTTGGGGCTCAACTGCATAGAGAATCATTTAAAGCAGAAATGCCTTGAAAACACATTCTACAATATGCGCAAATACCCACAATCTGCCATTAAAGCAAAACCCTGAAATATATTTCTTTTCACAAAAATTGTACAACATGTACAGTATATAATACTCCATCAAAGAGAAGCCTAGTCCTTACTCGTGCAGAAAGTCTGGGCACAGCTGAGACATTTTATCTCAGCATTGTGGGAAATGTGTCATACAGAGAACCCTTGTGCAGGATCTGTGAACATCTGCTGGTTTCTCAGTGCAGGGCAGGAGCTAGCTGGATCTGACCAAGGCAGTGTGCCAGGCTAAGTGTGACTTTTCACATGAATCTCCTCTTCTTCCTCGGCACAAAACTGAGAGAAAGCAACCACTGCAGGAGGTGGAAAAAGGTACCCTCCTAGAAACAGGGTTGAAGGCTTTTGAGGCACTTAGAAAATAAGGTAACCGAAACTCCCAGGTAACTGAGGGCACATGTTCTCTGCACATTAGAGCATGGTGCCAGCAGCAACAATAAAATACAGGCCAGGTCTAGAAGCTGGAAGCCCAGGACCTGAGCCAAGAAGCTTTGTCGCCACTGTGGTGCAGTACTCCTGCCACCTCTTGTACAAGTAGGTTTGGGCTTTGATCTTTCTGTTAAAAATTCTCCGTTTGGCTTTGAGGAAGCAAGTCTAATCTGAACTGAACTCGCTGTGGTCATACAGGGGATGTTTCAGTAGGGAAGGAAATTAAAGGAGTTTAAGATTACTTCGTTAACAGTTTCACAGTAAAGACGGACAGAAATAATTATAATGTGCAATATGTGTAATGAATAATGCTGTCTTCCAAAATCAGGCCAGCTGTGTTAAGAAGACTATTGGTCAGTAGGAAGATAAACAGCTTTGATGGACACTTAATGTAGAGAAAATCTTCAAGTCCTGGTAGAAAATAGTGCATATGTGTAATATTTGGGAGCTTTATTTTCCAGTGGAGAGATTAAAGCAATTTACATTGACTTTAGCTGCATTTTTGCAGCTGGAAGTGGGAACTGAGGATCCATCTAACTCTGATAGAGAGGATAACACAAGTGCCCCACTAAAAGGTGTGGTCTTTCAATTTTTCTTTATGCCACACTGCCCGAGTTAAACTAATGGCTTTACACAACAGAAAAGCCATTGCAAATGCAGGAAACCCAGACCCTTTTCATTATTCTTGGCATTCAGCAATGATTGCACTTCCAAAGTGAGGCCACTTATTTTTTACCTGAGCTCACCAATATTTTAAAAAGTCCTTTCATGACTGTCTTGCAAGCCAGACTGTGTGGAGTTCAGTTTTGATCTAACACCAAGTTTGTACTCATACAATCACAGTGACATTGGCAGAACTAAGCTTACTTTACACCTACAGAGATGAAAGGAGAATTAGTGCCTCAGTCTCCTTTGCTACTTTAATGGGAGGGTCATTTCTGTGTAGAAGAGGATTCTTGTTCACAGAACGTCCCTTTGCCTCTTCCTGTCTCCGCGAATTTCAGCTTATGATCTGCAAGCTGTGGTAGGAATCCATGGACTTACTCTCAAGAGGCTTCAGTGGTAGAAGAAGCAAGTCTACTTCCAGGGGACTTGCATGTGCCGACACAAGCCAATTTGAAAAGGTTAAAATCGATTTTAGAAGAGGTGTCCTATATGCTGTCCTTGTAGCTGTCCCATGGCTTCCTGGGCTGGGTGAGAAGAGCAGAGTGACCGCGGTGTTCTCGCCGCAGCCCGCGGCAGCAGAGCGGACATTGCGGAGTGTACCGGCAGTAGCCCCGCGCACGCTGAGGCCGGGGGCGCGCCGGGCGGCGGCCCGCAGCGACATCTGCTGGCCGCGCCGGG
>WEKY01037728.1:278-12364 GCA_013390045.1 Picathartes gymnocephalus | reverse complement strand
AAGTTTGCCAAAGATACTAAATTAGGAATAGCTGTCAAAGTGGCCCCACAGAGAGGCCTTGACAAATTAGAGGATTGGGCAATCACCATCTGCATGAAGTTTAACAAGGGATAGTGCCAGATTCTGCACCTAGGACAGGGCAATCCTGGTTGTGTGTAGAGACTGGGGAATGAGATGCTGGAAAGCAGGGCTGCAGAAAGGGTCCTGGGGGTCCTGGTTGATGGCAAGTTGAATATGAGTCAGCAGTGCCTTTTTTATTTCTTTAGCCAGTGCCCCATGGAGTGGAGAGGAGTGGAAAAGGGCAGCTGAGTGTCAGTTACTTTACCAGGTAATGTAAAAGTAGGAGAGGACATCTCTCCTTGCTTTGAAAATGAGAGAAGGGAGAAATTACCCAATCTTGAGATGGGAATATATATTTCTTTTGAATTATATGGAGTTCTGTGTATACTGTGTGTGAGGAGAAGACTCAATAATGAGAGGCTTAAGTTTTGACATCAAATTAAGTCTATAAAGGAGTAAACTTGGATGAATAGGGGGTTATTTTTGGTAAGTGCCCTGCTGAATGAAAACCTTAATAAATAAACACAAAGAGATAGATCTCCGACACTTCAGAAAGATTGAAAATTACTTTTCAAAACACAGCAGACTCATTAATGCTCTTTTGTTGTTGCTTTCTATTAGCCTTATTGGAGTTGGGAGATAGGAACCAGCCTGGAAGTCACAGATCAGGCTCAGTGTTACCTTTTGGTGGTAGCTGTAACAAAACTTCAATCTTGCTGTTCAAGTGTATGGGAAGGGCAACTACCAGAACCTGAGCTGGTTTACAGAATGCTGAGCTTTCTTACGGTCATCAAAGCTGTCTTTCATGTGGATATTGTTGGACATGGACAGTAAAGGCAATGTGTTGTTTTAAATACAGTATTTTAACAAGCTCAGATTTAGTATGGAAATAGGATATGAATTGCTGCTTTTAAATCTGTCTGCCTTCAGGGAATTAAAGGAACAAAATAGTTGTACTGGAAGTTTTGTGATTAAAAATAAAAAGGTTGTGGGCAGTGGAGATTGTATCTGAGCAGCTTGACTTCGCCAAACAGCCTTTGCATTAACAATTTGCCAAATGTGTTCAATTTGCTCATATTAAAACATTTGGGGGACAAGTTTGAAGTGCTGGTCAGTAAAGTATGCATCCTAAACTAGTTTTTGTTATTTCAATGCAGTTTGTCAGTTCCCTTGATTACAGAAATGATACATAAGCAATCAAAACATATTTGCCAATTTTATACACACACCCTCAAGATGTTGGCTTAGATCTTATGCACAGCCAGGAGTGACTCTGACTGTATAGTTCACAGTATCTCACAGTACATGCACAAATATTTTACAGTGTGGGCACCTGTACTGTTTTGGAAGTTTTCAAGTGCTGTTGTCAGCAAATCTGCTGGATTGTGTAACAGAAAGCACCTTTTCCTTTGTTTTATGTCTTTGAGCTAAAAAGGGGGTTGGTCCTCCTGGGTTGCAGCGGTGTTTAAATTCCTTTGTTTCTACCTTTTTGAGAGAAACAAACCATAAAGTACCAACTGTTGCTCTGGCCATACAAATTCTTTTTGTGCATGGCATGTCCTTGAACTGTGTTTTTTAATTTCACGATGTATGAAACACTATAAAAACAACATTCCTGATGACCAGCTGAGAACCTCTCATAAATGCGTTCTTAGTTATATTTTATGTTCTGCAACCAAGCAGATGCAAATTGCTTTATGATGTTTTCTGTTTAAATTATTTTTACTGCTTTTGGAATGAATGGAAAGATGATGATCAATAAATATCAGTGTACTTTCTTAGCACAGAGGGCTACTAAGGAACGTCAGAGTTGTACTTTTTGTGGACCTTTGTGATAACTGGTATCCTAATACAGATATGGTTAGCAAATTAGTAATGAAATTGTGAGCATCAGTGGGACCCTCCTGGTAGTCATATCAGGCCTGAAACAGGAATCATGTCTTGCTGTTGTGTGCAGTAGAGCCATGAAACCAGAAATTTTCTTTCTTTCCTTCATGCTAGAGGGCGTTCCTGTCATGGGTGTAATGGTAGTGGGCTTGCAGAAGAGTGGGAATTGATTAACTGGACACAACCATAGCCCGGTTCAGGAAAAAAGGGGGAAATTAGGCTGTAAGCCAAAAATACCTGCTCTCATCTGGAGGTACTTTAAGGCTTTCTTGCACTGTTTGAACGAATAAAATACATTTCTCTGACTGGCGTCTGTGGAAGGAATGAAGTAGGAGAACACTCGTGTTGAACAGTTTTCTTTCAGCAAAACAAACTTCTTGAGCTACTAACTATATGGTGTATTGCTACAGTCTGACCACAGAGTTCAGATGCAGACTCATGCATGCAAGACTTTTAAACAAGCAATCTGAAAATGCATTTTACTGCTGCATTTTTAAGCCTAGCTGAGCTGGCATCTACCAATTCCAGCATGGCTCATGTAGACCACCCAGCCAAGCTGAATTACATCTGCATCTGAGAATGGTTCCCTGGTAAGAAGAGAAACTGGATGGGCAGTTTGTTGGAGTTCATAGAACTGTCTTGCCCACAAGGGCTGTGGTGTGTGGTAATGCTTCAGTGCTCAAGTTCGGGGGAAATGTGAACAAACACAGTGTTATCAGCAGAGTAGGTTATCCTGTGTGAAGCTTTGTGCTTGACTTTTGTGCTGCTGTTGGAACCAAAGCTTCCACTGCACTTCTGTATTACTTGCCTCTCTGTCCTAAAGTCCTCGTTGAAACCAGGATTAAACAAGGTTGTTAAGCTTACCTGAAACTTCACTGGAGCCCAGTATTTTGTAAACATTTTTGTTTGTTTTCTTCCTTAATATAGCAGGGTTCATAGCTTATTAAGTGTGGGTGCATAGCTTGTTAAGTGTGAGTTCTTTATTTTTGAGGCTTTGGCGATTTTGTTTTTCCTCTGAGTTTCTCTCCTCTCTGCCTGATACCAGCCACAGAGATGCAGCAATGTAAACTGCAAAACTTCTATAGGTCATTTTGGCTTAAATGGGGCTCCTGTATTTCAGAGTTCATTCTGTGATGTGCTGCTTGGATGTTTAGCCATTGCATTGATAATTCTTGTGATAATTATAATTTTGCAAAGGATGGAGTTGTTCATTAAAAATTCAGCTGACACTGCTAACTACTTTTTATATAATGTGTTGACTTGTCTGTAGATAAAATTACTTAATAACTGGTAACTGAAGAGAGATTTTTTTACAACTCACCTGAAATCCTGGTTAGCCTTTTTAGCTCCTTCTCGGTTTCCATGGGTGTGTGTCTTCCCAGTTTCACATTTATAATGTGAGCTTTACCAAGCTATTTGTCTTCTTTTAACTAAGCCAAAAATTTTTCTTCATGTGCACAAATAGTCATAAGGTGGTTGTATGCTATCTCTGTTGATTCCTAAACAAGTTTAACTCAAGGACACATTTCACCTTAGTAGAAGTCTTTATTAATATATTCAGTAGTACTTGTGGAGAAACTTTACACTGCAACAAAAGAATGAAGTAGGTCTTTATGCAAATAACTTCTTTGAAGCCAAAGAAAAATGCTCAAACACTCCCACAGTAGTCCAAAGCTCTTTGTAGTAGCCCAAAGACAGCTTCCAACACATACATCTTTTTGTTCTTAAAAGTGAGAAATTACTTCTTCTGGCTTTGAATCCAAGGGTAGGAATTGCTTTAGTGTTACCTTAAGTGTATTTGTGCTACATGCCACTCCTCTGCTCCTCACCTTGGGAATGCTAAATTAATTTCGTCTTGGAGAGTGTTCAGACCACTGAAACTGCACACTTGACCCAGCTTGTGAAATGAATCATAGGGTCAAGTATGGGTAAAAGAATATTTTTGTGATCACTCCTTGCCAACAGACAAATAAATCTGTGAGGGAAAAGAAAACCCAACCTGTTATAACTAGTGGTTACACTGGTTTGTTTTGAATTTGCAACCGTCTCTGGTGTCTAATAGGATCTGCTCGTAAGTGCAAGGGAAAGTTAGGAACCTTTTTTTACACTCCTCGTACTGGAGACAGGACTGAAAACATGAAGATTTTGGGCTCCCAGTTACTGAAAATATATTGTTTGTATTGACCCTAGGTGTATGTTTTGTTGAGAGTAACTCCATTGGAAAACTGAAAATTAGGACAACTAATCTACAAAACATCATTTTACTGTATGATTCTGTGTCTAAGGGTCAAAGCATACATACATATATATATATACATATACATCTGTGTGGCTTGTCACTTGACAAAACCAAATACTGATTCCTGGCAAAACTGAGCATTTCTTTATTCTCTGCAGGGGCGGGCTAGCTGAGAGGTTATGTCGGCTCCAGAACAGAGAAAGATCTGCCATTAGCTTTTGGAGGCATCAGTGTATTTCAGATGATAAAATCCCCTCAGGTAAGCATTGCACAATACCGCCATGAAAATATTATACCTACATATATGTATCTATGGCCTACGTAGGGCTAAAAGTGAAGTTTATATTATTTGCTGGTCTTTCCTCACTTGGAAAGTGAGGCAAGTTTCCTCACTTAATGCTATCTTTGATTGTCGTCTGAGCTAATAATTGCATTTCTGGTAAATATGAACGTTTCTAACAACTCAGTCATCATTTGAATGTATAACGTACAGAATATGTTTTAAGTAGCCACCAACTAAGTCCTTCACAACTCCTTGATTTCCAGCATTGCATGGAAAAATTGTGTTTTCAGCAGGTTGTAGGACAATTCAGATTTTAATTTATGGGTGTTAAGAAGTTTTTGGTGGTTTTTTTCTTTCTTTATAATCAGCGTTTCCTCTTGTTCTTTTTGCTCTGTGATCACTTCTTGCCAACAAACAAACATGAATCAAAACAAACATCATGGATAAAAATTCATGGATAAGTGCTGAAGTTGTGAATGGCACCAAGTGTGAACAAATAGAGCACAACTATGAAATGAGTGTGAAGCATAACTACAGTGGGCCCATCACTTAAAAAGAAATGGTGGGAATCATGCAAATTAGTTACTCGTGACTGATAGCACCACCTTTCAGTAGTGTTTCTTAAGAGGTAATAGATTCATAGAGTTTAAGTATAAAGAAGTAGTTAAGTTTTTTAATCAACTTCTATGTATGTGACTGTAGTCTACAAAATGTCAAGCATTTATTCTGTATTAAGCCGACTGCTTGGTTTTGAGCATGTATTAACTTGCATTTATTTTTCAGAAAGTCGTTTGGTCCTAATTTGAAAACATGCAGATAAGTGAATCTGTCATTTACCTTGAGTTTGTCCCCAGTTCTACTCAAATTTTTAAAGGTGGTTTTTCTGCTGAATCTGAATTTGTCTGCCTTCAGTTCCCCCCTTTTTTTTTTGTTTCTCCCGTAAAGGGCTCTTTAGTATGTGACATTTTCCCTTTCTGGCACTTGCATAGCAAAACCTCTGCTGCCTCACAATTTTCATAAACTAAACAGACTGAGCTCCTTAAGGGTCTCTAAAGCGTCTTAATCAGTGTTCAAGTGACTTTCATGGCTTTTTACTGTACCCTCCCGAACTTTTCAGAAGGGTCTTAAGAACAAGGATAGCAGCTCTGTATGTGTTCTTCCAGTTTTAGTCTCATTAAAGTCTTTGGCCAGGTCCAGTTCACTTGTCAGCCTCCTGGATATTTGAGGTGTGTGGTAAGTGTTTGAGTCTGGTTTGGCTTTGGTCACAGCATGGTGCTGGGACTTCATCTTGAATTGATAGTTCAATATGACTTTGTAACCTCTACAGCTATTTTTTTTTTCTGAGATGCTGTTTCCCACTCTCCAGCTACTCTTTCTGTTTCTTCTGCCTATACACAGGGAAGTATTTGTGCTGTACCCTGGCTGATTTTACTTAAGTAGTCCAGCTAATCATGCAGTTCAGATCACTATGTATCTCAAGCCTGTCTTCTTTTAGAGACAGATTTGATTGAGCTTGTTGTAGTCACATAGTTTCTTTATGTTACTGATGAAATCATTTAATAGCATGAGTGTTTAACTTGCAGGTCGTGCTGGAATTGCCGTTACTCAGTTATAATTCTCCACTGGTAAAAAGCTCTAACTTCAATTCACAAAATTAGCTCTCAGAATTTTAAATTTGTTTTGCATTCCACTCAAAGGGTGCATTACTCATAGTGAAAATGGTTGATTTTTCATAAGAAGGTTGTATGATTTAAAGTTACATCCAAACTGTTGGCTAAAGCTCAGTCTCAGTTTCTCACTGGAGCTTTAGAGGGCTTAGCATGCTTGGCCTTTTGCATGCTGTGTGTTCAAAATGCCACCCATGTGGAATAGCACTTCTGACCTTAATTCCTCACTTATTTTTCCAGACACTTTGCCTAGATGTGATGTCAGGCTAGTTGGTCTGCAGTTATTGTAAGCCACTTTGTTTGCCCTTCCTGACCAGTAGCAAATACCATCATCCTTTCAGTCTTCTGGAATTTCACCAGTATCTGACTACTCAGTAGAAAGTGACATCGGGAACCAGAGATGTCTTTAGCCAGCTCTTTTCAGAAATGCTATGTTGAAAATTGTACAGGCATGCTTACTTAAAACCATGGGAGGTTACTTCATCATTCTTACGTGGTGTGAGGACATCCTCTTGCTGCTTCTCAGATATGGAACAGAAATAGATATTGAATAGGCTTGCCTTTTTAATAAAATGAAAAATTTTAATGTACTCTGTAGTAACAGACCTGCAACATTGCTAATACACTAATAGTCTTTTTGTCCTAGTTTCTCGTGTGTCATTACAAAACCTTGTGTTTGGCTGCTCACCATTTTCTTAGACCAACTTCTAGACTGAAATATTTCATGCTAAACATCTGCCCCTGGCTGAATTCCTTTCTTTGATTCTTCTTCTTTCTTTCAGAAAATGAGTCAGAATTCGTTAGCATTCTATGAGAAAAAGGCTATGGGAAAATACCTTGCTATATTCCTAAGTACGTTCAAAACATTCTGATGAGTGTCTTTAAGAGGATTTAGTTTTGGCAGAAGATGAACTATTTCTGGGATATGCCATTTCCATCATAACAAAAATTGTACAAGAAGTCTTTAGGACAAGCTACTGTTTCATTTACCCTGTAAGTATTTGCTTAAATTTCTGAAAAATGCTGAACATAACATAAATTTAGGAATACACTTCAATGTCACAGCTTAAATTTCACTTCCAATTCTCAATCCTTATTCCAAAGTATAGTGATTATAAAATAATCATTAAAATAGCTGAGATAATATTTTGGGGATACTTTTTCATCTAGCACAGAATTTATTTTTGATAGTTATATTCTTAGAACAGCCATAATGTTTTGTGTCACCAAAATGAAATTGGTGTTTGGTTTGCAGAACATCAGTTGGAATGGTTGAAATTTTAGTAATGTAAATAGATAACCTTTTCTTTGCTTCTAGTCAGGAATGTGAAGTGTCAGCACAGCAACTGCATGCAGCTTTCAGCTTTCATCTCTTTAGGTTCAAGTTAAGGTTGTCTCACTAATCTGAGAATATTCTTGAATTTTGTTTCCCCTCTGTTTTGCCTGGTAATATTTCTAAGCCACACTATTTCCAGGACTGTTTCTGACTTGGGCACAGAATTAGAGGAAAGAACTTCTCAAATAACAAACTCATTTGAGTCACTAAAGAATCCTGAAGATTAATGTGGGGGATTGAAGTAACTTATTTACCAGGAGAGCTGTCACGTCATTTTGGATATCCCATAGACATGCAGACCAGAAGTTCATTGCTAAAGCAACAGGGAGCAATTTCAAATGAGATTGGTTTAAAGTCTTCCTTACATTTGAGATTTAAGGAAAAATGTTTCCAGAAGTTCCAGCTGTCACCCCCATAAGACATTTCATATTGTAGAATTTTCTGCCTTTATTTTGCTGTTGCTTGCTTTTAGGTTGTATCCATGTCCATATTACTCAAAACTCCCTAGTTTTCAACTTTATTTTTTAAAAAAATTCCTGTCTGTTACCTCCTTGACCCTTTTCTGTAAGTAACCATTGTGGTTTGGCTGCTTCTTCGTCACTGGGATGAATCACTGCCCAGAAGAGAGCATCTCCTTTCAGCACGCACTTTCTGGTGTTTATGCAGTGCACCAGGGTCTCACTTTGGCTGACTCATTCTGCAGGGTAGAAGAAACCTTTGCGCTTTCTCAGATTTTGACAATTTTGGGGCAGAGTCACATTCTACAGCTGGTCCCTGTGTTGGGATAGGCACTCACTAAGGATATGTGTTTCTGCAAGGTGTATCCCACTTCTGTAAATCAAGGTAACCATTCCAGGTGGAGGCCTGAAGGGAGGGAATACCACAGTTTGCCAGTGCTACACAGCATTGGTTGGATGCTTTTGTGATTCAGTTCTGACAGAGGCCAATGTCAGGCTCTGCCACAAATCCAAAATTTTCTGTTCTTCACAAGATGTAAAAAGGGAGCTGAGGTGCAGGCTACATAACTGCAAGTCTCTGATCAGCCAAGCTGATGGTTTGAGGATACTCTGTGCAAAGGCTTGTAGACCATTTGCAGGCTTTTTTCTGTATGCTGTGCTGCAACTTCCCCATGAAGTTTCCTGTTTGGGCAAAGAGGAGATCTGGACAGCTGAAAGAGAGAGAGAGAAAAAAACCAAACCCACAACAAAAACCCAAACCTTTTTCCTGTCAACATCTGCTGGAAGAAAAAATAGTGGTTTTCTGAGTTACATTCAGACAACCATCCTGTCTATAGAAGGGGACACTAATAAAATTTAAAGCAAACTAGATTCCTACTGTAACTTCTGAAATTTTGCTTTCTATACATCCTATTGCTTTTGTTTGTCTTGCAGCTATCATCAAAGCAGTTCTTTACCTTAAATGCAGAAACATTTTATTCTCTAGCATCTGTAATCTGATGCAAGATTTGGTATTTGTTGACCCAAGGTTAAGATTCGTGATTGTGTTACAACTGAATTTGAGTAGTGAACTGACAATAAAGCAAAACCATTGATCTTTCCTTGAAAACTGCTCCTTCCTCCCAGCGAAAAGTGACCTTCAAGGGACAACAAATTTTCAGTTTGCTGAGGCAAGTGGAACACATACATGAGGGGAGGTGGGTGAAGCCCTGAAGATGAGGACAAGGTTTCACATGTAACAACACCATGTTTGCAGGAAGGCTGAAAGGCTTACAGAAGATTATATAAACAATCACTCCCCCTCTTCTAGTTAAGATGATGGGAAGAAAGTATTTTAGCAGCTTGAATGCCATGAAACTTGTACATGATGAAGAAAACATGGGTAGCCCGTAACAGGGTTTCCTTTACTATGTAAAATTCTTATAAAAACACAGAAGTCTGAGACTTGCTAGTTGTTGCTTATTTTCTTAGTTCTTGATAGTTTGTTTTATTACTTAAGAGTTAATAGTATAAATTAGATACATGGCAAATGGCCGATTTTCTTCTTCCTAGCCAACTGTCTGAACTTGTTACAGCATTGGAAAGGAAAAAATGAAATGTAAACTTGTGTTCTTCAAACAAGAATTCTTTGTATTGTTTTTGTTTTCCTGTGAGGAACGATAATGACATGCGTAGTCTCTTTAAGTAGCTTACATATGTTCTTATAAAGAATGTGTAGTGTTTAAAGCACAGCCAAATTCAGCAGACTTTTAAAAATTTGTATAAATGTGGCAAGAAGCCATCATGCCTACAAGAGACATGGTGTGTTTCTGAGAAAAATCTTCTTGCATGGCTACAGAAGTTACCAGCCCAGGAAGAATAACAACATGTATAGATCAGAATAGCAACCAGATGGTTTTGTACAGGCTGTGAAAATGTTGTAATCCAGACCTGTTTTTCAGCATTGACTGTGGATTACAAGGGTCTGCTTGGTATCTACCTGCTTGCTGAGTTTGTTGCACCTGCAAGTAATACATGAGGGAGGAGGAAGAACAATAATGGGATGCCAAGCAAAAGAGTGGTTTTGTTTTGATTGATGCCTCTAATTTGACATTTTATACTTTTTATGCTTGAGAATGAAAGTAAAACTTTGTGGCTTGAACAAGAAAGCGGTTGGCTATTCTTCCACTGCAGATAGTATGTGATGTCCCAGGAGGGTGTCTACTAACTGCAGTTTTGGAACAACATTTGACAATTAGAAGTTAAATGATGTTGGGATGAAATAATGCCTTTGAAAAAATAACTCAATAAGACAAATTTGGAAGAGTGTTGCTAGTTTGCTTTATTAAACAAGGCATAAAGTGGAATTTTCTTTGTTTCCTTTATAATTCCATAATATGTATCTGACCTAATCATCTGAGCCAAAGGCAGAAAGTGACTTTTGTTCCTTGTGCAGTGAGTACTATTCCCAACCTTAATTGCCCACAATTCTTTGTACTTCCAGTGGGAAAGTTTATTTTATAAAGGCTTTTAGCTAGAATTAGTATAAACTTGACTAGAGTGTAGCACCTGTATTTTGCATAGTGCATATTTCTAAATAATTTCCCCATTAAGAGAAAGTATAACTTCTCAACCATGTGTTTTAGAAATGTCAACTAGATATGTCAGGTACAGTACAAATTTTATTCTAAACTGCTGTTCTTGTATACTATTTATTTGATAGTTCTTTGAGCAAAACTGATGGTAATTGGTTTTTCTTAAAAGTATCTGTCCATTCCTCATATCATTCAGGTATCACAAAGATAAAGAATTGTGACTGTTTAGCTGGTAAGAACCAATACAAGTTGTCCTCACTATTTTTGCACAAAACATGTATTTGTTAGCAGTTTTCAAATATTAATGTGGGTTCAAGCAAGCTCATCTTCCCTCCCTTGTGTCTTCTTAGGAGTTTGTCATGGCTTTATTCAGAAAGCTCTACTTGCATGAGTATAATTTTTTAATTGATTTAAAAGGAAGGTGGTGAAATAGTGTTCCTTTTGCCTCTAGTCGTGGTTGCTTGGTCTCTTTTATCCATGTGACTTGTCACTTGTAAGTCTTGTGGCTGAGGAGAATTATTTTGTCAGTCTTGCTTTTCATGATAGTTCATATGTATACTTGTAGGTGTGTATATGGTCCTTATTACTACAAACTTTTAGTTATCACAGTAGTAATAATTTCCACTCTGCTCTCCTTCATGCTTGGATATGAGTTGGGCTTTTTTCTGGAATGCTCAGCGGAGCAGAGCCATTCACTGCTTGGCATTTTCCTAAGCTCCAGTTTTCTTTTGTGTTTCTAAGATGTGGTCTGTGTTGTTGTAGTTTACTGTTTTCTGCATTGGTACTGTGTCCTTTATGAACTTATTTCTGCTTTGTGTCATGCGATGGTTACATTTAGTTATGTTCAGTTGGGTAGATCTTATCCTTCAGCCCTTTGGGTGAGATGCATTCTTGCAACATTGCAAGATTTTTATATTTTCAGGAAGAATGGAAAATTGAAAAATTCAGAACTAACTATCATAGAGTAGACTTGGCTTTGTTTTGCTCTTGTTGATGTCGTGGTGTTACTCTGCATGGAGGTGCATTCATGCACATTCAAACCATGCAGAATTCAGTTTGCTGTCCTGAAACACTTTTCCTCACTCTGTAGGTCTTGTAGGGATCACTCTGCTGCTGGAGTTCTATTGACTGGCTCTAAAGAGAGTTTCTTCCTCTAAGAACTTTTCACTTAAGGCTATAGGTGCTCTTTTCGAACACTTAACCAGTAGCATTTTAGCAAAATTCACTGGAGTGAGGTGAAACGGCTGTGGTCTTACTGATATTGACATTTGATGCATTTCCATACATCAAGCACCATGGATCCTCTCCTTGCAGTGTGTTCAGCTTCCTGTCACTGTGTCACTAGAAAAACATGAAATATGTGGTTCCCAAGAGATCATAATTTCTATATTTTCCTCCCCATTTGTCTTCCTTATTGGTAGTTACAGAGTTATTAAAACAAACTTTAGAGTTGTATTTCAGGCACTGAAGCCAGAATGTCTGAACATTTGTTTTTTCAAATTGTCCTCCTCAATGTTTTTTTTCCTTCTCTCATCTCCAAACTGCTTTTTGCTTGTTGAGAATCAAAGCAGGCTTGCTTTCTT